>NKYR01000090.1:0-10188 GCA_003184365.1 Evernia prunastri
AACTCCCTGATTAGTAAAGTAGTTTACTAGATAGGCGTATTAAGCAATCAATCAATCAATCAATCAACTATAGATATACTTACTAATGCTTGATTGTAAAATTCTATTGTTCCGAATAGGTCGCTACATTTGTCTTCTTGTACAAGCCGTCGATAGCAGCAAGGTGCTCAACGGAAGAGCGACATCATGTATTCTATTCAGAAGGACAGGTGAACATCCATAACAGTTCTGATGCCACCTGCTTGCTCCAATGAAATCTCATCATCTCGCACTGGGTCCGCTGTCGGATTGGAAAGGTGATTAGTGACCGTGGTATCGTAACCCTCTCCAGGCCATTTGTCCATGCCATAGGGGTTTTTTGACACTTTCGTATACATCGGTCGCGTCTTGCAGTCGCTAAAGTGGCTCACATTTCCAGTTGCTTTTGTAGACTTACGGGTGAAGAGTGGACGGAGAGTTGCAATGTCGGCTGCAATGATTGCAATGTAAACTTCCAGGCTGTAGAAGTTGTCAGCCTCGTTGTAGGTAGAGGTAGCTGAACTCTATCTACTTACTCTCCCATGAGACTAGGTAGTGTAGAGTCCCCTAAAAGATAATTTAGTGAGCTCACCATGACCGTACCGCGGTCCTGAGCTTACACGTGATATCTTCGCCACTGATGCGGCCCATTATGGTAATCCGCGCAATAATACAACAAGCAGTACTGTAGTCTGGTTTAGCGCCTGGCAGCTTTCCAACTTGCAACCAGCCAAGCTCACAAAACTCCGAGAGACATGATCCCACAAACGGCGGCTTTGATTCTCCAGCTCATTTGAACTTTCCACATACAATACATGGGTAAGCAAGAGAGAAGCAGGTCCAGGAATACCGAGACAGCTGCACGTATCGTCAAGCCAAGGTCTGAGGGACAAATGCGGGCTGTCTGCGGAATTTGACTCACCTCCTTGGATTTGTCCAATAACGACTCCAATCTTTGTTGTCTTGCATGTACCAAGAGTCTCTGGGTCCCGAATTTTGGCTCCAGGATCACATTGTATTGAACTGGCGATAGCGCAAGCTATATTAATACACGTGGTAAGGGCGATGACGAAGTATAATGTCCATCGCCAGCTTCTGTTAACTGCAAATATGCGTAGAAGGAAAAGGCAGATGGATACTCGGGAGGCGAGGGCGGACATCATGAGAAAGACCGCTCCTACGGCCTGGATCTTATCCGATTTGACGATGTCTGTGGGAGATAGACACCCGATATGTCGACCGAGACCATAGTGTACATGTAAGATAGTGAGAGCATAGAGCGGGAACGTCAACACCTGGAGTCTGAATTAGAATTCCGAACTTACGGTCTCTCGAAGATCGTCACTTACCACTGCGATCACAATGAATGCATCGTCCCATCCAAGCCCTGCGGTGACTCGCCGAACTCGTACAAAGATCCGCAGGATCGTTAAAATGATGGTAATGGCAAGAAAAGTTGCACCAAATCCGATAATGACAGTGCCCTTGTTGCCTTCGATACACGGAATGGGTAATGCTGAGGACATCCCCGCCTTGTGCTTTCGTCTGAAAAAGAGGGAGGATATTGAGACCGCGTTCTTTGTCTTTGGACTTGAAGAGCACGATATCTCGAGGCGGAAGCAAGTCAAATGAATTTGGGTAATCCAAAGTGTAGGAACTGAAGAGGGCTAAATGTACAAGGAAAGAGTGTAAGGCTAGGATCGAGACACTCGACGCTGACCGTATTTGAGGTACAACTTGCTCGCAATGGTGGGAGGGGCAATTTGCCTACAGTCAAATTAGCTCTTTCTTAAGAGGATCTATTAGACGTACCTTCAATGCAATTCGAGATCTGCAGAACACGAATTTGACAATTACAAAAGCTAAGGATTTGGAAACTTTCTTTCAGTGCCGATCAAACTTGCTGTATGCTAAGATGATCCAGCAGAAAATAGGTCCGAGGGGACAATATAAGGGATCGTTTGGACTCAGGTTGAATCAGCTATGTTCAAGACAATCCTGCAAAACTCGGATCCGGTTTGGGATCCGACTGCTTTAACAGTAAGGAGTGGATGCAGGTCAGACTTGCAATTTCTTAAGACGATCCTAGCAGCTTAAAGATGCTTTCTTTTCAACCGATGCTGCAGGAAACAAATGCAACCACTTTAGATAGCGGCGAATAGTGTCAGAGATAAGAAGATTCGCCCACGGTGGGGCGGATCATACCGTGAAACTTAGCACCGTGCCTAGTTCAGGAAAGAGATCTTGCAAACGGTACTTAAATATCATATTAGTCTTCGCCTATCATCATGTAGAGACACCAAAAACAGCTGGAATCGTGTGCAAATGTGTTGCGGGGTCCCAACACCGGGGCTAGCTACCTGAAGAGGCATATGTAGACCCCCCAGTGCTAGGAAAACTCCCAATGCTTGTTCAGCTAAACCCGGAGTAAAATGAAGCTATATACAGGTGTGGGCGGGCGGGAAAAGAATGCTATGGCTCTGAAAGAGATGGAATCGAATGAGGAGTCCAACACTGGTGGGCAGCGCATATAAATAGGGCTCTCCTGGATATCGCGTCCCTGACGCGAATCGCGTCTCTATGGAATGTCTGCAATATCGCTTAGCACGATGTGGGCCTGCAATATCGCTTGACAAGTGTCTTATCCCACATTCGTAACCATTTCACGATGATCCCTCTCTCACCAATCTACCCAGAAGCACTCATAGATTTATCCCAGCCCTCGGGGGCATCGATCTACTTCTTCAACCACATCTTCCCTAACTGGGCCGACGTCACCTACCGCCACACCCTCACCAACACCCTCACCGCTCTACCAACACCTTCACCGTCCTCACCGTCAACTACTTCCGCATCGTCATCGGGACAAGGTACCCCCTTAATATCGGCGCTCCGGGCCATCTCTTCCCTGATGTACCTCAGCATGATGACTTTTGGAGTAATGAAACGCACGGAGCGGCCGTGGCGGGAGCTTCGCGGTTGAGTGTAGTCAATGTGGAAGAGCCGATCCGGGCATAGACGGGAGTATAGTGGCTGTGTTGAGGCGGTGAGGGGATCGGCGTGGGTTATTGATCCATATTTTGGTTGAATCCTTACAGGAAGAAGCTACATGAGTCCGTTGCTGATTGAACAGTCCATGACTGAGAATAACCGCCAGGCTCGCACTTCGGAACCGAAAAGGGGCGCGTGTACAGTAGAAATACACGCATACACGTATTTCCGTCACCTCGACTCTCTGCGCACAACCTTAATCACCCACCAGAGTCGGGCGTAGCAAACCCCACCCTGCATGCCATGCAGATCCTCAGCCCTGCGGTGATATGTTTTGCGAATTTTTTGCACAATTAATTGGTTGACTGGTTTTCTTTAAGCCGTGTTTTCCTCTGTATCGAGTAAGGCGGCGTCCATCTCGGGCGCTATGGACGAAGGTATGGATATAAACCGGGCCCGGAAAAATTGCGATTGATATGCAGGGGAGGGGGGCTGGGGTTGCGATAAGGCTGAGTGAGGTACTTGGTACAAGGTAGGCGGATTTGAAGGAATATTTTGAGAAAGGAGGGGGCGGTGAATGGGGACGCAGCATTCTAAGTACCTGAGAATTTGAACCCCTAACTCGTATAGATGGGTTGTGGTCGGCGTTTTCACGATCGAGAGCCAGTCTATTCGTGATAATCATCTAAATATCTGAATATGATGATGATGCGAAACGACGCATTATCACACCGTCACATTTTGACTTCGAAGCGGTGACCGCATCACGAATGCCTACCTAGCATTATGTGGACCGCAAGTTGCAAGTTATCTATACGCCGAATCCTCACAGGTAAAGAGCACATGCAAAGACCACAATGGCAGTCGTCACCCAGACGCCTAGTCCCGCCGCCCAGTTGCTTCGGATGCTCGCCAAGCTCGTCCCACCTGTGGGCTGCGCGGGACTCGGAGTGGAGCTCTGCGGCGTGCTCTGTATCGCTGCTGCGACTCCGTTGCTCGTTGTACCTGCAGGCTGTGCCGAACTCGGAGTCGTACTAAGTGCCGCGTTCTGTGACGTTGCTGCGGCTCCGTTACTCGTTGCACCTGTAGGCTGTGCTGGACTCAAAGTCGAAGCCTGTGCCGCCGCGTTCTGCGTCGTCGCTGCGGCTCCGTTGCTCGTTGCACCTGTAGGCTGTGCTGTACTCAAAGTCGTAGCCTGTGCCGCCGCGTTCTGCGTCGTCGCTGCAGCTCCGTAACTCGTCGCTGCGGCTCCATAGTTCGTCGTCGTCGCCGCAGCTGCGGCAGGGCAGGATCCGACAGCGGTAGGCTGGGCGCAATCTTTGGAGTTTCCGAAGAAGCATCCGATGCCGCTGGTCACGTCGTCCCACGCACCTGTCAGCTCGCTGGTGAAATCGGCCCATCCGCTCGTGATGTCGGACAAGATGATGCCAGGGATCGACTCGATGTCTTGGACGATGCTGCCGTCTTCGATGTCGTTGAACACTTTGACGGCGTCGGTCGCCGCGGCCTCGGCGGCATCTGCGATCTCGGTTGGAAGGGAAAGGGCGATGTTGAAGAGGTCGCGGAACTCGAGGACCGCGTCGTCGGGGAGGTCCTGGAAAATGGAGGGCACTTGACCGTTTGTAAGTTGAGTGACGAATTGCTCTGCTTCGTCGGCGTCGGTTTCGAGGGTTTGAACTACGTCACAGGGAATATCGTTGATGTATTTGACTACGTCGCCTTTTTCCGAACGAAGTAAGCCTTGGACCAGCTCACTATGCTATGTCTCAGTGGTGTCCGCTCCAGGATGATGCTGCTTTAGACTCACATGTAGCGATCGCTAACGGCATATTGTGCGAAGATTAGCACCAAATAAAGTGCTGGTGTAATCCGATTGAGCATCGTGAGACGTCTTGTTCTACTCAATAAGCAAAGAGTATCGAGGGCGTGCGAAGAGGGGGCATGGTCCCCACGGTAATTGCATCTTTATTAAATGAGGAGAGGGGCAAGAGAGCGAGAAGCGGAAAGGCCGTCTTCAACAGCCTGATCAGCCAGAATGAGGCTCATCGTGGAGGAAATGGCCTAAAACAGCGCAAATGGCGTTCTGCAGTAAGCCGCTTCATAAAACATTATTACACCAGGCAACAATGATGCTAGAGATGACATTGCGGCCGGCTGATCTGTCATTAGTAAATACGAGATACACATGGGATGGAGGGTCACATCAACCAGTGATACTAGACAGCGATCCTGATCATGAATTGGTGTGGTGGGAGGGATAAGGCAGGAAATTATGATTGGAGGCGATGCCTGCAGTTTACTGGTTCATATGCATGTAAGCACGGCGTTTCTCAGCAAGATAGATAAAGTAGTAACTACCCAAATTGACAAAGGTACTGCGGCGGTGCATCGTGCGGGCACTTTGATTTGTCTCCCAACCTGTCTCCCATATTGACTTCTAAAGATAGTTTAATGCATCCGGCCACATCTGGCTGTACGGTCTGGACTGGCAAGAGAGCAGGCAGGCTGACGAGGCTGGAAAGACTAATCAACTGCTTTCGGAACAGTACGTTATTCTCGTTGCGGGGTAATGGTATCGCTTGAAAAGGTCCACATCACATTGAAGCAAGACACGCCTTTTTTTATCTCGAATCTTAGAGCAGGTACCTCTCATCCAGAATTGGCAGACTCAAAAGATCTCACAAAATGGCAGAAGAATGATGAGCGTTGGACGAGTGGTGCGGACTGGCCCAAAGCTTTTCACATGAGACTCGTACCGGTCTGGATTATTGTTGCTCGGAGTACTCCCGCAACGGGCCACCAGCGCCTTGATATTTACTTACAGTTGAGAGACAGCACTGAAGGATAGCCGTGCGACTCATCACGGTATTGCAGAGAGCCATAAGATTACATGACGTTCTCGTCGTCTCACACGAAAGAGATTGAATACCTGGGAAAAAATTTAGTGACGAGACAAAGCTGTGCAAAGGGGACATCAAAATATATAATTCGGAAAATCTCACTCATCATGCGTGGACCCAGAAGCTGGCCGTATTCGTGGCTCAATGTGAAGTTCATTGACGGTCAGAAAGAATGCGTTGCAAGTCGTCCTTTAAACGGTCCAAGGATAGACCTCAGAATGTTGCGCCAGCTCCTGCTCTCTGGCAGCCAGGACGGCCCAAGAGGCCAGCGCAGTGTATTGTAACGTTTTCCTTAAATTCACGGTCTACAAGTCTGCCGTAAAGCGCGGCAGTCATTGTAGATAGGATCGGTTAGAAAGCGAATGGTGTCGATCGGAGTGAGGAGCATCTCTTCTTCGCTCATTGCTAACAGGATGACCGTATAACCTAGGGAACCCTTTCAATCTCGTCCTATCCTATTCGCCGCTTCATAGATCTGTGCTCCATCTATTTCGCTAGGCCCACCGCTTTCGAGGTGGGCGGGAAGATGCGATTGATCATGTTGTTTATTGGCGATCCAGCCATCAAGCTGAGACGGTAATTGTTGCTCAAATCTGGCAGTCCTAATCATCTTCAACTCCGAATACATCCCTTTCCATATCTGAACATCTTTTCTCAAGCTTTGTTTCTGCTTTCTCTGTTTCCACACAAATGCGCACGCGACAAATAGTCCTAGTCCAAGTAACGAACTCACTCCAGCAGCTATTGCTGCATCCCTCCTTGATGATGGCGAAGGCGATGTAACGGTATCGCATGAGGGATTTGATGTCGTTGCCGTTGACTTTGCCATCGCAGTTGTCGTTATCATTGACTCAACGTCAAACGAGGCCGCTGTTACCGTGGACGTGATGGTTATTGTGGCGATGTCAGTGCTATTTGGGGATGTAGAACCAGATGTGCGGTTGAAGACTACCAGTCCAGCTTGAATAAAAAATGGAGAAAAGCTTCCTTTGCTGCTAGTCAAGCAGGTGTTGTTGAATGGATTCATGTTGCCGCAGCAAAACATATATTTACGGTCGACAACCACTAGATTGATATCAAGCCCACCACTGGGGTTGACTATAATGCTAATATCAGTGTGAAGAAGCGATAAACGATTAGGACTACTACCATCTGAACAATATTGTGCGCACTCCGAGCTTTGCCATGTTTCATCGGTGCAGCTACCTCTAGCAATTGCTTCTTGACTATCCGTATGGAGACAAAGATTGTTACTGAGGCAAACATGGGCTTTGGCGCAGCATGCGCTTGACCCTCCGCCGATAGAAAGAGAGTGACACGGAGTATCCCCAGGGGCTACCGTACCGTCGGGGTAGTAGCACGTCTGTGCATCAGTCATTATATCAAAACACAGCAACTAATGAGAGAAGAGTTTTTTGTAAGCTTGAATGTCGGAGCGCACGGTTCGATTGTGAGGTAATGCTTTTCTTTTGATGCTTTTACAGCCTTAGGACACAGCCCCATGATCCTACCACCCGCCGGAGCAATGCAGCAGTGTAGCAACATGAAACATACAGCAGCGGGCTGTTCGATGCAGAAATTCGTATGGGGGTCCTGCAAGCAAAGTACCTGCAGGAGCGCCCTCCGACAAGAGGGCAAGGGTTGCTATTAGCGCTATCCAGGACTCTGCGTCCGTAGGGCTGTTTGACATGCATCTTCACAAGGACCCTCGAAACAAATCTCGATCAGTGCTCGCGGGGTTGATTGGCTGAGATTCAAAAGCTGTTGCCGAGGGGCAGCTCAAGCCGAAGGCTATAGTGGGCTTCCACCTGTTGCACCCTTGCATTGTTTAGCAGTGCTTCCCCTTCTGCGGCTCTGCTCCCGCGCCTAAACGAAAACGGCAATCTCCAATCTTACCGGCTACTTAAACGGATTCCTACACCAAACAAGAGGATCTTCGATGGGCAGACACTATAACCCGAGTGATTTTGTCACTGGATCACATGTGTCCTCGAAAAGCGACACGAGCGCCCAATTTCTACTGACCTCAAGGATGAGCATCATCTCATTCGACGCCACAAGGGTGCTCAGGCACTGACGCAGGATCCCTCGATCATCAGCGACCCGCTGCCCGCCAGTCACCAACGTCCATTCTTACCGAGATGCGCTAGTCTCCAAGATGATCGACGGGCCGTTCGAGCCTTGCGATGCCTTCCCCGCTCAGCCTTTGTCCACGAAGTCTCAGCCTTGCATGGCGACTGTCTTGTAAAGCGGACTACAGTCCGCCTGTCACCGAGGGAAAGTTCCTCAGAAGCCATCATCCACTTCAGCTTATCCTTGATCCCTCCCGTCTGTGAACCAGTGTCCAGGAAGACCTCCGTCCAAAAATTTCACAATCATACTTCTGCGTACGACGACCCTCCCTCACCAACCATGTCCTCAGGCTCCAGCTCTGACGGATCGTCCTACACCCGATGAAACAGCGATACATAATTACGGCGTTCGCTGCACAGTCCGGAGTCCGTCCACCATTTCCTCTCAGGTAACTATCGTAGATGTCACTAGGCTGCTTACCGGGGTAATCAAGGCTCGCCGTGGTGTATGTCTTAGCGACATCCATAGCAATGCACGGGGGTAAGCCAAGGTAGAGAAAACGGAGGGAAGACCTCATGAAGGAAAGCCGCAGATAGACAAGGCTACCATGATGCAGACTCACATTTCTCCAGCGACCACCAAATTCGTCCACAACGCATCCCTACTGTCAATCCCCCCCCCCCCCCGGCTTTTTTTTCTCCTCTAATCCAGTCAGCGACTTCCACCCGCCTGTCTAGCGTTCCGATAATGCCGGCAGCACTGTCTATAGCCCTCTAGAGCGTCATGCGCGCCGGCCTCCTGACCCTCTCGCAACTTGCGCCGAATCCTGGGGCGCCAATCATCAGCATATGACGAAAATCTTGACCAGCTCGTCACCAGTGTGGCACTCCCCCAAATACATCTACACGACTGTGCGGCATCCGCGTCGTTAAGTGCGAATAATTACTCGTTGACACCGTGGCATCAGAGATGTGATTCAAAGTGACCGTCGCAACAGCCTGATGAATCGAGAGAGCAAGCTGCGGAGGCTATTCGGCTTCACATTCTTGCGGAATGGAACGTTGGTAGTCTCCAAAAGGTTTTCTAGGAAATGGGCTGGGAACGGAGATTCGAGCGCGTGCGCACGTCCATTGTAGCCTTGCAGCAGGAGTTGGAGCGCCGCGTGTCCCTGTACTCGATCTTCATGTAAATGGCGACAGTTACGGACCTCCATATCAGTGTCCCAGCCGCATCGATAGCTGAGAATCAGGCTCTTTTTCCTTTCACGGTCGTGATAATCAAAGTCAGTGACACAGCAGTCTTGGAATCTTCCTCATGCAGTTGGCTTGATGTGGGATACCTCTACCCTGAGGGACATAATCTTGACCCTCAAGTGGACGTGAACAGCGTGATCATGTTCATCATCCTCATGCTCATCGTCTTTTCCCTCCACGCCAACGATAAAGACACTGTCAGCGTTCAGATCGCAGGGACCAGAGTAGTGCCTATATCTTAAGGCTGTACATCTCACAGGTTTGTACAGGTCCAAGACAATCAATCGAAAGTCGAATGTCGAACAGAAATTAGAGTTGCCAAGCTTCACCAAGGAATTGTGTTTCGGTATAAGTGCATATTCTAAGATCTTACGTATAGAGTACGTAGCATCATTTGGCAAAGTGTGTGCCCAAAGTCTAGACCCAGATGCCAAGACGCTAAGACTACAACTTTCGGCCTCGGTCGGCCTTTTTGATGTGGGGGTTTCAGAGTCTCTTAGCAACGACATGGTCTGACTTGTATCGATGTGCATGTATCACTGCCCACAAACTTCGCTCATCTCGATCCCGTTCAACGCGAGATTAGGTAGATGATGATATATTGTGGGCGGCAGTGAGAGATGGTTGAGATGCCGAAGTCAACTCCATGGCTACTCTACCTGTTCAAAAAAGATCCCAACCAAGACAGGGAAGGCAGGGCAAACCCGTTGGTTTTAGGCTGAACGTTCAAACTAAGGTACTGTACAACAGTAGGTTCAATCGCTTCGTTACGACGGTCCTTAGACCTTTCTGCTAAGCTTTAGCGGCATGGAAGGATTGAAGCTGCAAGCAACATCTGGTGTAGCTTGAGCTTGAGCTTGAGCTTGAGTTACATAAGCTTGCCCTGCAGCTTCTACCTACCGCTTTTCAAGCCATTGGTGACTAAGTAAAGTCAGAATTGCGATAACAGTGTT
>NKYR01000090.1:10194-20367 GCA_003184365.1 Evernia prunastri
ACGGTCCTTAGACCTTTCTGCTAAGCTTTAGCGGCATGGAAGGATTGAAGCTGCAAGCAACATCTGGTGTAGCTTGAGCTTGAGCTTGAGTTACATAAGCTTGCCCTGCAGCTTCTACCTACCGCTTTTCAAGCCATTGGTGACTAAGTAAAGTCAGAATTGCGATAACAGTGTTTGCGACCATGCAGAACAAGATTAACAATCCCCTTTTTCTAATCTACATTAATTGTACCCCGCGCTGTGGGATTGCTGGTAGGACGTGCTTTTACCCTGCAGAAGGCTAAAAGATGCAACTTCCTGCTCGTGCTGTATCATGCTCAACAGGGCATTCAACTATCCTTGAATGACTGAGGAAAGTGTAGCAGGACAATGATTGATTGAATTCCGCGAATACAGTTGCTCACGGTGCACTATCATCGTCTCTTATTCGTACTCCCTGTACAGTGTGTCTGCCTTGCTTGGACTTTTAACATCCATCACTTACTAAATTCTATCATCACTTCCCTCTTCTTCCTTCGTCATGAATCCCTTCAGACACCCTGCCGCTCATCAGATACCCGAAAATGACGTCGAGAAGACAGGCGAACTCAAAGAATCTGCGATCGATGTCACGCCCTCCGGGAGCGACTCCGCCGACCACACGCTCGAAAACTCACAATTCTCTTCCCGTCCGGTCACATCAGATATCGCTCCTACCCCCGTCCTCCTCAGAGGCAGGCTCGCAAGATGGAACGCCAAAGTTGAAGGTCTTGCTGGCCTAGGTACGGATGTTTCTTCTTTCAGGCCAGATCTTGAGTCTTGCGGAGTACCTTGGTAGCATTACTCTCCAAACACGTTTCCTGGCCCGATGTTTTCCCTATGTCAAGCAACACTGACATCCAACTTGTATTTCAGAGGCCCGCGGCATCACGAGAGTGCTTCCGGAAGAGAAGCACGAAGGGGGCGCAAAGGGCTACATTCAGATGTTCACTCTGTGGTTCAGCATCAACGTAGTCGTGAACAACCTCGCCGTAGGGTTTCTCGGTCCACTGGTCTTGAACCTCGGATGGGTCGATTGCGTCTGTTTGGTCCTCTTCGCCAATGCTCTCTCCGCTTGCGCAGTAGCGTATACGGGTACATTCGGCCCTCAAAGTGGAAATCGAACAATGGTATATTCACGCGCACCTGAATAAGACTACCTGAGACTTTAACCGAGGATTTATTACGCAGTTCGCTAACCGGTAGGATCCTTGCTTGATAGATACTTGGTCGATACTTTATGGGATACTGGCCCTCTAAACTGGCTTGTATCCTTAATGTGATACTCCAAGTGGGCTGGGGTATCATTGCGTCAATCATCGCTGGACAAAGTATGACAATTTTCGGATCTACTCCTGTGGTTCAAAGATGTGTTTCGAGTCGCAAGATGATGTTGCACGAGCAGATCGCTCCTCTATCATCCTCGTCACTCCCTCACATGACCCATGCTTCGAAAATATGATCGACCATCGACCAATAGCAAATGCTGACTCCGAAACGTGCTAGTGCTCTCGGCTGTCAACGGCGCAGGCCTGACGATTGCTGTCGGTTGTGCTATCAGCGCTCTTTGTATTGGCTTGGTCGCTGCCTTTGGCATCGCCATTCTCCACACATACGAAAGGTCCGCTCTATCACAAGTCCCCAAGACAAGCACAGTACCTCAAGCTCACAACGGTTACAGATACGCCTGGATACCGCAAGTGTTCGCCCTACTCGTCCTTATCGGTTCCGCCGGGCACAACTTCAACACTTCATTGCAGTCTATCGGTCCGCCCGGCACAATTACAGCCAACCGCTGCTCCTTTTTCGCACTTGAATTCTCTGTCGCTGTTAGCTTCTCTACTATCGGTGCTGATTTTTACGTCTATTATCGTACGTTATTTCTGAGTTACTCTTTCCTGTTGAGGCAGCTGTCTGTCCGCACGACAGATTTCGTGTTTCAGAAAAGATATATCCCCGAAGCATGATCTGGAGCTTGCTCTTACAACTTCATTGCTCGTCACGAAACGGGCTTCTTTCCCCTTGCCCTCCCCCTGGACTTTTCTGACGGTTCGAACTCGTGTCGTGCGATGAGTCTTTCTTCTTCATTATCCTCTCCAAAACTCCCTTACGAATTGAGTCCATCCCTCAGAAATGGCCATCACGCTGACAGCAAAACCATCACCAGCCGTCGACACAAGTCGACGCCTCACCTTCCTCATGACCTGGGCCGGCCTCTGGACCTCCCTGATTATCGTCAACCTCGTCGGCGTCGCCATCGCCACCGGCGTCGCCACCACCCCGGGCTGGGCCACCGCCTACGCCACCTCGTCCGGCGCGCTCCTCCTCGCCTGCTACGACGGCCTCGGCGCCTTCGGCGGCTTCTGCACCGTGCTCCTCGCCCTCGGCGGCATCGCCAACAACGCCCCGGCCACCTACGCCGCCGGCCTGAGCTGCCAGGTCCTCGGCCGCTACGCCAAAGCGATCCCGCGCTGGGTCTGGTGCCTCGCCCTCATGGTCGTCGAGCTCGTTTGCGCGGTCGCGGGCCGGGACCACCTGTTCAACATCTTCGAGAACTTCTTGCCGCTCATGAGCTATTGGGTGTGCCCCTGGTTGACGATCGTGGTCGAGGAGCATGTCCTGTTCCACGCGCTGCGGGGCGTGCCGTTCGATTGGGAGGCTTGGGAGGATAAGGAGAGGCTTCCGGTGGGGATCGCGGCGTTGCTTGCTTTCTTCGTCGGCTGGGCGGGAGCGATTGTTGGGATGCATCAGGTGTGGTATCAGGGCCCTGTGGGGATTAGGATCGGCGGTTATGGGGGCGACATTGGAGCGTGGCTGGCGATAGCTTTTACGTGCGTTGCGTATCCACCGATGAGATACTTGGAGTTGAAAAAGTTCGGCCGGTAGAGAGGCGGAGGAGGAGTAGTAGAGGATGGCGTCAAGACACAGGTATGTACCTTGTAGGTTACTTGATTATTCCTTCTCCGAAATCTCCTTAGCCATCCCACACCAACTTGACGATGATATAGTTGACATGCGCAAAACACATAGCTGAAATTAGCCTACGAACCCATTTTCTGATACGGAGAAGGAGTAGAGGATGGTGGACTGGTGATGCTAGTCTTCTTTGAATAGAGCGTATTTGTCGAACGTGGAAGCTCCGTCTGTGTGATATCCTGCTTCAAAACTCTATCTACCTTGATGGTACGATTCAGACCGCAATCATGACCCTGCAGAGTCGTCCATAAGCCTTGCTTTCTCCACGTCCAGAGCACAGTGTTCGCCAATCTCTTAACAATATACTGTGCTGAAACGAGCCGTGAACAGTCTCTAGAGTAAAGCACAGTACGTCAGAGTACGATGAGCGCCCACGATGCGCGAACACCGAGTCCGCACGGGAGAATGAAATATGCTACGACGAGCCCCCACCCCACCCTATGCTGGCCACTCGCCTCCGCTGCTCTGAAAGCGGCACCAGGAAGGGACACTGGGGCCAAGAATGCCACCCGTGATAGCTCGCTTTCCTCGCCCCCCAAAAGAGCGTTGGGAGCCATTCCTGCCCAGTGGGTGGCGCGAGGAAATATTTCGCCTCGTCGAAACTCTGCCCCCCCTTTTTCCCTACAAGCCTTCGAGGACAAAAAGGATTCGAGGACAGCCAGCGTCCATCTACGAGGTCAACGTACGTTTGGATTCCGTTACCGCGTACGTCAACCGCGTCGGTCACGGCGTTCATTTGAGGGGAGAAGGGAGAGGTGCTTACCGCGCGCTCACCATCGGATCCGGGGCGCGGTCTTTCTGCCCGATCCCCCTTAAATCTTGTATGCAACAGAGGCAGAAGAGGGCGCGGCGTATCTGTCAAGACTGTCAAGTCAGAATAGAACGAATATAAACCGTTCGCATCTCACCCCTCCCCCCCCCCCCCCCCCCCTCTCCCCTCTTATTATCCATCGATCGCGACTATTATATCCCGTATCGTTATATACTAGATGGTGGGAGAGATTTCGTTCTCTGTTATTGACGTAGGAGTAGATACTATCTGCTCGTAGCCCGATATAAATCAGAAGAGAGAAGAGAGAGAAAGATACTTGCCACGGCGTCACCGTCGGATCCGGGGCGCGGTGTATCTGCCCGATCCCCCCTGCATCTTGTATGCAACAGAGGCTTAAGAGAGCGCGGTGTATCTGCCGAGAACCGCCGACTCAAAGCAGAACAGAACGGGCACAAACCGTCCCCATCCCATTCCATCCACCGAACGCAATCACTACATCCCGCGCCGTCGTAGACCAGCATGAGATGTTTCGTTCTCTGTTATTGGCGTGAGCGGTATATCCTGTCCGCTTCGTAGCTCGGTGAAGGCAGTGGCAGGGGGTCCGTAAACCCGGCCGGCCGCTCGGGCAAAGATGGCTCTGGGGCGTGAAAGCTTTGTGGGGATGTTTTCTTCTCCTTTATCTTTTCTTCTTTTCCTTTTTTCACTCCTCTTTCGGAAAAGCACTCAGCGCTCATAAGCGAGAAACCTCACTTTACGCTTGGAAGATCTGGCCTTCGTGTGACTGAGAAAGGAGGGGGAGGAGGAAAGCGGGGAGGGGGAGAAGGAGGAGGAGAAGAAGAAGAAGTAAAGGTGAGAGAGCTCGGTTAATCGCTATGCTTGCTGTGTATATTCCTCATGCATAGTAGATTCCTCAAAACCACACTATCGAGCTACAAGAGTAGACCGAAACGTACTAATACATCTGGAAGGACAGAACGCCTCTAATAATGCTGCCAGCACCGGGTATCCAAATGTAACGCCCGCAAGCGAAAAGAGCACCGCCAAATGCTTTTTTTCCTGTAAATGCATCTCAAACGTGGCAGGTATCGTGATTCATAACTTTGCTTTCGCATTTAAGCGTGCGCTGGCTTCGGCGTTGAGTACCACATCTCCACTCTTATCTCCTTCGCCGAAGAAGATGACTTCGACTGTGAGATCGTCCCTGGAGGCGAGTCAATATAACCGTAAGTCGATGGCGCGGAAAGAGTAAAGTACCTGTATCGCCTTGCGTACGGACTCACAAGCGTCAACAGCCCGCAAACCATATCCCTATCTCTACCGCCCAATGCATTCCTAACTAAATGTGTCGCCACGTTCTTATCCTCAACCACGAATCTCTCATCGGTGGTTTTCACATCCCATTGCGTCTGCCGCAAAGGAGGCCTTTGCCCGTCACCACCTTCCGTGGGCGCTAAAGCTGCCTTCTCAACCGGTAACTTCGTGCTTTGGGTGCTGAAGAATGACTTCGCCCAAGACGTTGCGCTACTTCCACTGTTCGAGGATTGGTTTTCGAGCCACTGCCCAACCAACCCCACAACTTCCTCATTGGTTAGCATCTCCCACAGCCCGTCCGTAGCTAGCACAACAAAGTCTCCCTGGCCAGGATCCACTTTTGTGGTCGTAACGATAGGCTCAGCGGTCACATACGGCGGTGTCTTCAACAGTGGCGACGGAGTCTTTCCGAAGAAAAACTTCTTCATTCGCATTTGCACCTCCCTGCTCCATTTGTAGCCCGCGTCGCCGAAAGCCCGACTAGGTTCTAAGCCGCCCAGTATCCTGCCTCTATGTACGACGTGGTCTTCCCCGGGATGCTCGGCGCGCAGTCGAGTCATCTCAGAGGGCGTGCCTCCCGTCTGGTCTTCACTGAGTGGAGTGGCAGTCCATTTGCCCGTTGTCGGATTTTTCCGGCCTAGCACGGCACGTGAATCGCCTGTGCAAGCCACTCGGAAGAGCTTTGAGGAGCTATCGTAGAATGAGAGGAGAGCACAAGCGCCAGAAAGGGCTGGCGCAAGGATCTCTGCTGCTGCGGCTTTCTGCTTTGTGTTCGTAGTAATTTTATTGACGGAAGCGTGGACTATCTCGTCATCTAGGGCGAGGAAGCCACGTTTTATTGCTGTGTCAATGGATTGCGGGGTTGGAACGGTCAAGGAGGGGTCGGTCAAGGCGGATTTGTAGGTAGTGTTAAGTTCACGCGCAACGTAGGAGATTAGAACCTGGCGAAGTTTTGCGGATGTGGTCCAACCAGCGTGGCCGTCAAAGACGCCCCAGAACATCCAGTCGCTGCTTGCAGAACCAACAGGTGGAGGGGTGACCGATTGAGGCACTTCAACAATTTTTTCCGCGTGTTCATCCTCGATGGGATTGTTACTTGGTATCTGTACCACATCATAGCGGACAACACCTCTTCCCCTGCCGACCAAATATGACTCTTCATTTTTGCGGAGCTTCTGCGTCGCTTGTTCCGGTGTTATCTTCTCCATTCGGTTTTGCCCTTCGTCTTCAGCTTGCTTCGTTAAGGGGGCGTCGTGAGCTAAATCGTCCACGTAGAATTGGTTGTCTTCGACGAGCAGTGCCGTCCTTTTAGCCTCAGCTCCTGGCTCTGCAACGGGATTGTTTGATGTCGACTGTGTTTGTGAAGGAAGAGATTCGGAGACAGAGGCTAATGTCGAATGGTGAGGTACTGAAAGGCCTGAGCCTGAAGTCACGACGCTTGTTCCATTGAGCAATGCTCTATCTTTAGGGTCCTGCTGGTAGTAGTAAACGCCGGACGCGAGTATGGATACCAGAGCAGCGACTGAGAAAGTACGAAAGTACATGGAGGATCTTATGATTTGGGTCGGTGCATCTCTTCTTATCGCTGTAGAGACTGGACGTAGCCCAATGATGTGATTCGCTGGAGGCCTAGGAAAAGCTCGTGTAGTGACAAGTTTGCGGAGAGGGCTCCGTCGAGCAGTACGGAACGCTTGTACTGCTGCCCGACGCATTGAGATAGGCCTGTGGACAGGCTGAGGAGGGATTAATCCTCCAAGGGATGGTGAAAAAGAAGGTACGATCAATATGGGCGTTGAGATGGAGTGTTGTTGTTGGCTGTGATCTCGTGACAATGACAGGGGTGAGCGCTAGGGTAGATGCGGCAGATCCACTCTGGTGACTAGTCTCAGCCCTAAGGTAGGGTCTACCTAAGACATTGGCTTTGCCTCGGAATTCGTCATAGAATTTGATAAATATCTCTTTGTAACACTACTGCATACCGTTGCACACTGCACACTTTGCGTGTTAATGACATTGGAGAGATTGGAATCTTCTTGTAAACTCCTCATCTATCTTTCATCATCATCAAAGCTCCACATCAAAATCACTTACTTGCTACCGGACTCTGAAGCTTGGCATATCCATTCATCTTTGCACAATAACAAAATTGTTGGCTGCCTATCGCCCTAAATGTCTTCTAGAGCTCTCCGCAAGTTACAGAGAGAGCGGGAAGAGCAGAAACAGCTAGATGCTCTGAGAGAAGAAAAGGCACCGGATGATGAGTCAGAGGAAGAGGCGTCTGCGAAGAAGGTCCTTAATGCATTTGATATGTTGAACGAAGATGAACAGGAAGATGCAGCGAATGACTCCGACGCAGCAGATCCAGATGACGAAGAAGATGCTGAACTTACATTTATGAATCCTCAAGTTGAACCGTCAGGAAAGCCAAAAACAAAGAGCAAGTCGAAGAAGAAGAAAAACAAGAAAAAGGGCAAGGGACCTGACCAAGCTAACAATCCTGCCAAAGGTGCTCAGGCTGCTACCAAAGAACCACAATTGGATGAGATTGACCTTGCTCTAAAGTCTCTATCGACTACATCCAAGGATGGAGCAGATGTTCCCTTGGCAGCCAAGATCGATGAAGCTAATCTACAACTCTATCGGCTACTAGCCGTCGAGTCAAAGCATTTAAACGCCCTGAACGAAATGAAGAGGCTCTTTGGAAACGTGGTTCTGGAAAACGAAGATGAAGCTGGTGCCGCGGCCGGCCCTCCTAGACGGCGTGGCAGGGTTCAGAATCAGGATCTTGGTGGTGCATTGGCTGGGCGCCACAGTCCAGCTTCGCGCGGCCAAGGTCTGGCAGGCCTAGCGCTTCGAAGGAATCCTTTCATTCTGGGCAAAGAAGAATGGCCCAAAGCTACGGGCGGAGGTCTAGGCATGGAGCTGGTCGAGAAACCGGAGGACGGTACATCTGAGTTTCGCTTTGTGCACAACACGATTTATCAAGACGTGCAAAGGCAGTTTCAAACATGTGTAGAGTCCATGGATCCACAACGTATGATTGCATTGCTTCAATACAACCGTAAGGCCTTCCTTTCTCTCGTTGTGCTTGAGCACTTGCACTAATACCGGAAGCAGCGTACCATATTTCCACGCTACTCCAGGTTTCCGAAATCGCAAAGCAACAAGGCGACCATTCCGTCTCGGGCGATCTGCTCGAGCGGGCATTGTTCAGCTTTGGACGATCCGTACACTCATCGTTCACAGCAGCTCTCGGGGAAGGTAAAGCACGACTTGACTTCAGGCGTCCAGAGAACCGTGAGTTCTGGCTCTCCGCGTGGCGCTATGTCAAAAATTTAGGCCAGAGAGGCACCTGGCGAACAGCCTACGAGTGGGCCAAGTTGGTGCTCAGCCTTGATCCTGAAGGGGATCCGTATCGCATGTGTTTCTTTTTGGACCAACTAGCCCTCCGTGGTGGTCAGTCAGAGCATCTCCTTGAACTCAGCAGGAATCCGTTCTATGCCGAGGGTCTATGGCAAAGCCGCCCGAACATCAATGTTTCTTCAGCTCTTGCAGAGGTCAAGCTCAAACAGGCACAGAAATGTCGGGCATCTCTGCAAACATGTGTCGAGGACTACCCGTGGATATTTCCCCGCCTGTTCCAAGAATTGAACATCGATCATATTCCAAGGTCGGTGTGGGGAAAGACCCCATCGACGGACCGAGAGAAGTTCGAATGCGAGCTGTACGTTCATAACGCCAAAGATCTATGGAATACTCCGGAAGCGATATCCTTCCTAGTGGAAGTCGTCGAGTCCGTAGAGGTCGCTCCCATGCGAGAGAAGGCTCGGACCGATCTCACACCGCTGTCCAATGAACCTATCACACTCGACGAAGCCCGCCACGTCATCCTATCGGGTGTTCCCTCTCTCATAAATCTCATTCCTCGCGAATACACAACCATGCCTACGTCGTCTTCCGATCCTCTCCCACCCCCCGACAATCTTCCATCCTACGATCCCGCGCCAGCAAGCCACCTCCAAGGGCCGGCGTATCAGTCACCTTTCGAAGCAGCCGATGATTCCGACACCCCTCCAGCAGAAGAAGAGCGTACTCCCAATCCCCGAGCCCCGCAAGGTTCCCAACGAGGGGCAGGCGAGGCCCAAGAGCCCCAAGGGGTGCAGGGATTCCTTCGCCGTGTTTTCCCATTTCTCGGACCCGGCAGCGCTCCCGAACGGATAGGCACCGACACCGGCACCGACGCCCTCCGCGCGCGAGCCGCCGAGCTGAACGCGGAACTGGACCGGCCGTGGTTTGAACCTCTCCAAGAACACGACGCACCGGAAACAGAAAGTAGCAACACCGTGCGCCCTACCGTCGGACCGGATCCGGAATCCGACCAACACAGCCACCACGGCAGTGAAGACATCCCCCAGGAATCCCCGAACCCTGACCCTGGCCCTGGCCCCGAACCCACGACCGAAGAGCCCTACGACGACGACCGCAACCAGCGCTGGCTAGCTGGGCAGGGCATGCTCCGCCTCCGCGACTTCTGCGCCCGGCACGGCACGGACGAGAACGCCTGGAACGGCGACGGCGGCGTGGACAGCGGCATAGTGGCCGAATACGCCGCGCGCGCGATGCAGTTGCGGCAGCCGCGGACGAGGAATTTCATCCTGGACTATCCGCTCACGCAGGGGACGAGCAGGGATGTTAGGGCGCTGGTTGAGAGGGAGATGGGGCGGAGGGGATGATGGGGAGGAGGAGAGGAGAGGGGGACGGGGAGGGGAGGGGGAGAGCGGTACCTTGGGGTGAAGGACGAATTTGAAGAGGTATGACTTTGATGATCATGTTGATATAGATTGGGTATGTAAATAGAAGAGCTACAAGGTACAGCAGCATCTTCCACCGTCAACCTTATCATCCATTCATCCACTCATCCCATCTGTTTATTTATTCCATCCCCTCTCCCGTCCACCCCATCCATCCATTCATCTGCCCATTCACCTCCTCTCAATCGTACATATACATATACATATACATATACATATACATATACATATAATTTTATCTCTTAATCTCTCTCCTACTCTCTCTTCTTTCTATTTTATCTTCTT
>NKYR01000090.1:20382-133058 GCA_003184365.1 Evernia prunastri
CCACCCCATCCATCCATTCATCTGCCCATTCACCTCCTCTCAATCGTACATATACATATACATATACATATACATATACATATACATATACATATAATTTTATCTCTTAATCTCTCTCCTACTCTCTCTTCTTTCTATTTTATCTTCTTTCAATTCAAAGCTTTTTCTCTCCCTTGCAATCTTCTCTCCCTCCTCTCCTACCCTTCCCTCTCTCTCTCCTATTCTTCTCCTCCTCTCCTCTCTTCTGCTCTCCCTCACATTCACTCCCCTCTCTCAATCCCTTTTCATCTTCTCTTCTCAACGTCTAGTAATTTTCCTTTCCATTTCTCTCTTCTCCGCATCTTATCTCCTCTCTCCGTCTCTTCTCTTCCTTCCTCCAAGATCCAAACCCCATCACCCCTTCAACGTCAGAGTCCTTTTCTCTCTTCCCTCCTCTCCTCCTTCTCCTCCCCGTCTCGACTCTTCTCTTTTCATCCCAATAGCCTATACCCTATCACCTATATCTTGGCTTTTGCATAGCTTACCCAGATTCCACTTCCCCCTTATCTTCGTTACTTGGCAGAGCCCAAACGCAAGCATAAGCACAAGCACAGGCCCAATCTCAACTCCAAGCACAATCTACAAGCACGATTGAACAAGCCCAAGCCCAAGCCCAAGCCCAACCAGTCAAGCCCAGCCCGCCAACTAAATCTCCGCGAGTGAAAAGAGTGCCATGCCATGTCATGCCCACTGCGGCCAAATAGAAGAAACCAGACCAGACTACATCAAGAAGCCAAACCAGCCCAGATGAGATCACCAGAACAGCTCACATAGAACACCAACCCAGCCCACATCACAAAGCACAGAAACAGACCAGACTCGACCATGCCAGGAACAGCGGCCCACGTTCAGATCAGAAAAGCGCAGCCTAGACCAACCAGCCCACATCACAAAAGCGCATCAACAGACCAGACTCCAGACCGGACCCATGTCAGGAAATTGCCAGCCAGCCTACGTCGTATCAAAAAAAAGCGCAGCCTAGACCAACCAGCCCCATGTCAGAAGCACGGACTAGAACCAGACCAGCCCAGGACAGAAAGCCCGACGAGACCAGCCCAGGACAGAAAGCCCGACGAGACCAGAACCAGACCAGATTATACCACAAGTTGTAAAAACAGTGTTTTAAAAAAGGGAAACGAAACAGATAGGGAGTTGGGTTTGGGGGGGTGGGGGGGGAGGGGGGTGTGAAGAAAGAAAAAAAGTAAGAGAAAAGAAGAGAGAGAGAGAGAGAAGGAGAAAAGTAACAGAGGAGAAGAAGAAGAAGAAGAAGTAGACGAAGAGAGAAAAAGAAGGGGAAAAAAAGAGAAGAAAAGAGAGAAAAAAAGATAAAAAAGAAGAAGTAGTAGTAGAAGAGCGAAGAAAAGTAAAAGAGAAGGAAGAGAGAAGAAAAGATAAAAGAGAAGAAAAAGAGAAGAGAGAGAAGAGAAGAAAAAGAGAAGAAGAGAGAGAAGTAATAGAAAGGCAACACCAAAAAAAAAAAGAGAAAAAAAAAAAACAGGAGAAGAAGCACCAGCATCACCATCACCATCAGCATACCAGCAGAAAAGAATCAAACCCCCCCCCCCCACTGCGAAAGAGGGCACGACGGAGGAAAATTAGAACGAAGGCGACGGCGATGGGGACGGCGAAGGCGAAAGGGGGAAAGCCAGCTCATAGTCGTCGTCGTCGCAGTAGACGACTGGAGCTTGTGAGCGATGGATGTTTTGTATGGAACGCTGTAGGGTACAATAGTAGGGAGTAGAGGGGCAAAGGATGGAGAACAAGGGACAGGGGACCAGATCCGCACTTGGATTGATTGGTTCCGTTTCAGATGCACATAGACCAGCCCTCTATGCTCTATGGATGGCATACGGGGCACAAGGGACTGGGATAGGCCGGCAGAGGCACACTGAGAGACGCACACACACACAAGCAAGCATGCTGTTGATAATGAAGAATAAAGGACAATTGACAATAAAGCTGGTAAGTAGTATGCGGACTCAAGTCTTCGTCATTCGATCGTCGTCCCGGTTCTCAAGAGGAGGACGCCCCCAATCCAAAGGAAAAGAAAGATTGTGGGAATAAAAAAGCTCATGAACTCATCGATCCGACGACCTGAGAAACCCTCGGTGATGGATCGATCGAAATCGGCCGCCAGTCGCACTCTAGAAAACACAAGTTGTATCTTTGGTCTCCGAATACTCCATACCTCCTTCTCTGCTCCTTCCCCGACCCCTCCCCCCTTTACACCTCTTACTGCTCCAAACGTGTCATGTCCTACAGGATCAAGCACTTGGACTTCTTTCCGTCCCCATGGTGTTTGCCCTTTTTGGAAAGCAGTGCCGAGCGTGTCGCGTGCTCAAACACCTCCCTCACTCCTTCATTTGTCTTTGCCGAGCACTCTAGGTAGTGTCGAGCGCCAATCTTCTTTTTCACTTCCTCACCCTGTACATGGACAGATTAGTAATGACATCTTTGTGAATAATATGAACAACTGATCTTTAGCGACAGACTGTGGGTGAGGTTCAACGTGCAGCATGCTTTCGATTGGGATCCTCTCGAATCATTTGGAAGGCTTACCTGCTCTGGGGTTACGGGTTTTTGGGAGGTCTTGTGCAATTCCTCAATGGTCTTCTGGTCATATCGAAGATCTTTCTTACATCCTACAAGGATGATTGGAAGACCTTGGCAGAAATGCAGCACTTCCGATATCCACTGCATGAAAAAGTGTATCAGTTTGTCATTCTGTCCAACAGGCGTGCGGCGTGGATGTTCAAAGGTATGTCTGATTGAGGACTGCATCGTACCTTCTCCTGCACGTTATCCAGGGAATCGGGCGAGTCGACGGCGAAGCAAATGAGGATGACATGACTATCGGGGTATGAGAGCGGACGGAGACGGTCGTAATCTTCTTGTCCGGCCGTATCCCATAAGGCTAACTCAACGTGTTTTCCATCGACCTCGACATCGGCGACGTAATTCTCAAAGACGGTTGGGACGTATACCTATGGCGGAAGGGTCAGTGCTGTAGCTCGGTGTAGGCAGTCGGAAGGCTTGACGAATGAAGAAGTTCAATAATTGGTGGCAAGTGCAGAAGTTCGCGTGATGCAGGGCATGGAATAGTGGGGGTTCTGACCTCTGGGAAGGTACCCTTGGAGAAGACACTGATTAAGAGGGCCGAAGTCAGCAAGCGGCACGGAGCGCAGGGTGGTTATGCTGTGATGAGGGTAGGAAAAGAGATAGTTACATAAGAAGACAGGTCTTTCCGCAGGCACCGTCGCCGACGATGACGAGCTTGCGTCGGATTTCAGCCATGCTGTACCGGTGCACACGTCAGCAGGACTGGGGGTGCTTGGATCAAAGGTGACTTGTTTAGCAGTAAATGTTTCGCAGATGAGAGTGTGAGAGATGGGAGAGGGTGACGAGGGTTGAGTGGTGATGGTGTCGGGGTGTTGTTGGGGAAAGAGGGTTGATGTTTGGTTGAGAAGATCGTACTTGTAAAACGACGCAGGCTTGCAGCTTGCGGGAGGTAGGTAGTGGAGTCCACTCTTTCCTGCAGTCGTTGTTCTGACAACCACTGTTCCCGGAGAAATCAGTTGAGGTTGATCAGAGTAGAAAAGAAGAAAAAGAAGAAGGAAGAAGAGTAGAAGAGAACAGTGCTGGTGTGAAGTATGGTGTTTGAGGTTGGGTGGGTTGTTTTGGAGATGTTGTTGTTCGACAATGATGAATGAAGGATGAGAAGTCAGAAAGTGCAAGGCGAGGCTAATCGCAGGCTCGAGGCGGTTATCTTGGTGCGGGTTAAAAGAATTAAAAGAAAAGGAAATTAGGAATCAGCAGCTGATTCGCTCATCCATGGATTCATAACATTTCATAACATTTCATTAAATTTATCAAATCAATCATTTCTTGCTTGCAACGGCGTGACTTGCCTCACAAGGCTATGGCTATGTCTATGGCTATGGCTATGCTAACACTAGACAGAACCCTTTTCATTAATATTAGATACTTAAGATAGTTAAGATAGTTAGATAGATTGTGGCAACAACAACAAGACCCTCTCCCTCACTCACGCACTCCCCATCACTCCTTCTGAACGGATATGCCTAGAGACCTCTACTTTTTCCTACCTCCCTAGAGTACCCACCTAAATACTCCTCCTATAAGTTACTCCGCTTCTCACCTTTCTCCCAACTAAAGCCGACCCACTCGTATTTTCCTATAATTTCCTTCTTAAAAATTGTCTGCATCAACATACTCCATTGAGATACGAGTAACCCTTGTTCAGCTGACGAGGATTTCAATGTGGCGTGCATCCAATCCGCATCCGTATTCGCCGGCATTAGCCTCGGCCGATGTAGAGGGGGGCCCTTTTTCTTCGGGGCTCTTCTGATTAATTGAAACAAAATATATACATACTGTACCACTAACTACCTACTTACCGGTCTATATGGCCAAGGTGTGACATTTTTGCTGCTACTTCTTCTTCTTTCTCTTCTTGTTCACATGCAAACGTCTCCAGACTTCCATCTCACTAGCACAGCTCTCTTCTCCAAGCTGGCTGCCAGAGTTCATTCAATGCCAGTCCTTCACAAAGGCGACTTAATGTATTTAAACACTAGATGCTTCGTGATCAATGACAATGGGGGGGTAAATGCAATATGCAGGTTCGACCCGAATGCAACCCATCGCTCATATAAGTTACTATCTTCCAACAGCAGCCACGATGAAAAAACAAGTCGTAATAACCTGACGCCTATGCTGAGCTCCTTCCCCTGGAAGGAAGCCAGCTGAATGATTGATTGACCCCGTCTAGCATCCCAACAGCAATGGGTATATGTCCTTCGAATGAAAACGACCGAACATGATCAAACAGGATGAAACGAGACCCCACGGACATATGCATCATGATACAGCCGTCAAACAATTCACTCTCCATAGTCACTCGCCCAACCCCGTCCGTTCATGTCCCCTTCCCACCCATTATTGCTCGAGTACGCCGTACCAGGCCCACTCACGTATCCAGCTTCTTCCGCCTCATCGAAATACTCGCCCCCGCTACTCGCATCGAAGCTGCTCCTGCCACTAATCTCTCCTTCATCCCCAGGTCCAGGCTGACCCAGTTGATCCCACTGCAGACCCTGCAACGCAGGATACTGCAATAACAGCGCTGCGGGTAGAGCAAAGCCACCGTTTTGGTTGGTGTTCATAGGCGGCGGAGGCGCCATGCCACCAGCCTGCATGCTTTGGTTCATCATCTGCTCGTCAAACACACGCTGTCGCTCCACTGCTTCTTCATCGAGCAAAGGCTTGATGCACACTCTGCCAGCTTCGCTTCTGAAGTGCCTGCCGAGAGCGTCCGCACGAGCAAACCTTCTGCCACATCCCCAGCTGCCGCCTGTGCCAAGCTCACCACGGCAGACAAACTTCTTCTCTCCGCTGTGTAGACCCTCGTGTCTCTTGCGATCATGCTGACGAGCGAAAGCTTTACCACACACCGTACATACGAATGGTCGCTCGTCTGTATGAGTGCGAAGATGCGATCGGAGATTGTAGGCACGCGTAAACTTTTTAGGGCAGAGGGTACACTGAAATGTAGCGGGATGTTTTTGAATGCGTTTTTCCGTTCCAGAAGCAGGTGGTCGACTGGGGTCGGCAAGCTCGAGGATGTAGTCACGGTTCGGGATTGAAGAGGTCGATGAGCGGCGAGATGGCGACCTAGGCGCAGGCGAACTTTCTCTGGAGCTTGAGACGCTAGCGGAATAGCCCATGTCATACGGTGAGAGCGATCGATGCCGTTGATCGATTTGTGAGTCCGTGGAGCCCAAGGTCGAGTGCGAAGAGCTGGGAGTCACTGGGCGTGAGTACAGGTTGGTGTCTGATTTGGCACGCATACGTCCTTTTCGACCTAATTAATTGTCAGCACATGCGATTAAGCATGGAACAGGGCCAAAGTCACCTCTATCAGGAGGACTCAATGCATCCATATCAGATTGCTCATATCGTGGCGGCTCAAAGTTTGGCTGGCGCGTCGTGGGTGCATATTCAACGTTGATCTCTGGTGGTACCATCTGAGCAGCTTGGCCCATGTCGTTTGATCCCAGCCTCTCTTCAGGTTGGAATGGGGGGAAAATTTCGGGTTGATTGTTGGTGTACAACTCGGACCCCGGACCTCCATTGAAGTTGCTATTCGCTTGGGACAAAGGTATGAAGTTGTTTTCTTGCGCAAGCCCTAGTCCCGGCTGAGGGGACATGCGTGGGGATACGAAAGGACTGTGTCTCGGACTATGCCTTTGCTGCTGTGATTCTGACAAGGTAAACGACTCGATGCCTAGGCCTCCGTGGTAAAGCTGGTCGTCCTGCTGGGCATTTAACATCGGCGACGGATTCTGGTCGAAGGTGTCGAAAGAATCCTGTTGTATGAAAGGCGAAGGTGCCACTGAAGATGAGACATCGGAATGCTCCGATGGAGCCCTCCGGTGGTTCTGGAACTGCGATCCTGTGAGCATTCCCGACCATTCTGCTGATTGGTGCCCATTCGTGAAGGCGGCTGAGGGATCTAGCGAAACGTGTCGTGAATGATGTGGAGACCACTGCTGTCCCTGATTCGTAATTGGGGAAGCTGGTCCAGATGAATGTGCATCTGGCGGCATAAGGTTTGGCGGTGTCGGATTTATTTGCGGTGAGGACATGTTGCTCATGATGTCTGCAGGGTTTATGTGGCTCTGCTGGGGCGGGTCCAATTGAGGGTCTAGCATGAAATTGTGTTCGTAGGACTGTTCCTGCTTCACACCGAAACCTTGTTGTTGGCGGAAGTCTTGCAGGTCGGCTCCCAGTCCCAGCGGATCCGATTGATATGGCTGACCCTCTTGTGAATTATTGATATGTGAAGGATCTTGCCCAAAAGTCGTATCTAGGTCATTCTGTGGAAATGAATGCCCATAACTCTGATCACCAAAGTCGTTACTGGGTAGCACGTGTTGCTGAAATTGAGGATGCAGCGCGGACCCATTCATGTACGGAGGAGACAAGCCGTATTGTAGACCATTCGCAGCTGTAGAGGAGATGTTGGAATCGAAAGACTGAGACGCGAAGTTCGTAGAAGTGGTTGGGAGGCCTGAGGGCGATGATTGGATATGACGATTTTGTGGCGATGGAGAATGTCTTATACGCGGATCAGGCTGACGGCCAGCCGATGATGACCTCCCACGGTGTTGTTGTGTTTCCATCATGGTTTATGGGGTTCCTATATGCTTTTCTTAGATTGGAGAAGCGCTCGGTTGGACCAACTGTCCCCGTGCTTAATGGACTGCGGAAGGTAGGTGTTGGGCGATGTGGGGCGCTCTTGAAGATTGGCTTCAGTGCACTCGAGAGCTTTGATGTTATGTGTTTGGGGCTGTGCAGGGGTGGTTGGTGGAAGTCCTCCTGAACAGAGGAGGAAGGTGAGCAATGCCTCCTTTGCCTGCCTGGTGAGTGGGGGCGGACAGCCGGCGGTCGGCGTCTGTTTCAGGACACAAACGGTGTTTCCACCGTTTCGAGCGGGATCGACCGTTGCTCTACGTCTCAATTTGGGGAGTGAAACCAGCTCAAGTGATTCTTTCTCCGCTTCTAGACGCTGACTCTGAGTGGAATGCACATAAGGCTTCAGCGGTGGCGAGCGATCTTATGGACAGTCTCTGGTTTTTTTTTTTTTTTTGTATTTGTAGAGTCCAGGAGGTAGCCTTGTGGGTAGATGTGATAGGTTTTAGTTAGGCTAGCCTACTCTTGCAATCGGGCGCTCCGCAAGGTTTGACGGAGAAGGTTCGCATCAAGGTATTATGATGTATTGGCGGAGATTGAAGCGTTAGGGTTGGGTGGAGATCATGCGGGAAGGGAGGTGTTATGAGAGCAGGGTGGTGGAACCCTATTCGATTGAAGTGAACGTGTTAGCATGGAAGTATGAATATGGATATGGTACGAGTGGATATCAAGGTCTAAGCCCTGAGGCTGCGCAAAAACATGGTATAGGGCAAGTGGAGGCTCCATACCTAACGTGCTTCTCTTCGGTACCGGCTGCTATTACTCCGCAGTTGGCATGTGTATGGGCGTGTACGGATTGTGGGGGGAAGTCGGGGGGAAGGAAAGGGTGCGCTTGTTCGGCGAATTGATGGGTCGATGGGATATATTAACGAGTCAAAAGCTTGATGTTGGAGGTGAGGGGGGGCGCTGGGATGAAGATGAAAGATGAAGATATAGATGATGCGACAGGTACAGGAATAGAACAGATCTACCGTACTATATTCTGGCAATCTGGTACGATGTCTCTCGGTCTCTTCCTTCCTCTTCTGAGGTCCAAGTCCCGGCGTCTACATGATTACGCGCTAAACCATATGGAGTTTGGAAGGGATCCTTGCATTGCCTTGTCTAGCGCCAAAGCATTGGATAATATTGGATAAGAATCATAGGTGAGAACTTGAGAAGATAGCATCATAATAATTCATAATTCATAATTCATCAAGTAAGAAAATGTCTCACATGCACTATGATTAAATCTTTTCGCCTACCATGCGGGTAAATAAAATAAAAAAAGGCAGTAGCTGACTACAAGTCTTTGGATAGAATATAATAAAATATAGATTATAGAGTACGTTAAAGAAGTAGCTCATGCGCTCAGCCTCCTTTTGCTGCCTAGTAGCCTACCTTAAAGTAGGATACCTTACCTAAGGTACTGCTCTGACATCAAGTCTAATGCCGTTTCATCTTCTGTTTCCCTAGGCTGCGGACCCGCTGCCTGAAAAGCACAGCCCCCCCTCCGATTCTTTGCTCTTGGGCACTGTAAGGCAGACAGCAAACAATAACAAAAAATCTGCGAGTACGTAGAACGTTATCAGAATCATCGCGCATGATGATGATGATGATGCGACGTTATTGATAATTGACATATTCTGTACAGATCACGTTCGTTAATACACAGATTGCTACCAAATGCCAAATGGCATCATCCGTCCTGTCATCCCAAAAGACAAGTGGCCCAAAAGGTTTCCTCCCTACATAGTGAACATGAATAATTGTAATATCCCATCCTTCGAAATCTGCCTCAGAGACCAGAACGCCTTATTCTTTTTCCTTCCCTTTCCCCTTGTCAACATCCTCCACCCCATCACCTGCCTCTTTGACCTCAGCGCTGAAAGTACTCTCACCGTCCCCATCAGGACCCCGGTTCACCACCCGGAGCTTTTCTTTCGGCACCGTGAACATCACCTGTACCACCCTTCTCTCCACCGCCGATTCAACATCCCATTCTTCGTCACTTCCATCCCGATCGTTTCCACCACGTTTGCCTCCTTCTTGCTCCCCAACGTCCCAATCCCTTGCACCTCGCCTTTTCTGCCAGAACATAGCCCCTGTACTCGCTGCTCGCCGAGGTAGTCCACCTTCTGTAAAACCGCGTTTCGTTGGCGAAGATGAGTTGCTACCGGTGTTCTCAGGCGATGTCGAAGCACTGCGATCTAGCCCGGAGAATGCGCGTCGTACGCTCCCCATCCAAGCCCTTGCTCGGCTATGACTTCTTGTTGGCGATGGTCCTCCTGAACTAGGATAGTCACCAAGCAATGCCTCGCCCTCTATTTGCAGCTGAGAGAAAGACGGTCCTGCCGTGGCGAAATTGTCGGAGATGGCAGTCCGCTGTGGAACTGGATCCAGGCTCAAGGACCGTGACCGCCGATGCTCAGGACTGTAGCGTTGTGATGCATTTGGTAAGTGATCAGATGGCGTATTCTCGTTTGCGGGGCGGTGGGCAGCCGTACTAAACAGCGCCGTCGAGCGCTGTGACAGGCTTCTGCTCATGTTTCCGACCGAGTTCTGTATTGAATGAGACGACAAACCAGAACGGGAGGACTGATCACTAAGCGTCGAAGATGTCCGATCGTTCTTCTCCGGCGAGAGTCGGCCCACTTGAGAGTGCATCATTGCATTCGCAACTGTCCAGTCAGACACCCAGTTGCGAACCTCATGCTCTCTGTCCTGCGGTGACTGTGGAGAAGGTGTTCGTGAGCCACCCATTGGATCCTGAAAAGGGTCAAGATTGGGGGCATTGCTAAGCACGTTGTAACCGTTTCTTTGCACCATTTCTTTGTGCCCCGATTGCGTTCCGTCGTTAAGTCCTTCATCGTATTCGTCACGCTCGTCGATTGGGTGGATGGTACTGAATCCGGGAGTTTGCCGTCCATCCTCGTACCGTGGTGCGGGTTGGTACGTTCCTCGAGAGTAGAGGGACCTTCGCAAACCTCGTGTAGGACTTGGGATTTCAAAGAGCAGGCCTGTCCTTTCGGCATTAGGCTCGCTTCGGCCAGATCCATTAGCATATCCGGCAGCACCGAGCGGCCGTGACTGAAAGTCTCGTGACATTATACTGTCTTCTGCCCCGTCTACGGCCGTCATCTCACGTGGCCTGCCTGGGGTAGACCCAGAGCTATCAATGAACAAAGGAATTCCATGGGTACTGGCTGACAGGTGGCGCAATTCATCTTCCCGTGCATCTCGGCGACGTTTTAATCGACGACTGTACCAGAAATACACAACGACAACCACGATGATCGCCAAAATGCCGAGAGTGAGCCCAGCTCCTAGTCCCGCTTTCTTTGAGGCAGTATTTGAATTAGCGGCGGCGCTGTTGGAAGACCCATGACTAGTCCCAATGTTGGGATGAGTATAACTTGTGATCCATGTGCTTGATGTTGTGTTGAAAAAGTACGTATCCGCGCTTGCCGATGGGTCCGTCCGTTTCCTCTTTGAACCGCTAGAGGCGGGAATTTCGTACCCTCCAACAACCATCATCACATCGCCGGGAAGCATCGTAGCCGCATGACCATATATCCCTGTTCCGTCAGCAAGGCCTGGCCCACTCTGACTTGGTATGCTCCATTGCCAGTCGCCACTGCCACCATAGCCTTGCCCGAGTTCAAGAGTTACTAGTTGCGGATCTGCTAGGTTTGTCACGTCTCCAACCCATCCGCCAAAGACAATGACCCTCTTCCCATCTGAGGTGAGTAGGGCTGTATGACCCGATCTGGGGTCGACCGCGCTCGAATCTCTTGTCGCGAGATCTGTATTAGGGGTCTCTCGTGGAGTAACTATCGGCAAGAAGCTCCAGCTTTGCTCAGGCATTGAGAAGAGCGCTACCTGGGACATGTTGATGAATGCGGTTTGGGTGTGACCTCCAAGCAAGACGAAGTTCTGATTCTGAAATTGGGTACTATTGGCGTTCCCAGACTTAAAGAAAGTTGGCAAGAGTGGGGTGATGGTGAACCCGGCCTCTGCGATTGGTGGTCCTCTGCTTGACGTGATACCTAGGTCGTATGTAGAATCCTGGGACGATTCGGATTGTATGCTCAACATGCTGTTGGAATAGTTTGCCGCTTGCGTCCAATCATCTGCAGTTGACGACGTCGAGTTGGGGCACATGCCTCCAAAGATGTACATCTCAGAGGTGGCATTGACCGTACTTGAGAAGGCCAGAGCTGCCGCCAGATAGTTCGCACCGTCCAGCACATTGTTACCACTCAGGCCTCCTATTGATAGATCTATCTCTTTCCATGTTCCATTAAGGCTCGAGCGTTCGCTTTGTGGAGTCAATTTCCAGAATGTTGACCCCGCTGCTGCATCGCTGCAATTGCCAGCGTACACTAAGATACTCCCATTCCCATCAATCGTAGGTGTATAAGCACTTTGGGGTCCGTCTAGGAAAGGGAGTGTTGGCGAAATGGTTGAGTAAGGCAGATTTGTAGCGCCGAGCGTGTCCGTTGTGTTCAGCGCGAGCAGCTGGGAGTTTGGGGAGCTTGATGTACCAGGTTGAAAGAGATAAATTACATCGTTCAAGGCGGGCGAAGACAAGATTCGTGTAGGGTTGTAGGGAAAGGCTGCCATAAGGGCCCAAGAAATGCTGCAGCACTTTGGAGTGCCGGTGCCGCGTTCACCTAGCGCATGCTCTATGCTATACGAGGTACTCTCATTGCGGGCATTTTTTTGAGATTCTGATCGGACGCGGCGAGTGTTGTGTAACTGTCGAGGTCAATCACTGAGATGGGACTTTGGTTGTAGTTGTTGATTCTGACAGGGTGGCTGGAAATAAATAGAGGGGCCGCCAAGATGAGAGGGGAAAGGATTTCAAACGAACGCGGCAGGTTGCAGTGCGCAACATGTGTTGGAGATCAACCTGCAGTCTGCAAAGCTAATGCAGGTCATCAATACAGTTCTATGGTTCACGATCATGCATGATTCGTCGATTAAACGTGGGCGTGTCATGCTATTTACAGTCCTTCGTCGTTCCGGCAACCAGATTCAGCCCTATCTCTTAGGCTTGAGCGAAAGAAAGATCTTCTTTGCATAACGTAAAGGGGATGATATTCTTATGGAAAGTCGTGAGACTAGGTTGCTGTTGTTTGGTGATTGATGTCAGAGAGGTACCATGATAAAAGTAATTCCATGTTTTCTACTTAATGTAGGCTCTTCTAAGTTCGCCATTCACATCCTTGTAGACCAAGCCTCGAAAGGACGAGACGAAGTAGGTTTAGAGCGACAACGCTCCTCCCTATGTCTATCCTATGCACAACCTCCATGCCCGCAACGCCATGCATGCATTCAAATGTTCATGCTCTCGTTCGCCGTTCACTCATCGTCTTCATAGGGTATTGCAGCGCTTTTCCGATCTAGCCTGACGTCTCATCCATTACATTGGTACTAGCAAGCTTACTTGACTTCTTCTCCGCTTTAAAGGCCTGAATGCGATCCAAGAGGTCCTTGTCTAGACCATCATTTAGTCTCAAAGACATTCAAGAATATAGGCTGAGCCCAACTTACCAGGAACAACATCCTCAATCTTGAGAGGCGATCGATTGAACGGATCGTTGGGATCGCTAAGGAGATGGGACCGAATGGTGGATCGGTCAATGGACGTCTTCGATGTCGGCAAAATGACAGGATCTTGCATCAACGTGAACATCAAAGGGTCTGGTATGTCATCAGTATGACAGACAACAACGTTCATGGAGCGCTGGACGAACTTACCCAAGAATTCATCGGGGATTTCACCCAGGTCCTCTTCAGCTTGGTCGTCCGCCTCTTTCGCTCTCTTGAACTTCTCCCCTAGAGATTTCCACGCCGCCAATTCCTCCTGTGATTTCAGAGCAAACTTTGCAAGAACTCTCGCTGCTTGTTCCAGATTGGCAGGTTTATATGATCGCCCATCCCGTGCCACTGCATAGACAAAGCTCTCTTTGTCTTTGAGGTTCAAGTAGACGTCTGCAATCTCGGACAATAGTACCTTAGGCTCGAAGCTATATTCTTGTGGGTTCTCGACGACCAAGTCTCTACTCTTGGGGCCGACCATCGCATCGAGATTGTAGTCCAGCATGTCTGCCAGTCGTTGTACAATCTCGGGCATGGTGAAAGAGTCTGCTAAAGCTTCAGTGAATAGCTTTAGCATAGCTACCGTTTCGTTAGTGAGTTGCATGTAGGACTTTGCTTTCCCTTGGGCTTGGGTCAGCGCCTCTTCTTTCTCCGAACGGACGTTTTGCTCCATCTCGGCTGAACGTTTGAGCTCTTGTTGCAGATTATGTATTTGTACAAAAGCGGTTAGCGATTCGTCCAGGACAAAAGTGACATCATTGAGAAGGAGGTTGACAAAGCGAACGAAGAAGTTGAGATTTATTTGGGCTTCATCAGAGAGATGTTCGCGGTAGATGGGGTTCGACCAGATGCACTTGATGATCTGAAAGATTTCGTAGCGTATATTAAACTTGTCGTAGAATTGTGTGTGGGCGCCTGTGTTTTCGACCTCGATGTAGAATTTCATCAACGCGTGGAGCAAGTGCTCCGTAGCGAAAGGTAGAGAATTCAGCAGGTCTCCTAACACTCCTTTGGAACGGTTGTAGGCTGGCCAGATGCCGTGGAACATGATGGTAACTAGGCCGGACTTGAGATATGGATTCTTGATATATTCTGAGCTTCGGAGGAAGGTGATGCAGAGCATGACTAGCTCATCACTCTGTGTCGACGTAATGATCTGAGACATCTTAAGCATGATGAACTTGAAGTTGCCCACGACATCCTCCAGAAAGTATTCAGGTAAGCATTTGAAAACCTCCGGCTGTTCCTCGGGCAAAGGAAGCTTCAGCGGGCGTTTTGGGAAGTCTTGACCGGGAGCGACAAGTCGTAATAACCATACGATGACATATCGCATAAATTGCATGGATCGTGCTTGTGTCAGATCATCGAGCAAGACTCCTTCCACAGCAAGCTTGTACGACATGCCCTTATCGATCTGGTCTTGATACTTTTTAATCGCGTTTTCGAATATGCTCAATCTGACCGGGTTGTTGACAAATTTGTGGCGGTCAATTTCGATCTCTTTAAGATGCTTTTGCATACGCCGGAGCTCTTTGTCGAGCGTGCTGAGCATCGAGTTGGCGGATTCTGTTCCATAGTGGTGTGCAGCGAGAGTTAGGAAGAAGATCTCTGAGATGAAGTTTGAGGTCCCTTCGGCAGGATTGCTGTAGAATCTGTCGGAAGTATTTTGGTCGGCGTTGAGCTTTGTTTCGTCTTTGATGTCGACCCGTGGCGAGCGGCGTAGATAGTCAACGTCAATGCGGTCAATTTTGGAGAAAGAGGCATCCATGAAGGGCTCACACAGCCCATCTAGGCACACAGTGACATTGATCATGAAACCGTCTGATGAAACTAGCTTCTTGTCTACCTGCAGTGCACGGCGCTTGTGATTGACGTTGACACACAAGGCAAACCAGTCAAGCATCCTATCCCTAGCTTCCTTGCTTGTTTTGATGATTTTATTGGCAATTTCTAGGAGATCCCTCTGGTGAGCCTGGATCGTGAGTCGCAAGGCTCTTTGAGAGTTAAGGATGTATGTCTTGTCTCGAGATGTAGGATTTGAAAAGTAGTTAGTAGTGACGTCTGCCTGCAAAGGGGAAATGGCAAAGAAAGGGCCCAGTAGCGTGCCGGCCTCCAGTAACGCCGCTGAGATGGATGGTGGAAGAAACCTTGGGGACTGAACGAAAGCGTTGACTATTGCGGAGTTCTGGACAAGTTTTTGTAATGCCTATCGATCAATTAGATATGCCTGTGAAACTTTGTGTGAACTAGATCCTACCAATATGTACGGCTTGTAGTCATTGTTCATATTCATGACTGCTAGTTGCCGGCTCAAATCCTCGACCGCACCAACCAGTGCGTCTTGGACAGTATCATCTTCTGGAAACCGAGCAACAGCCTCGGCAAGAAATTCGAGATCAACAAACCTGTCGTCGTCGGGATCATCTATCAGAAGATGTGGCGTAAGGGGATTCGATGTAGGTGGCTCAAGACTGTTACATGTTAGTACAGTATGACACTGGTGCAATGATGGGATGCACTCACCCAAACATATCAGGCATGGTGATTGCAAATATGCAATAGCTCATACACAACCGTCTTGCCTCCTTGACTATTACGAACTTGGGATCTTCCTCTCCAGCTTTCCTCAAAGGCTTGAACTGTCTAGAGACTCGCTTCCAACATCGCAGTAAGTAGTCCAGAGGCGTGGTTCCCTTCTTCAGGTTCGATGCTGCTTCAAGCAGAGCTTGGTCCAATATTCCCACATTCAGTCTGACCGACTGGCCTGAGTCCTCCAGATCCAGGCGTGTGCCCCCTAGAAATTGCAAATGATTCCCGTGAGCGTCATGTTGGTGCTCTTCCCATAAGGTTACTCTGAATAGGTTTCCCAGCACTCGATCCTCCCACTGCTCCAAGGTCTCCCCGGCCCTTGAGCTTGATCTACCGGCTGAAGAGGTCGGACGGTCACGCTTCCGGGGCGTGACCGGTCTGCCGGCTGAAGGTGTGATATTGATCTTAGGGGCTCCACCATTTGCCTCTTGTATGCCCAGTTGAGCAAACGGGTTTTCAGGTGATTTCGCTGTGTTCGACGAGCTAGAGGTATTACTCTGAGGCTTTGGTTGTTCTCTGCCATAAGGGTCTGCTGTTTGTAAATCGTCTGCCGACAAGGATTGCGAAGCTGCAGCATCTTCTGTGCTACTCTCCTCACTTGGTTTTGGCACTGTTGGAGCCTGAGAACCCAGCTTTGCCAAACGTTTGTTGCGGATCTGATATTATCAGCTATACTATCTACATTACCATAGTAGAATTATGAACTTACTTTCTCCGCATCTGATACCGAGTCCGCCATGTTGTACGAAAAAAATGCGATAGAAGGTCGCAAGGAGTGAAAGTAAGCGTTGATACGTGATGTCGATGGGTGTCAATCGAAGGCCATGGAATAAATATATCCGGCTGAGGTCATTAGTGATAGTGTTAGCACAACTCTGGGTGAATAAACTCCAGCCCGGAAAATCAGACTCTTGGCATGAGATTTTCGGCCCGACCAGCCCGGAGCTGCCTGTAGATGCAGCCCTAAATCTAGGCTCAAGCATTGTGTACATTATGTCTCCTAGTTTCATGACTCTAGGACGTGGTCATGCGGACAGACATTGGTCTTTTGTTTATTCATATAGACAATCCATGTATGAGTAGATGCACAGTCCAGAAAAGCATATGTCAAGCCTTCTGAACTCCACGCCATGCCTTCCATCAAGCCCATACAAACAACGAACACTAGTAACTATTCCTTGCAAACCCATACCTATCTAATTGCCTGCAGCTCCTCATGTCATAATTTCTTGCCTCTCTCATTTTATCCGCATCCTGGAAGAACCACCCTGTTGCCTGGTCTATCATAGTGTTCCGTGTCCTCTGTTCTATCTGACAGTCATATTGCAGCTGCGTCACGAGCTGATTCTCTGCCTTTCTGTCAAGGTCATTCATTTTCCGGCCACTGTAGTCTATGACTTCCTTCGGATCCAAGTAGTAGTCGATCTTTAAGCGTTGTGAAGTGCGGTGCATTGTATTCGGAGGGCCGGGTTGAAAATGTATGTTGGGACCGCTCGGTACCGCCGAGGAGAAAAGTGCGGATAGGAGTGGAAGGACGAACAGGATCAAGAGAGGGAGGAGATTCGACAAAACACCTAGAGCACTTCGCGGCTGTTCTTCACTCGTGCCGTTCGCCTCTCTTGGCCTTCGCCTTGGTCGATTACCGCCAAATTGGTGTACTCGGAAGCCTGGACCACCTCCTAGGTTGAATACAAACTGCCCACCGTCGTTGTTGAACATAGGCACTCCACCTGTTCTAGCGTCAGTAAGCCGCCCGTTTCTTCCCTGAACTCGATCACCTACCAAAAGGTCCGCCACCCATGCCACCTCCACCAAAAAATCTATTGAATAGCTCCTCCGGTGATATCTCATCTTCGAACATGGGTCCCCTCCCTCCAGGTGATCTTGCGGCGTATCCACTAAAAGGCGAGGAAGCGGCCGCGGCGCCCTGACCAAATCGATTATCTGGGTCGCCTCCGAAGCGGTCATATTTGTCCTTCTTTTCGGGCTCTGACAGCACTTGGAAAGCTCGTGAGACCACTGTAATCGGTCAATTTCTGTCAGCCTTGTCGTGATTCGTCTGTCGATCTAGAAGGGCCTCACTTTTAAAAGCTTCATCCGCCCCTTCATACCCATTCTTATCCGGATGCGTCAGAAGACTTAGTTTCCGATATGCCTTCTTGATCTCCGCATTCGACACTGACTTCTCCAACCCCAGAATCTCGTAGAATGCCGTTGGCGAGCATTTTCGTACTCTTATCACCGCTGTCTTCTGCTCCACTGTATAACTTCTCTCCTGATTCCCCTGATTATGATCTCGACTCTTTGCTGCATTGCCATTTGGTTTTGCGTCGGCGCCTGAGGCTGTGGCAGCCGGCATCTCAGATTCGGTGTTGAGGCGACAACCCTGCGGGCTGGGAGAGGATTTGTAGCAGATTGCCAAATTGCTGGTTTTATCTTTCTTGACGTCGTGGGTGTAAAGTAAATTGCTTATATCGGATTTATTGCAATTCTGCCTTGTTGCTTTATTAACAACTCCCCATCAACTACGTAGAGTATCGTGGTATCAAATCAATGCCAAGGTGCCAAGCCGCTAGCGCATGGTCCAACTCTGTGCCTGTGATGGATATCAACACACTAGAACCTGAGCTCTTATATTTTCTCTGACAATAGTTAACACACCCCGGCAATCCCTGCAATATCACTATGGCAAACAAAGAAACCCAAGAGCAAGCCAAAACCTCTGTAAACTCCGCCATTGCTCATGCCAAAGTCTGGGGAGGTAACATAGCTCCGCTCAGAACACCCTCCTGCAAGTCTAAGAGCTCTCATCTGATGTTCCTCCAGAATCCCCCGTCCCACCTACAGCTCTCGCTACCCTGATCACAGCGCAAGCTCTCCGGCCCCCTCGAATCCTTCCTTTGCTCTTTCCCCCGGTCCTTCTTTTTAGCACATTCCTCAACATCTACGATTACAAAGTTGACGCCGCGGGAATCAATGGTGCATGGTCGGCGATGTATTTACTTTTGGCGCGGCGGAGAAAACAGCCTATAGCAAGGAAGTTTGGCACCAGGGGGTTAATGAGGGGGGCGACATTGGGATTGTGCAGTGTTAACATGGTCTGTGGGATGCTGGTATATTTTCAAGGGAAGCGGGAGGGAGAGGGGGATGATGCTGAGTGAACTGTGTGGGCGGCCGTCTGAGGGTGAAGACTGTACATATCCAACTTGAGGAGGGTACATATTGCATTGAAGGCGTAGAGGGGATATTCCCTTGCATTCGGTACTATTATGGGGATCTTTGCAAATTCGGCCTCAAAACGTTCTCGGGCTACTGATATCCTGAATCTGTGCCTCTCCCTTGAATGAAGCCCGTGGCACAACAACATTCACACTTCTCTCGATTAGTCAGGCTGAATTGACTCAAGTTATGGAGGCACCGCTTTTAGTTGCTTAAACTGCAATCAGCGATATTCGCAGATTCGGTCTAGGCTCAGCTTTTCAATGTTTCGATATTCGAACTGCGTCGTCAGTCGGAAACTTCAACCCCATGTTGCCGGTTTAGGCAACGGCTTCCGCTGAATAGGCGGCTCAGTTGCAGGAGGAGATGGGGGAGGCTGAGTTGGTTCGGATTTGAGTGGAGGAGAAGGAGGAGGTCGAGTCGGTTCATTATAGATCGGTAACTGCGCCTCGTACAGTGGCAGATAATCAGCGTCACTCAATCTATGCTGCACCTCGACATCTTCACCCTCGATCGGCACAGTGTTTGAATACTGTATTTCTTCCAAGATTTCTGAGCGTTCACTGATAACGGATGAATATCGCGGAAGCGGCAGCAGGACTGGCGCTGGTTTGCGACGTACCGGGCCGGTGATGTTTGATAGTCCAGATTCCGAAGCGCTAGTTTCAGCGACAGCACTGTTCTCGAGACTGCCAATGCCGTTGCGTGGAGCATTATCGAAAGGTGATGGCTTCCTTCTCACGGGAATGATGCCATTAGACAGGCCCCCGTCCACAGGATGCGCCCCGTTGGTTTGACCAACATCGGAAGGGTTCGGCTCTTCAAGTGTACCATCAGTCACTGTTGCTGCCCTTGGCCGAGGCGGTAAGGCAGGCTGGGTTTCAATGTCTTCATCGCTGTCATCATTATCTATAAGAGCGATCCCTACTGATTGGTTCTCGTCCAAACTCTTCATTCGCGCTTCCTCAAGAGTATCTTCTCTGTCCGCAACAGCCTCAGGCATACGTAGTGAGTCCTCGAACGTTTCAAAGCTGGTATCGAACAACGGCGCAAGGTCCGTCTCCCAGTGAACAACCAGAGCCACGAGGATCCGGCGGACGATAGTTGACATCTTAAGATCAGCGATCGGATCTGGACCGCACAACAGACTTGGTGCAAAGCAAACAGCCAGGTTTTCCGCGGTCATCTGGTTCCGGTCTTGATTGGCTGCAACCCTCGAGAGCAGCGGAAGAAGGTGCATCCTCAGAATCTGCTTCGACGTCTTGCTGCTGATAGGTGACCACTCATCCTCCAGCGCGAGCATTTCAAATAATTGTGGGACCTCAAAAGAAACATCAGGACTTCCATAGTACTTCTCCAACGCTTGATAGCTAGACGGCGGAAAGATGGGCTCTTTCAGGTCCTTGTACCATAGCTTGATCAAAGCTGCCGCAGCATGAAGCTCAAAACCTTCTGCGTGGTCCAGCTCCTCAATCCAAACATGTCCAATACCTTCTCTATAGTAGCTAGACGCTAAGACCGTGTTACCTTCTTTCCATACGATGAATTTTTGACCCCGATCGTAGGCCTCCTTCAGAATTTCTACTGTCTGAAACCGAGCACTGACACGGAAGATACCCTCGACTTTGGTGTTATCGTCCATGATGACAAAGCTTGTGGTTTCTCGTAGTACCCTTGGTAGTCTGACTGGCCCATCCGCTGAGGCAGGAAGAGGATTCTGGACACCGAATGCCCTCTTTCCGCTGGCATATGGCGCGAATATGTCAGGAGACTTACGACGATCAGCCAAATAAGCGGATGGAGGAATCAACAAGTCCTCGATTGGAAGGTGCAGAGCCAAACCGCTCAACGTGGACACGTGTATAATCTTTTTCCTGAATTTCGGAGAGACGACCGAGGCGAAGAGTTCGATGAGCACTCTAATAAAATTCCTGTCATGCACAATGTAGAGCCTTTGCAACTTCTTCCTTTTCGCCCTGGTCAATACATGATATGCCTGCATGAACCATTGCCAACTAGGTCTTCCCTTCTTGGTCTGGGTGGCTGAGTTGCTTCCAGCGCCTGCAAAAAAGACGACTTCGTAGCCATGACCGCCGATCAGCTCTTCATCATCCGGTAGTCTAGATAGTACATATGGTAGCAGGGCGTCATAGTCGGTCGTTTTGGCATCCGGGAAAGCGGCGCCATTGAGTATGAAGATAGGGAGATCATTCTGGGAAGGTAGAGGTGAGAGGTAGATGATGCGAGCTGCGAGGTTGGCAAGAGGTGTCGAGTAGTCATTCGATGTAGGTGCAGGGGGCACTGAGTTCAAAGGAGTAGAGTTGCTACGGAGCCTGTTTACGATTTGAGAGCGCATCGAGGCATTCGACTGTCGATCAGATAGGATTTAGGTGGGAGGAGTTGACATGAGATTTTGTGGAGACGGTAGGGTCGTAGATCAAGAGATGATCAGCAACGGTTCTGGAACTGGCATTCATTATTATGTGCTGAAAGTTTTCCATGTTTTGCCGACTTGTTCAGTTCTCAAAGAAGATCCGAGATGGAAGCCGAAAAGAGTGAAGCAAACCCTCAGCCACACAAGCGTACGCAAGATGTGCTTACGAGTGACCATATACACATATACAGAGAGAGTACCCTTTACCGACGAGTACTTAGATTAATGTTTCGATGAACTTTTGGGAATAAAAATAGATGGCGAATCAGGTCTGCACACTCCATGGGAGCTAGTGTTTGCCGGCTATATACTCTACTGCATAACATACGAGGGGTAGAGTATGATGGGTTGACCAAGACGACTAACGATGCGGGTGTTCTACTCCAGGATTCCCTGGACTCTGCCACTTTTGTCCGCAGAAACAACCTCAGCCCATTCCCTTCATCGTATTGGGGCTGAGCCGTTATCCATAAACATCCTATCTTTGCAGTCTTCGTATTCTAGAGCATGTCTGCCGAACTGCGTCCACAACAGTTGAAGACACTCTACACAGTCCATGTCTCCTCGCCTCAGTAAGGCAGCGGTCCACCCTCATCACCCCAGCAAGAAGAGCATTGCGCATTCCCGCATCCACAGCCTCGACACCTGCATGTTTTTAGCGTCAGCATGACTCCTTTTGAGGGCGGAAGCGACTCCATTCACGGTATCAATGAGGGAACCAATGCGCCGAAAGAGTATACCTACATATCCCGACGAGGTGCCCGAGCTTTCTTGCTCTCGCGAGTCCGCTCCGGGGGCGTCACGATTTCCATAGCCTCAACAGGCATCAAAGGCTTTTGAACCCCGTCGTCAGTCGTTCTCACGCCCAGCTTTTCCAAGAGTTGGTCCAACGTCCCGTACATATCGTGATCGCGTCCGAGCTCCACCAACTCCTTAACTTTGTCAACCCATTCGCGATCACCGCGTAATTTGACCCTCTCCTCTTCGCTCATACCGTCGACAATATAATGCATAGCTTTGTCCAACGGGTCTCCATCTTGATACAACTGATTGATCACTTCGTGGCCCATCGTATCGTTGCCGCTCAGAACGACTGTCTTTGCGATCTTCCTCAGCGTCACCAGCGCGCTCTTCTTCGTGCCAAAGGAGCTATGGGATGGCGTCTGCGCTTTTATTGTCGCAATCGTCTTCTCGATGGCGAATGACACTTCCAAGCCTAGGTCATATTGCTTCGAGCCGCTGGCACCTCCACCCTGGGCCATGGCGTGCCACACGCTCTTGCTGAAGTGGTCGAAGTCGATCACTTTTGCGGCCTCCGCGTTGGAAATGTCGTTTCGCCGGGAGATGACCTGCGCAGCGACCTGGGAGGAACTTATTGCTGCGGATAGGAGAAGATCGCGTACTGTGCTTTCGTCAAAGGTAGCAATGATTTTCCGGTAATCATCCGGAGGATTGGAGGGAACTGCCTTATCGCCGCTCGTGTTTGCTCGCTGTCGCTTCACGGATAGGTTAGACATGGCTGTACTCTTAACTTCTGGTCTCAGTACTGGATGGTATCTAAATCATGAAGACACCCTCGGCGCGTTTTCGTTCGCGTCGCTGGCGCGTCTGGCGCTATTGATGCTAAGCCACCCCCTATTTGTTGCATTTGCTGGCAAAATCTCTTATTCAAAAGCAAGCGAGTAAAGAGAAACAATATCTGGAAATGGCGACCTGTGTGCGGAGTTCAAGAGGCAAAGGGTTGCCGACATCAATGATGGGTGGAGACGAGAAAAAGCACACAAAAGCAAAGCAGCATTTGAAATGACTTTGGAAAAGGTGAATGGTATGCCAGTCAACAACGGAATTGGAGGGAAGTCGTTCAATTTGAGGACAGCGCTATGCTTTGCTATCCAGAAAAGGTTCATAAACATACCCAAAAGCCCGCTATGCTGATTGTAAAGCTGTATCTGATTAATCATATACTTTACCGAACATTATGCGTTTTATCAGACCCACCCTCATATCTACCACATCCCATTTCGGTTCCTTCTCTGTGGGTGCCCAAGGTTCAAAGCATTGACCCCTTACGCCTGTTCGTTCCTGGCATTGACACCGAGGGAGAGGCTACTGAAGCCAACTGGAGCACGAGTATCATTCTCCGTTTTCGTCCTGGACCGCGTCCCGCGCTTTGCAAATGCCGGAACATGTTGATCGTTGACACCTGTACCCATACCGACGCTAGGATCCTGTCTCAATGAGGACGCGCTGCTCCCCACGATGGGCTGTTGACGGTCTGATTTGTCAGCCGCAGCCACCAATTGTGGAACGGGATCTCCTCTATCGTTCATTCGGCAAAGCCAGATCCCAGAGTAAAGCATCCATGCCTCTTGCGCGATCAGCACCGCTATCAGAACTATGCCTGGCGTCTTAAGGGGCCCGATACTGTCTTCCGAGGAAGAGGTTGCTGCCCGTTGGTGTAGAGCCATTCCGAGTATTACGGTCGTGATTAGTTCGAATGTGAGAAGCACAATGTCGCTAAGGCTCCGGTCACTATCCTTACGGACTGCCGGCAGGAGAGATTTGAGTATGACAAGAGCCGCAATGCATAAAGCTAACAGCCCAGAGTCAATTCGGAAATGGGCAAGAAGGGGTATTGGTGTGCTCGTCCAGACCATATACGAAGCTGCAAGGAGGGGCAAGGCTGCCGGTCTGTGCCATTGCGAGTAGACGTCGTATAAACTGGATTGCGTTTTGTTTTCGGATTTTCCAAGCTGTTGGCGTGCACGGATCTCGTGAGGTTCTTCGGCAAGCGAAAAGTTGTTGGCCATGAGCGATTCGAGACCAAGGTCTTCGCGATCGGTATGTGGGAAGAATCTGGGCGGAGCAAACTTTGTAGGGGACAGTTCCGGACTACCAGCTACAAGCGAAGGCTCGTATGGGGTAGTAAAAGGAGACTCAACATACGAGTCTCGTATGGTGTACTTCTTGGGGGTTCTAAAGGAATCCTGATTTCGCGTCTCGAAGCCTTTACGGAACAGAGGCTCATTTGGCGGGTTGCGAAGACTATGAGCTTGGCTCAAGGCATTCGCCGAAGAACTCCCACGGTACGAAAGTGATTGTGGCTGTTGGGACACAGCGTCGAGGGTGCGATATGGCCCTGCTGGACGCAGGGTCTTGCTTTCTTGAGAAGGAGTCCAATCCATGGCTTCATCATTGTCATCATCCGGTGGAGGGGTAGGAGGTTGGTACGTTGGCGGATGCCGTTGCTCGTTTGGCGGTGCGAAGTCCGTAATAGAGAATGGCCGTATACCTCCATCGTTGCGAGAGTTGGATGGATTGGGCTGCTGATGGTTTCGACCAGGAACTCCTGCCCCAACACCGGACGCTTTCTGCTGGGTCATCTGAGATACCAAGGGTCTTGAACTATCTTGAAAGATGACTGTAGTCGAATAGTCCATCCGAACAGAGCGAAATGACGTTGCGGTTATCTGGGAATGTATTAGCGTCAAACTCCATCTCTATGAGCCAAGTACTCACAATCGTACTGAAAACGAGCAGAGACAGATGAGCGGCCTTAGTCATTTGGACATCGAGGGCAGAGTTGGAAATGTACCACCATGTAACGCATCTGACAGTCAGGAGCAAACCCTGTAGCTGATAGTATTCCGCTGTACCGACTGCTCGTCCTCCTTTCCTTCTCAAAGTTTCTTGAAGCACAGGGTTCCACCAGGACGACAGAACCCCAAGTAGTAGGGCCAGCCCAACAGCCGAATACAACTGCTCAGTGCAGTCGGATATAGAGCCTGAACCCCTCATCACCTGTTGTAGACAAGTCGAACCTGAAGTGGATCCATGTGCATCTCGGAGACCATGGTTCTCTTCCCTGGTATCGAAGAGGGACAGCCCATCCCATACAATTTGCCCAGCCAAGCTTAGAAACCAGCCAAAACCAGCCAGAGAAACCAAGGGACTTGCCCAGTTCGCATCTCTGTACTGTATCCCATACCCTCTAGTCCGGTCCATCATCCTTCTTAGATGGTCGGTCTTCGCCGCATACCCTGCAGCTCGTATCCTCTCCTGCACCCTCGGCTCGCATCTCTCGCACACCTGTGGGTATCGCTCTTCCAGCCCCTTTAGGTATTCATCTTCGGCTTTTACATACTCCGCATAATCTGGCGTATCGGGCGGTGGCAAGTAAGATGCTAGTGCTTGCGATACCAGATGCTGGTTCTTCAGGCATGTCGGGCAGAACAGGGAGTCATCAGGTGTCACCAACGCGGAAGAAGTCGGCGGAGCAAGCGATTGTGCGTAGCGAGCACTGATTGGGACGTCCTCTGCTGGAGCGGGGGGGTCTGTGATCTCGCCTTTCTGTAGTAGGGCACGTCAGCAGGGGGATTGTAGGGAGGGTTGGTAAACAAAGGTACCTCGTCCAAGTAATTTTCGGCCTCACAATGCGTACAGTGCCACTGGCGGACATCGGGCGCCCGCGTATGAGCCGACTTGCAACCACAGTAGAAGCATACGAGCTTTCTTCGGAATAGGGAGGCCATCAAAAAAATTCCAATGCAAGACTGTTTGGAGGGGTTGTTTGTTCGGAGTTTAGAGAACCTTAGGCCGGAGATGTCAACTCGACAAATTCACGCTCCTGCTCCAGACGGTTAGACTTTTCCTTCAAACAGTACCGACACAAATCGATGCCATAGAAAGCCGTGAACGGGATCACAGACGGGAAAAGAGTAAGTATAAGAGCCTAAGCGGCAAGTTGTGTGTTGTTCGCTCTTCATATCCCACTGTCTTAGCATTCCACATCAACACATTTTGCAGCAGCACCTCTCAGTATCAATGTCTCCGCAGTGTCAATGTACGCTATCTACTTCAAATCTCTATCAGAAGACTGCATATAGTTTGGCACATTGGCAGGACAGAATCTGACGATATCTAGTATACACTGTCCTATATACACTTCACCCATCTGAACCTCAAACGTGACGAAAACCCACCATGCCAAATCCACCCTCCACCTACTCCAACCCACAAACCCACACAACACCTCTCGCCGCCCACTCCATAACACCCACCCACTCACCATGCCCTCCATCCCTTACATCCTCGCCTGCACCCTCATCCTCCTAACCACAGCATTCGTAAGCCACCCCCCTCCTCCCCTCAAACACCAAACCACTCACCACTCACTAACACCACTCCCCCCTTGTCCAGCTCCGCCTCATCTACATCCTCCCCGCCCTCCACCGCCGCCCCCCTGCCCCCCGCAAACGCGGCACCCCAACGCACCTCCTCCTCGTCCTCGGCAGCGGCGGCCACACCGCCGAAATGCTCTCCCTCCTCGCGCCCCTCGACCCGATCCGCTACACCCACCGCTCCTACGTCCTCGGCAGCGGCGACGGCTTCAGCGCCGGGAGAGCCGAGGACTTCGAGCGCGGCCTCGCGGCGAAGGCTCGAGACGTCGTCGCGAACGGGCAAGGGGTAGGAGAGGAGGAAGTGGAGCAGGCGACGGCGGCGGCAGAGATCCCTCCTCCTCCTGGAGACTACAGCATCCACACCGTCCCCCGCGCCCGCCACATCCACCAGCCCCTCCTCACCGCGCCCCTCAGCTCCCTCGCCTGCCTGCACGCCTGCACGAAACTCCTGCGCCACCACCCCCACGGCGCTCCGGACCTCATCCTCGCCAACGGGCCCGCCACATCTCTGATCCTCATCCTGGCCGCGACGGCGCTGCGCTACTTCTCCTTCCTGCTGGCCCCCCGCGTCCGAGAAGGTCGTGATCGGGGTCCGGGTCCGGGTCGGGGTCGGGGTCGAGGCGAGATGCGGGTCGTTTACGTGGAGTCCTGGGCACGGGTGAGACGGCCGAGTCTGAGCGGGAGGATCATCGTGTGGTGCGGGCTAGGGGACCGCGTGCTGGTGCAGTGGAAAGGGTTGCAGGACAGGGGATGGGGGGAATACAAGGGTGTGCTGGTCCGATGACACACACCACACACGCAAGCCATGTACATAGATCTAAGTCAGGCGATGTTCCAACCAACATGGTGTTCTGTTGGATCGGAAAATAGGTCCATTAAAGTAGCTACCTACCTAACCTGGTCCGTAACGCTAAGATTTATATAAAAAAAAAGCCCAGCCTGTCATGACAACAGCTATCTGGCCTAGCAAGGGAGTGAGTGACCCAGACCACCTTCGCCGCGCCGAGTTTCTTTTTTTTTGGGGGAATACACGTAAACCTCCAAGCATCGCTTTTTGTGTCCTGTGCGACTTGAGTTAAGTTTGTGATTAGAGATAAAAGGGTAGATGGTGTGTAGATTTCGCCCGTCAAGGAAAGAAGAAGAGAAGTCTATTGCAATCCGCAGAAAAAGTTATAAAGGCTCCGAGGTTCCCTAACACCCCCGGCGCTGCAAAATCGTTTGGTATCCCTCCCTGACCGTGTGCGCCGTCGCTGAATGTCGCGTTCATCATTTCCGGTTCGTCATTTACATAGTGGCTCTCCCTCCCTGCGATCCCGGTTGGATCAAGCCATCGCCAGGCCTTCATCTTCACTGTCGGAATCTTGTTCTCCTTCGCCATTGTAACCGGCGTCGTCGTCTGCTGCGGCCATCTCCGCTGCGGCCCTCTCAACGGATAACCTTGAGTTAGGCGATTCGCGGTCACTTCCACGGTAGCGCGACCCACTCCTCCTACCGATAGTCAGGGGCGAAATCGATTTTTCAAGAGCCAGGGCCCGGGTCTCTTGGTCTTCCTCAATAGGCATCGATAAGGATGAGGCCCTACTGATGACGGAGGGGATGCGAGAGTGAGCCGTCGATTCACCGGATCCAATCTGGTCAGAAGATGAGGAAATGGCAAAAGCGGAAGTGCTGTCTGCTGCTGAAGTAGAACGTAGCTCAGTAAAAGAGGACTCATCATCTGGTGACGGTGGGCAGGCAAGATCTGCATCTGGTGACAACGCTGAAGGGCGACTTATGTGTTGCATGTGCTCCAGATGTTGGCGGCGGTTATTCTGCTCTTGTGCACGCCGGAATGCTTCATTTGGTGAACTCTGGAGCGCAGGTTGTATGTCTGACCCATCTCGAAGAGCTGGCGGCTGATCCACATGTCCGGCAGCAATGGCCGATGAGAGAGCAAGGCTTGGTGAGGCATGAAAGTCTTCAGTGCTGTCACCTATAGAGGATGAGCGACTTGATTGAGATGGACTCTGGCGTCCAACACCTCTCTCTCTACTTCGCATGCTGTTCACAAATCGTCGTCCTGCCCCCGAAAAAACATTGCTAAGACTTGGTGATGAATTTGAGGTGGGGTCAACCACGGTGGTGGTCGTTGATGAGAATTCTTCACTCGGCGGCGATGAAGTGTTTGGCGTTGAAGTTTCTCTGAAAAGTGGAAGTACAGGAGCACGTATCGTCTTCATAGAGTCAGCGGTAGACAGCGTGCGGTCTGGGAGCATTGGTCGGTTGACTTGTAAGTCACTTGCAGGCCTCACAGGGTTTCCATTATCGTCGAAATAGGTGGGGTTGTCCTTGACTTCGGGGCTCGCTGTGACACTCTGTGCAAGTGGATGTTCTGAGGTCTCTCTCGATGCGCGTAGTGCAGGTAGAATCTGCTCGTCTCCCCTCAAACTAGTCCTCCTCTCATCCTTCCCGCTTGGGGAATTTTTGATAGCAGCCGCTGAGACTGCGCCGTCAGGAGCTTTTGTATTGCTGTTAGTCCTCTTGCGGTTTTGAGAGCCACGGCCTCGCAAGACGGAGCCGACTCTCTGGATTCCCGCTTTGACGCGGTCGAAGACAGTAAGTGGCGTGACGGACTCTTGGACTTCTTTCGTAGAGACCTCGATCTTCTTGCCTTCGCTTTGCAGTGAAGGATCGGTCTCGTCAATCCAGAGCGTACGGTCTGTAATGCCTTGGAGCACCCAAGGATGACGTTTGACCTCTTTCAAGGTAATGCGTTCGGCGGGCTTCTTTTCGAGCAGGCGCTTCAATAAATCCCGGAGCTCATCATTGACATCTTCGTACTCAAGGATATCATCATATCTCTTTCTGCGATCTGTGACCGTTCCGAGTACTTGGCTCGCGATCTCGTGGGGAACACCCTTGAGGCGCATCCGAGGAATGAAGACTTCGTCACGAGCTATCTTCTCGTACATTCTAAATTGGTTGCTATCGAAGAAAGGAAGTCGTCCGAATACCATCGCATAAAGTGTAACACCAAGAGCCCAAACATCAATTTGACCAGTGATTGCGGGACGTTCGGAGTTCCCACCGACCTCGAAGTACTGAGGGTCGCAAAGCTCTGGGGCGTAGAAAGCTGGAGTGCCGACTGTCTTTGCAAGCTCGATGGCTTCATCGTGGACCTCCGCGTCAGCTTCAGCAATCTCCTCGTTGTTATCGTCTTCTCTGATAGGCTTGCCAAGGTAGGATACTCCAAAGTCAGATATTTTGACACTGAAACCCGTTGTCCACAGTAGATTAGCAGGCTTTATGTCGCGATGAATGATGCCTTGGTAGTGCAAATATTCCAGCCCAAGGACAGTATCACGGAAGGCATACAAAGCTTGGGCTAATGTAAGGCAAGGCACGTAGCGGAAATTCTCGTCGATGCCGTCCCAGTCATGCTGTCCAAGGATTATCTTGTTCAGCAACGTCTGCAGTTGGGCCTCCATATCGGTTTCTTTAGCCCCCAGTTCTGACGCTGACCCTTCGTACAGGGCTGGTGTCTCGGGGCGAGAGGATGATGCGCTCACGAGCGTGCTCGCTGTGTCTATCTGATGTGAGACCATCTTCGGTGTGTAGGTCGGCGTCTCACTCTGAGGCGAATCATCTGTAGTATCTACTGGCGGCGGCTTGTCTGTCGGCCGTTTATTATCGTGTATTGGAGGCGGGTATTGACCAGTCGATTCTTCACCGGTCTCATCCTCAGATTCGCCACCATATTCAAGAGAGAAGTAAGGATCAAAGCCGGGAACTTGAGAGGTACCTGCGCATCCAAAACGTTCACAAATCTCACGTTCCTGGTCTGCGAGCCGTTGAGCTTTTTTGTGTCGTCTAACGGATGCCGTATCGTTGAATTCCTCAATAGCCGCACTCTCGTGGTCGTCGCTAAGGCCATTGGCGAGTTCGCGTTCGCAACGCTCCATTTCAAATAGCGCAACATCCCTGTCAGTCGGTTTGCGCCAAACAATTTCTCCTCGCTCGACATATTCGAGCGCCAGGTAGACTTTGCCCCATTCGTCATCATCGATAACTTCAAGCAAGCTGACAACATTCGGGTGTCGAGCTTTTTTGAGAATGGCAACTTCTTTCCTTATCATATCATTTGGATCGCCTGATCTGCCGAGTCGCAACTTCTTCGAAAAGCGTCTCACAATTTTGACGGCGCACATGGTATCGGTGATCATGTCGCGACCAAGCTTCACGGTACCATGGTTACCGCTTCCGAGTTTCTCCAGTAACTCATATTGATTGATGGTCTTTCTGCCTGATATAGGATCAATCTCTTTCAGCAATTTATGTGTCCTGCAGCGTATTTAGCAACAGTAGATTAATAGAGCAGTTAGGAATGTGGTCAAGCTATGATTCATGCAAGAACTTACTCTTTTGGCGCCTGTAGATGGGCTGGATGGAGCATAGGGGTGCCTGAGCGCTTGTCTTCGGACTCGCCCGTCCAATGCTTCTTCGACAACATGGGCGTGAATAAGCCAGGACTCTGTGCTGGTGTGTTGCCAACTGTCTTTGCTCCTGAGGGAATTTGTGGGTAGCCCCGCGCTGGCATCTCGTGGTTCGAGGAAAAGGATTGATTCTGGGAAGGATGAGAGCTTCGTGTGCGTAGATGGCGAGGTTCGCCTGGTTGGTAGGGCGGAGGATAATGTTGATTTTGCAAAGCCTTGAAAGATTGATCCGGGTAATTGGGATAGTCTGGTCCATCTCGGCGCCGGGACGGAGGTTTACTTTGAAAATTGGGGACAGAAACAGGTCTGTTGCTCTCAGGGTTGAACGAAGGCATGTAGTCCTTCCATGCACTTGCACGACTATCAGGAGAGACTGGTGTAGAAGAAGTGTCAACTTGGCTATTGTTTGTGGAGCCACTTAACCCAGTTGACGATAGGTAAGATGAGGATGGTGTTCGAGAGATATCCGCAGCGCAAGATTCTTGCGGGATTTTTTGAGTGAAGTAGTCAGGGTGCGCGGACACTGTGATATCTTCCTCCGCGCTTCTCTGGTAATGTAATTGATCTTCATCGTTTTGAGGCTGAGACAGCTTTGAGCCTAAGGAATCCATTACCAGTGGCGGATTCTCCAGCATTGGGGTTTTCATAACGTCTTCTTGCATAGCTGGCGAATCCGTTTCCGCATGCAGTGGGCCAATTCGATTCGAGTCCGGTTCCTCGAATACTTGATGATTGGTCTGGAAAGTGACATGATTGGATCCGACGTCATCCAGGCACAGAGCGTTCGGCGGCAGTGGATGTGTTGCGGATTCGTCTCCTTTAACTGGTACTTCCTGACCCGCATATCCTTCGACTCTTTTCTCACTATGTGTAGTAGCCATGCTCTCCCCCTGGCCCCTGGGTTGCTTTGGTTTACCACTCGGTACAGACGCCGAGATCATGAATCAAAATCCAATGTAGCTTGACAACACCAATCAGATGTCATCGAGGTCGGAAGAAATTGATATCCCTTCTGCAGGGCATTTTGTCCCAGGAACGTGCCAGCCCGTGTGTATCTGGCAAGGTGAATGCTGCAATCGACGTGCTCAAAGCAGAAAATCCCTAGGCACCGGCGGAAAGTGGGCAACGGAATGTGTCTGCGGTATTCCACCAATATCTTTTATATTTCGAATATTTCCTCCCAGAGGTTTTGCAGCGGGTCAAGGTGTCAAGTAATGGTGAGGGAGTGTGTTGGTGTTGGCGTTGGCGCGTTGAAGAACGTGAGGAAGGATCTAACCAGGCTTCAGCATTGTCCTCGAGCGATTTGCTATGGATGGGCTGGGGGGTAGGGTGGAAGTCCACACCGTAAAGGAAGAAGAGGGATTGAGCAATTGGAAAGGAAAAGAGGAGTGCTGGTTGCTTGTGTTCTCAGGACAATGGACAATGGGGGACAAGCTTTTTCGCACCCCACTCTTTAGTGACGTCGGAGGATGCTAGATGAGCGGCTTTAGAAAATTTTAATCTTTAATTCTCTTCATCAAAACTAATGGTTTCAGAAAAGGAAAGGGGAAATAAGAACGAAGCAAAAGGAATGAAAGAGCGTTTATATCGATATGGAAGGGTTGTTGAGAGACTTGGGGAAAGCATTGGATTTTAGGAGGAGGAGGAGGAGGAGGAGGAGGAACGGGTGGGTGTTGAAAAGAGGCAAAGACAGTTAGTAGAAATATACTTAGTGCACTCAGTAGTAAATAAAAGGTACCTTAGACTGGAGAAGAAGGGAAAAAATGGTTGAAAAAATTGATGAGAGTTGAGGCCGCACCCTCCCCCCCCCCGCAAGTACTAGGAGGTAGTGTAGCCCCAGGCATTTAAAGGGATTACCTTAGCTACAAGGCTACAAGAGCGGAAAGGGAAGTAAAAAAAAGATAATGGGCTCTTAGCGTGCATCTTGTGTCACCTTGAGGCTTGCCTCAACAACCCCCGAAGCTCTGGAAGTAGTGATGTGTTAGTTCAGCGTTGAATCAAATTTCCGTCGCATCTTTCATTGGTCGGTAGAAGTTTAAAGGTATCGTTTATTAACTGATTATCCCTACAATCAAAGGTAAGCGAGGAACCCATGTTGCACTCTAGCTGGGCACTATCTCTGCGATGATCCCACTATGGATGCATAACCAAAAAACACAAAAAAAAGGAAAAAAAAAGGAAAGAAAAGAAAAAGAAAAAGAAAAGAAAAGAAAAAAGAGTAACCAAAGGGCATTCTGGCACCATCCCGCAGTCATTATTGAATAAAGGTCACTTAGAAGTTAGGTAAGGGTAAGTAAGGTGAGTACCTATCAAGGATGAAGCCTACCTTTGAAGCGGCTGAACGCCTATCATCGACAATCAATATTGCGCATTATCCTACGGAACTACTTTAACTCCTACGGTACCTCCGTACTCCTACTCCTACTTTAATGCGGGTCCACTGTCCGGCAGGGGCTTGGCTTGGCTTGGCTTTGGCTTTGGCTTTGCATTTGGCTTTGGCTTGGTCTTTGGTCTTTGGTCTTGGCCTTGGCCTTGGCTCACCTACCGATGCCTGTCTCCTTTGAAGGTACTTTCAGATCTTGTTCAACCGAAATGCAGGGCAGAAACTATTTCACAATAGTCATATTAATCCTCGCTCAATGCTTCCAATCATGCTATGCTAATTGATGATATTGCTTCAATGCTCAAGACTAAAGAGACCAACATTCTTACGACTAGACAAGACATACGTAGGATGATTTACAGATGACATACAGACACGATACGAGTAGAATAAGCTTCCAATCGCAAGTCAGCAACGGGAGGCTTAATGACTACCTTAGCATAGTACCTTGGAGTAGTGCTTACCTTAGGGACGGTTTCCCCAAATTCCCCCTATGGATAGCCCGCAGGCACCAACTTGACCACTACCCAGTCTACCACTGACTACTGAGACGCTTTGACGTTTGGGCATGGAAGATTTGCGTACTTGCAGCACCTAAAAACCCTCCTGTCGACCAATCATACCTTGCCAACTCCCTTCCCCAGCTTTTCGAGATAAATTAAACAGTCTAACAGCTTTCTCCGAACCCATCAGCAATTTGGCCGCTCCCCCTTCTCCTTCCCAAATCCCAGCATTGCACTGCACTTGGCACCATCGACAGATCGCTCGCCTTGCCCAACTATAAGCACTCGGCTTGAGCCGGCTGGTGCGGGGGGCAGGAGTACATAATATGCAACAGGCCGGAATGGTATGTTTGAACCCCGCCAGCAAATGAGCAAATGCAGCTGAGGGATTTTGATCAATCCTCCACCGAATCATTTGGTGATTAACAACATACCCGTTTGGGAGAATGCTCCTGCTGTCCACACCTCTTTGCTCTTTTGGCCCTCCCTCCGATTCCATGCAATAGAAAGAGGCAAGGCAAATAATAATACCCAGTAAGATGAATCAATCAATTTAAAGCTGGGATCGCCAACGGCACCAACGTGGCGTGTGCAAAGAGATGGTCTGGAATACACTAGGCAGCTTTGTGGTTCAAATTGTGAGGTTGCCGAGGTGCATACGCCTCAAACAACATCCTACCAGAGGGGTTTTGCCTCGAAGCCAACCTGAACGATTTTCCAGTCCATGAATCATGACTTCACCCATATCCATCCCTTCCTGACCCTAAACACGCGGTCTGTCCTTCATGTTAATCAAACCACACGCAAGTGCTGACCTTCCGAGTATGCTTTCCATCGTCAGGAGCTACTTCCGGAGAATTTGATCGAAGGATAGTCTAGTCTAGCTTAGGTGGGATATTCTGCGAATGTCCCGACTCTGGATACACGCTTCCATGCACCATGCACATTCATCTTCCTACATACGCCTCATGACCGCCTCACCCGGAGCGCCATGGCAGAATCCTTCCCACACATTCCTTTGGGCTTTTGAGCACCTGCCGTGTCTCCCTTTTAGGCGACCACGTCAATTCTTCCTAATATCAAATGTCCCGTCCCTTTCAATCGGAGCTTCTCGCACAACATTCTTCAGATGTGCGGGGCTCGGAAATACGTGTGCGTCTCGTTGACATGACTGATGAATTCATGGACACGCCCACTTCCTTGCCACTATCTGAGTATGTAATGCATCTTATTTGACTGGAACGTTCGTTAAGAAAGTTCGCTTGATCTTTATGTCACATTATCAAGATACGAAAAGCCCGCGTCATCATAATTCTGAACCATGGATCATCCGCCTATCATGGACTGTTTTCAAAATGCGGAGTACTCTTGCAAGAGCAGCACCTAGTCCTCTGAAACGAGATCGTTCGGGCATGCCTTCGTTTTGTTTGACACTAATTCTCTGTGGTGATGCTCATTCGTTCAGTACTGGTTAGCCTCATCCTCCTAAGAATCCCACCTCCGAACGACGGAGAGGCGATCAGTCTTTCCCATCGCATAATAATGCGTGCATGAGTGAGTAAGGAAGGGTCTCCCTCCCTCTCATAATATGCCTGGTATGACAGCCTTCTTCCTCCCAATCTTTTCCTTTCCAAACCTGTCGACGTACCACTGCTTGCCTTGAAGAGCCCTCGGCAGCATAGTGGCAATCTCGTTGATCAAGAACGACCTTGCAGGCACACAACCCATTCCCCCAATCATCCAGAATCCACCCCACTCGATCCACTCACACAGATAATGCGGGAAAAGCACCAACCCAAAGAGGCCGTTCTCGGGAACCATATACACCTTCTCGACACCTTTCTCATCACCCTTCTCGCCGCGAGCTTTCTGCCTTCTCTCCTCATTCCGCGCTGCAGCCCTTCGGATCTCGCGCAGCTCATCGTCGTGATACATATTACCCAGGAGACCAACTGCAAAGACCATCAGGCCGAGTTCAAGTCTTAATGCCGCACCAGCCCATTCGTCCTGTGTCGTAGGACCGTATCCTCCGAGCCAACCACCAATGCAAGTGGCATTGATCAACTGGAAGCCCAGCGCCGAAGCCCAGACCGAAACATGGATAGGTGACATGGACGGGTTCAACAACAATGGGGAGATGAGGGCGCGGTAGATGTAGTGTATTGCCTAGAGAACACCAAAGGATTAAACCAACATTCATCATGAAACGCGCAGTAGTAATGTCTCGGGATTATCAAGCCGAGACTCACAAACAAAGCAGCCATCGTCCAATTCGCGAAGGGAAGACCATCGATCCCCTCTTGCTTCGGCAGACTGTACATCACGTACAAGAGCGTGATGAAGCCCGGCGCCTCCATCGTAGCCCAGCCGATCTTGCCGGGGACATTGAAAGTCGATGCGGTCGAGGTCTTGCCCATGGGGTAGTAGCTGAAGACCCATTGGTACAGAGTGAGCTACGTCGCTTGGGTTTTAGTGAGAGAGAGAGACACCCGGGCCACTGCGGGGATAGCGTCAACGTACGATGGGGAAGAACTGCCAGAGGAATGTCAGGAGCTCCCAATGCTCGCGGGAGGGCGGACACCAAGTTGGGATGATTGACATGGTGTTTGGTATTGATTCTTTTGTTTTATCTTATTTCATTTGATTCTATGCTAATCAACTAATCATGAGTGTATACGGATAGACTAGACTTTGATAGGGAAGCAGGGAAATATGCAATCATCATTATTATCAGCGGGTGTCAGCAAATAGCTGCAATACTCATTCCATACGCGATCCTTCGGAGAACAGATTAGGGTTAGACTTAACCAACCGTCCATGTCCGAGTCCAATCCTAAGCGAAATAGAACACCGAGGCGCCGAAGCAAAGCACGGAATCACGAAATTTTGGGGGGGCTTGGTGCCCCACCAACAATTAGATACATAATGTAAGAATCTCACTCAGCTCAGCTCTCTCTCTCACCTTCTTACCAACCTTCTTTCCCTCCTCCTCTTCTTCTTCTTCTTCATCTCATTCCCATTCTCCATTCTTCTACTTCTCCTTCTTCCATCTCACCGTCTCACCATTCTAAAAGAATCCTCTTTGCACGTCCAGTCCTTTTTCCAACCCAGCAATCGTCGTCTCTTCCCATTAACGTTTCGGAGACCGAGCGCAAAAATGGTTCAATCGTAAGCAAAACTCCCAGCATCCCTTATCAGACATCTGCTCAAGATCAATACAGCTCCGTCCTTGGGTTCCCTCGCATGGGAGTCAACAGAGATCTCAAGAAAGCCAACGAATCTTATTGGGCTGGCAAGATATCACAGAAAGATCTCCTCGCCGAAGGAAAGCGGCTTCGTGGAGAGCATTGGAAGATACAGAAAGAAGCCGGTATCGACAGCATTCCCAGCAATGATTTCTCATTCTACGACCATGTGTTGGACCACATTCAACTTTTCGGCGTAAGTCGGCATCAGTCCGTGCGTGAAGGAGGGTCGGAGACTAACTAGCGTTGCAGGCCATACCCGAAAAGTATTCCAAGTACAAGCTAGACCCAATCGATGAATTCTTCGCAATGGGTCGAGGCCTTCAGAAGCCTCAAACACCCGAAGCTGCTGCGGTCGATGTTCCTGCTTTGGTGCGTTGGAATACGAATTCCCATCGCCCTCCTAGACACTCGCTTACATTGGTTACAGGAGATGGTGAAATGGTTCGACTCGAACTATCACTACGTGAAGCCCACCTTCCAAGACGGACAGAACTTCAAGCTCTCATCAGACCCGAAACCTGTGCGGGAGTTCCTCGAGGCCAAAGAAGCTGGCGTCATCACACGTCCTGTCCTCGTTGGCCCTGTGACCTTCCTTGCCCTCGGAAAAGCAGACCGAGACCAAAATGTCGTACCGATCAGTCTCCTACACAAGCTGCTCCCCCTCTATGAAGAGCTGTTGGTCCAGTTGAAAGAAGCTGGCGCTGAAACGGTCCAAATCGATGAGCCATGTCTTGTCTTCGACTTGCCTCCGAAGGTAAAGAATGCTTTCAAGCCAGCTTACGACAAATTGTCAAGTCTTGGGAGCAAGATCCCAGAACTGGTGGTTGCCACCTACTTCGGCGACATCACCCACAACCAGGATGTCCTCCCATCGTTCTCTAGTCTGCATGGCCTTCACATTGACCTTGTTCGAAACCCAGAGCAACTCGAGACCGTCATAGGCGATCTTGGCGAAAAGCAAGTGCTTTCTGTCGGCGTGGTTGATGGTCGTAACATCTGGAAATCCAATTTCAAGAAAGCTATTGAGATCGTTGAGACGGCAGTGCAGAAACTTGGCAAAGATCGTGTCATCGTCGCCAGCTCGAGTTCATTGCTCCACACACCTCATACTCTAGCGAGTGAGAAGAAGTTGGATGCAGAGGTCAGAGACTGGTTCAGCTTTGCAGTCGAGAAGACCAAGGAGCTGGCCATCATTGCAAAGGCCGTGACCGATGGTCCTGCCAGCGTGCGCGAGGAATTGGAAGCAAATGCCAAGTCTATGGAATCCAAAGCAACTTCAAAGCTTACCAACGACCCCAAGGTCAGAGAACGCCAGTCAAAGATCACTGAGGAGATGTTCAACCGAAAGTCGCCCTTCCCGACACGCATTGCCCAGCAGCAGGAAAAGCTCGACCTTCCCTTGTTCCCAACCACCACCATTGGTTCCTTCCCTCAAACCAAGGAGATCCGAATCCAGAGAAATAGATTCACCAAAGGTGAGATCTCCGAGGAGGAGTACGAGAAATTTATCGAGAAGGAAATCCAAGATGTTGTGCAGATCCAAGAAGAGCTCGGCCTCGACGTCTATGTGCACGGTGAGCCAGAGCGTAATGACATGGTCCAATACTTTGGCGAACGTCTCACTGGATACGTTTTCACCACGCACGCTTGGGTGCAGAGCTACGGCTCCCGCTGCGTACGACCTCCAATCATCGTTGGCGATATTTCCCGCCCTGCACCCATGACCGTCAAAGAGTCAAAGTATGCCGCCTCAATTTCAAAGAAGCCCATGAAGGGCATGCTCACTGGCCCCATCACATGTCTGAGGTGGTCATACCCTCGCAACGACATCCATCAGTCCGTACAAGCCGAGCAATTGGCTCTTGCCCTGCGTGATGAAGTGGTTGACCTTGAGTCTGCTGGAGTTTACGTCATCCAGGTTGACGAGCCTGCTCTTCGTGAAGGTCTACCTCTGCGTTCAGGTCTGGAGCGTGAGAACTACCTCTCATGGGCCGTTAAGTCCTTCCGCCTCTCGGTCTCTGGCGTGCAGGACTCTACCCAGATCCACTCCCACTTCTGCTACTCCGAATTCCAAGACTTTTTCCATGCCATCGCAGCGCTGGACGCCGATGTGCTCAGTATCGAGAACAGCAAGAGCGATGCAAAGCTCCTAAAAGTTTTTGTCGACGAAGCTTACCCCAGGCACATTGGCCCAGGTGTCTACGACATCCACTCTCCTCGTATCCCCAGCGAGGATGAGATCAAGGATAGGATTCGAGAAATGCTCCAATACCTCAAGCCAGATCAACTCTGGATTGACCCCGATTGTGGTCTGAAGACCCGTCAATGGAAGGAGACCAAAGCTGCTTTGGTCAACATGGTCAATGCTGCCAAGTTCTACCGCGAGCAGTACTCGAAGAAGTCCTCTTAGGGCTTAATGGGTTACGATGAGATGTTCAACAATATGACTCAATGAATTGATTGCGGTTCTCATAATGAGCTGGATCTCAACGATCACAGAGTTGGCGTTGCTCGCCGGCAACCGTTCAAAAGCGATATAGACCTGCGGCTTTCAACATGGCATAGCGGATCTACATTTGTTTGACACCTCCTCAACTGGATGTCTTGCGGTACAAAGAAATAGTTTCAACCAGGCATAGCGGATCTACAATTCGATACCCTCTCAACCAGGTGTCTTTAGGTACAAAAACCAGTGCACTCTTCAGGAATGCAGCTAGATACACCCAATTGAAATGATTTTTATGGGATCTGAAACTACCTCCTTTCTATCGATCTGACAATCAATGCTCGTGAAAAGGGTTTTGAAGTTCACTCGGTATGCAAAAGGGTTGCGACTTCCACATCTCTCTTTGTTCCCGCTCCAATGTCATTTCCAACCCTTTCGAAAGAAGCAGCAACAGGCATTGCAACAAGATCTTTCTCCGCGCTTCAGTCTCTTTCATCTACTACACGCGCTATCAGCATCGCATGACAATCCATACCAGCATTGACTATATTGCAATGCTTTAATACTATTTTTGGAAGTCACTTCATCATTGTTCTATTGCGCTCTCTCAGTAACTGCAATGCCTCTCAAATCTTTCACCATGGCCCCTTTCAATTGTTGCAGCTTCCGGCGGGCGGTATCCCCAGAGTCTCAGCCCGCTGTACTGATTGACACCTCGCAGACAGGAAGATTCGCCCTGTCTAGCCATACTCCGTCGCGAGCTGGGAGTTGCGAGGATGTCTCAAACACTCAACCTGTTCACGAAGTCTTTCCTTCGACTACCAAAAACGACATCGTCCGTGCGATGTCCACAACATCCGGGATTGATGTAACCTCGGCACAAGAGACGGAACCAGATGTTCGTCGTAGGGGCAGCAATCGCCGGCTGCACAAAGTTGCAAGCAAGGTTCGAAAAAGTATGTCGCGCGATTCTGGCATGTCGAAGCGAAGTTTAAAGACGAGGCTGAGGAGCAGCCTGAGCGAAGAAGAATATCAACGCCGGGAGGAGTTGAAGCGTGCTCTACATCAGAGGGTGCGAGAGGATATCGACGAGGGCAACGGAATCAGTGACGGTAGCTACGACGAAGACGCCGTCCCGCTCAAGACTCCTACAGGCACTTTAGGTCGACATGAAGGATCCATTCAAATCAGTCCAAGACACCTCAGCAAAGCCCTCAGACGGTCAGAGTCTCCGTCAGCCCATACCGAGCTAGAACCGCGTGCTCTCTCTCAAGCCTATGCACCGAAGAACACCGCTTTGGCTCTTTCTCGAATGTTAACTCAGAGAGGCAGCAATCTGGAAAGAGAGTCCGGGGAACAGGCCATGGACTCCAATTTCGAGAATGTCAGTGGAACAAGTACTTCGCAGAAGTACAATTTCAATGACGCAGACACTCCCATACGAGTGCCAAAAACCCACTCACATTCACCCCTAGGCCGGTCGGATACTGTCTTGCATAAGCCATCTTCAACCAAGGCTTTGGACATTGACGTGGCAAATCCGGAATTTTTGAACACGCCTGGAGCATCATCGGCGCCAGATCTGTTGCCGGTCTGTCTCAAAAGGGTCCGCGGCTCAACGACCGGGAAAGACTCGCAGCTTTCATTAGCCGATACTTACCAAGGTGCCTCGTCAAACGAAGTGAACAAGACATACAGAAGCACTTTAGGTTCTGCGAGACTTCCAGGAGTCTACGATACCCGAATAAGACCAGCAAGTGAGCATTTGCTTCCCGGGACCTCGGGGTTATGGGGCCATTTGGATCATTCCAAGCACAGTACCACCCGCTCTACTACCGATACCCATGCCAGCTTCTCAAAGAGACATTGCTGTGATCCTGTGAGTGAGGAGATGTCGTTTGGCGGTACTGATGGGAAAGATTACAGTCCACCAACGTCCGAAACGCGAGCTGGATCTTTCACTAGACAAAGGGGTCGCTCTGAAGGAAGTGACCCTGTCCATCTCTATGATATGCACATACCTCAACGCCTAGCTTCCAAGTCGTTGCTACCTTCAGTCTCTTTACCTCAATTGCAGCATCCCAGGCGAGATCGGAGTTATACCAGTGGCAGTAGCTCACGACAGTTTACTTTTCTACCTCGGAGCCAACCATCGAGCTCGACGTCCACCGATGATAAGCGATTCAAGACCCCAGCAACGCATCTTACTTCTTCCTCCGTCTACAGTTCGGGGAGTCTGCCACCGAGTCCACCAGAGTCAAGTCTGCATGCCAAAAGTCTCTCGAATAGATTGTATTATCTTGATGTGCTTCAGCCCAGCAACGAGATCATAAGTGTATCTCCATCGAGGCCCAAGTCAGTCGATTTAGATAACCTGGAACGACGCACAGTAGAGACAAGCTATCACTCGAGCAATGAAAGTCTGATGCACCGCGAGCTTGCGGCAGCCGAGACACGCATCTCCCGGTTGCCAAGGGCAAACACCCTACCCAAGAACAGTCGATTCAGGGAGGATTTAGATCGGATCTCCGCCGAATTGGCACGCACAAACCCTCCGCGACGGAGAGTCAGCAACCTGGATGGCGCTGGATCTCCCGCTGACGAAGATGCCACCTCTGTCTGGGAAAGGGCGCTTCGGGAACATTCGCAGGAAGACCGAGCACTTTCGCATACCAGGATCGGAAGCACTTTCCCGGATTCGATTGGGCCAAGAGACCTTGACCCAAAGACAGCAGCCTCAACTGGACAAAAGGTTCGGAGACATTCATCCTTCCTGCGTTCGAACGACCGCCGAGTACCAGCGACATTGGAGGGAGCGCACCTACAAGCGCATTTGGGCGCGTACACTCTGCCTCCACGGCGAGACAATACTCGCAAAAGACCTACGCTCCAAGGTATCAAAAGGTCTCCCTCTGTGGTTCGAGCCTCATCATGGGCACGCTATCCATCCCACACTCGCCCCGAGCGGTCCACATCCCCAGCCGGAGTCGCAGACCAAGTGTACTCCCGTGATTTCGCCATCACCCCGCCCGCCAGCACCATGCCTCCAGTGCCGTCCGAACACGGCGCCTCCTCCTCCCCCGTGAGCAACGGCAAGAGGGGAGGGAAGAGCAAAGGGTTGGGCTTCGGCCGACAGATGCTGTCGGCCATCAGCAGCCTCTACAAGAGCCAGAGCCAGGAGCTGCAGCGGCGCCTGGCGAACGAATCCCGTGGCCACCGCTCGAGCATCTCCGAGGGCGGCGCGGTGGAGTATCCTGAGTTGGAGATGCTGGGCAGCATCTCGCCGCCGATGCCGTCGCCGGATGTCGCCACCAAGCTCGAGTTGGAGGAACATGTTCGGAAGGAGAGCGAGGCGCGTACGCAGCATGCGGCGTTCGAGTCGGGACAGGTTGCACACCCGTCAGGACAGGTTTCGAGAAAGCAGTCGCAGGATTGGGCGAGGGAATATCAGGACTGTATCCCGACCCGATGGACGTGGCCGAACCGGGTCGGAGCGGTTGATCCGAGGGACTATGATATCAAACGGCCACCACGGGAGACGTCTGAGGGTTCGTTGAGGGTGGGGTCGGTTCCGTTGGCGGTTGGCTCAGTCCCGTCGGCGGTTGGCTCAATCCCTTCACCTCGCAAGGCCAGTGAGATGATCGGTCCTAGAGATGTGAGAACCGAGGAGGGGGAGGGGGAGGGCTCGGCTGAGATGAGGGCTAGCACGCTGGATTTCAAGAGGAGTCTGGAGTTGGATGAGTGGAAGGCTCGGGAGAGGATTAGGGAGTTGGGGGTTGGGATTGGGGGTGGTGGTGGTAGTGGTGATGGGAAGGTGGGAGAAGGAAGGGATGGGGATGGATGATGGGTGTGGGGTCAAAAGGTCGGTAGGGTCTAAGAGGAAAGCGGTAGGGTCTGATAGGTGATGGCTGTTGTAGTTTTAGTCGTATTGTGGAGCTGATAGGAGGGGGCTGATAGGATGAGGGGATAGCATAGCATAGCATAGAGTAGAGTAGAAAAGGTAGATTTTTGCGAATGGGATCCATTATTTGGTCTTGGAGAATTCTCGCAATTACTAATAGTGTCTATGTTTGTGAAGTTAGGAAGGCACGTACATATAAATGTCCGAGTGTCTATCTGAATGTGTATATCTACTGAAATTGGTGAGTATACGTATATATGTCTATATGTACGTAATGTCTCAATGAGTGAAATATGAATGAGTGTATTCTACGGATATCTCTGAATGAATGTTTGAAATGTATAATATCTGAATGTCTGGATATGTAAATGTCTGAGTTGTCTGAATGTCTAGATATCTGAATTGTCTGGATATATAAATGTCTAAATGTCCGAATTGTCTATATATATACGCATATATATAGAAACTTATATAGAAACGTATATACGAATGATCTAAAATTTCTATACCTGAATCTATACATATCTATATATACCTATTTCTGTATTTCTGCATCTATATACCTATATCTATACCTAAATCTATACCCACATCTATACCTATATCTATACCTACATCTGTATACCTACATCCATACCTACATCCATACCCACATCTGTATACCTACATCTATACCTACATCCATACCCACATCTGTATACCTACATCTATACCTACATCTATACCTATCTCTGTACCTATCTCTGTACCTACATCCATCCTTACACATCCAAGCATCTAATGCAAACATCCAAACCAGACCTCCAAACCAAACATCTAAACCAAACATCTAATCCAAACATCTAAAAACGCGGAAATCGTGAAAAGATGTCCGTATATATATCACCCCGTAGACTATACCTAACCTAGTAAGTCACTGCCCTGTTGCTCGGGCTGGTGCTGGTCACTGCCCTGGTGCTGGTGGTGATGGTGCTGCGACTGCTGATGCTGGTGCTGGGATTGGTGCTGGTGCTGGGACTGGGACTGAGACTGGGACTGGGACTGAGACTGGGACTGGGACTGGGACTGGTGCTGGTTACTGCCCTGGTGCTACGCCTGCTGCTACTACCACAGCTACTGACTCTCTTAATAGCAACCGGACGGATCGGGTAGATATCAAAAAGAGAAGCAGGGGTGAGTGGGGAGGGGGGGGTATGCATTGTGGCTCATGTCTTGGATCTCTGCTGGTTCTGGTGAGGTTGCATTGAAGCGTGGACGTGATTTTGGGATGGGAAGGGGGATTGGAATGGGAATGGGAACGGGAATGGGAGAGGGTTTGGTTTGATTTGATTTGATTGAAGGTTATGTATAGGACTGAATGTTGAATATAAGACCGATAAGTACTCTAGCAAGGGGTATCAAATACGCAGTCTATCCGATTAAGATAGATGACAAAACCGCTCGCCCGCCTCTTTGTCCTTTACAGTTCCTGTCGGATATAACAAAGCATGTACTCGCCAAGGTTTCTTCTCAAAGGTATCTTATTTCACTTCCTGTTCACAAGTTGCTCAGTATCCTCTCAAGCTCCCATTTGTTCGCGGGTGGAAGTGCTCCTCGACTTTTGTTGACATCGTCGCCCTTGCGCCACGACTTCCTTTTCTCCGCCGCATCGGCATGCGCAGGGCTCCGTGGGGCGCCTGTCTTCGGGCGTAGCCCTGCTCTCATCCTCGGCTCGAGTCCAAACCTGAAACCTTTATCCTGTATCTTCTGCGGTGGTGGGAATTGACCTCTGAAACGCGGAAAGAGCAATGGAATGGAGGGAACGGCAGTTCTCGAGACAGACACCGAGACGGGTGGTTGGCCCTGTGTAGCTTCAGAATAAAGGACAGCTTTGGGAGCGGACGATGATCGTAGGAATGATAGGATTGACATTCTACTGTCCTTTTTGGGCATTTTGGGTTGATAGGGCTCGGCAGTGGCATGGGATATGCGTCTGTTCAAGCCAATGGGCGGAGGGGCCGCCGAGTCAAAGGACGAAGCGCGAGATGAGGCGGGTCCATCATGTGAGACTGGTTCTTCCGGTCCTAGTTGAGGGGCGTGAAAGGAACCCGGCCCGGCATTCGGGTCTTCGCATCGGGGTGAGATTGGATTCTCCAGTCCTAATTGAGTGGCACGGAAGACGGCTGGGCCGGCGTTAGGATTCTCATAAGGTAGGACGTTGAAGTCAATCTCCGGAGGTAGAGACTCAAGATCAGCGTCATCGAAGTACTGCCCGTCTCCAGATTGGCTGAGTGACACCCGCCCCGGAGACTTGATGGTCTCACTAAAATCGGAGAAAGACACTGATCGGGGTGACATGGTTGCGTTGATCGAAGATCTCCGTGGAGAGATGGAAAACGTCGGAGAATGTGAAGCGCTGGTTTTTCTCAGATTGCTTGGACGATCTACGGCTGAAGACGTCCTCGGTCTTGGAGGCTCCGAGGGGAGGTGAACAACCGAGGAGTTGGTCGAGCCCTGTCGTGGAGGACTGCGCCTTGCGCTGCGTTGAGGAATTGGCGGAGCAGGTCTCGCCGTTTTGGTTTCCTCGATTTGCGGTGCCAGGGAGAAACTTTTGCTCAAGTCCGGCGTCGCAGGAGGGGAGGGGGGCCGTTTAGGAGGGAATCCATGAGTCTCGATCAGAACGTTATCGTAGGAACCTTGGCTGGTGGGTGATAGTATCCTGTGCTGCGCCGCGGATGTTTCCGAAATCTTGGAGGGCCAGTTCGGGCGTGATCGAGGGCTGTGCTCAAGCGTCGTGCTCTTGGGAGTATATCTCTGAGTGTTGTCTAACGTCGTCCGACGCGATCTGGGATTCCCTGTGTATGTTGATAACGATTGAGGTGAGTAGATCTGCGAATCCAGCGAGGGTTCACGGATGTGCTCCGACTCTTGAACGAACTGCTTCAAAGATAGCTGCTGGGAGCTCGAAGAGGGGCGAAGTTGGCGCTCTTTTGCGGTCTTCGAATCAATGGATTCTCTCGGTCTTTGCTGGGTTTCATTCGTAAACTGATCCACAGATGGGCGCCGAGGACCCAAAGAAGGTGGACGTTGGCGGCCTCGCGTAGTCTGTGAATCAATTGACTGCCTTCCGTCGTGGACTGATTCATGCGTGGTCTGCGATCCACGCCCAGAAGAGATGTACGGCGTCCCCAAAGAGGGGCGACGTTGATGATCTCGTGTTTGACGAGGCGACTCATATCGCTGCGTGTCCAACGAACGACGAGTTTGGCTGTCCTGGGATGGAGTAGGCAAGGCGGTTCGGGCTTTTGGGGAGGAAACCTCTTGGCGGTCTCCTGTCTTCGCAGGGATTGACTGTGAACCCTGCATTGCTATCGAGAAGTAATCTTGGAGTTCTTTAGCAGAGGGAAACAAGGGTGCGTCCTGGGTTCCGAAAGGAGACTGCGGTGGGCGCCTTTGTACGGGCGGAGGCGAAGCTAGAGCCTGGGTCTTCTGTGTGGAGCGTTGTCGACGGCATCGTGGTGGAGAAGTCAGATGGGAGCGTTGACTTCCCGATGAGAGGCGTTCTTGACTGTCTCCTATGGAAACAGGAGGTGGAGAACTCTCAGGGGACTCCATCGAAAATACATGTTGGCGCTCTTTTGTGGATGCAGGAGATGTGGGGTGCTGGAATGAGGGATGGGCCTCATATGCCTCTTGAAACAGTAGATCTTGGCCTCCTCGTGTGGGGGGAGGTGAGGTAGTTGGCTCGGGGGCATATATCTGTGTTTCGACGGAGGAGCTTTTGTGATGTAGAGCTGGCCTGGATTTTCTAGGACGAAGAGGGGAAGGATCCTCGAGGCGTAGTCGGTCTGAGGGTGGAGATTTGGGGGTATTGGGACGGGGTGAAGGGCTGGGATGGTGGTATGGACGCTCGGAGAGTGGAGGTGACGAAGGCGGGTCCTCTATTCGAAAACCAAAGGGTGATTCGAGGCGTAGCCGGTCTGAAGGTGGTTGTGACCTTTGGGAAGGTGGCGACTCGCATTGGGAAGCGCTTGGGGTTGTCAATCTGGAAGGTGGACGAGCGGTATGTGTAGAAATCCTGTAGTCGTATGAAGGCTCTGGTTCGGGGTCAGGCTCGAGACGGAGGTAATTGGAGCGGGCAGAGCTTTGAGTGGATTTGTTTGAGGGAGAGGGAATCGAAGGTCCATTGGAGCGAGTATGGGATCTGGAATCAGGTGAAGAGGAAGGTTTGGATGACAGAATGGGATCGGGGTTGATAGCGCCCCAGTACTGTTGTTGAGAGAGGACGAGTCGATGCGAATACTTGGAAGGCATTGTAGCCAAAGACAGAAGAGAGAGACGAAAGGAAAGAAGACAAGAAGAAGAGGAAGAAGAGGAAGAAGAGGAAAAAGAAGAAGAGGAAAAAAAGGAAAGTCTTGGAGAGAAGGATTGGAGGTCTGCGGCGAATGCTTTTTGGAAAGCAAGAGCAAGTACCTTAGAGAAGTAGCTTGCTTGTTAGATAGATAGATAGATACTCTGACTTGTGTACTCTAGGTAAGATACCTTATGCATAATATGCAGAATCCATAACCCATAAATTCGGACCCCATGCCATGCGCGTGTATCGCATGTTTAAAAGATGGCTTACATGATACTTTAATTTTCATGTCGGACAAAACACTTTTTCCTTGTAATCGGATGGTATTTGTCACACCCAGCTTGGCCCCGCTTAGAAGGAGAAGTAACATATTATTCTTGTTCGTTGACCGAATATTATTCACTACAGGATTGACAGTACAATGATATCCTGGCCATCTTCAACCTTGAGAGCACTGCCTATTGATTTTAATTATGATTTTTGATATGAATTATTATTATTGTATTACATTTATCATTTTTTTTTGTTATTTATTAATTACTTTACAGGGATATCGATTCGCGTCATGATCATCATCACCGACATATATATCATGGATTGATGATTGAGTTATCAATTTACTGATGCCGTTACTACCTTAGCTTCGATTTCGGTCAAGCAGATCTTCTGCCAGCCAATCGTCCATAACTTAAGCTTCACCAGGACATGCTCGGCAATTCCCAACAATAAGAGTAAGCAGGATAGACTAACAATAATAGAGTAATAAACGATAAACGATAATATAAAAAGTAAATAATAACAGTTGTTGCTCAGGTTAGAGCGAGCCATCTGTATCTCCCAGCCGTTTCATACATGGTACAACATATTGTTAATTTGTTATACACCATCCTTGGTCCTTTGTAACCTTGTCGATCGGTCGTCGCTTCCTGTCCCAAGCGTTCGGAAACTCTCCGGCTCCCAACTGGCTTACCGGCCTGACTTCTATGCACCTCCACTGAGCCTAGAATCTACCCTTGTCCGTCAAAGATTGCCATTCATTGTTGCACGTGAATACCTATCCCCATGGCGCTTCGCATCTCTGAATGCGACGAAGCTGGTAGAGAATTAGCAGCCTACATCTCCTCCAAAGGTAGCGACAGGATCGATGTCATCGTATGCCTCGCTCATCCCTTTCAATGTATTGGACGAGGGCATCACGCTGACCACGACTTGTCAACAAAAAAAAAAAGAGAACCCAGGAGCAAACCAGTCTATGGACGCGATTGCTCAACGTCTTTCTGCCGGCGGGCTATCCTCAAAGCGTGACCAGTGATTACATGCGGTATGTGTTGCTCTGTCTTGTGTCTTTGAAACCTGTCAAAAGACAAGCAAGTCGTCGAAGGTGACTTTGTCAGAAATTCATGTCCCTCCAATGTGGGTATAAACCACTGTACAGTGACCTGTTCAAAATGAGTTGTTTCGATGGAGAGATCGAAATTCGCAAGAAGCTCTTTGTTCATGTTGACTAGGTCGGACTCCGAGAATTCGTCCCTCTTGGACTGTCATCTTTCTGGCACTTAGCATCATAGCCTGAACTCAAAAGACACCCGTTGGCTAATGAATTCGGGACAGGTACCAGATCTACGTATATTTGCCCTTCCCACAAGCTCTTTACATTGCCACCTTGGCTAATGGTTATCCTACAGGATTCCCTCCAGGCCTTCTCTAGTTCCATTGCTGGCCTGCTGTCTTCAAGGGCTGTGCTTCAAGGTAGATGCCCAAAGGCTCCGACTATACGGAGATATTTATTGTCACGCTTTGGGTGCTACAGACTGACCAACACGCCTCCTTAGGCGTTGGAGTCGGAGATGCCTCCGCGTCACCAACAGCTGCCCTTCTTCTCTCCGTGATTCAGGAAAGTATGGGCCGAGTAGCAACAATTCTCTTCGCCCATAAGCTTGGTACCTCACTCGAGCCTGAATGCAAAATGTACAGGCTTGCCGCGGATGTCTTCAATGACACAGCTATGATATTTGACTGCCTTTCGCCTGCGCTGCCTAAAGCACCGAGGGTAATTCTGCTCAGCTTTTCAAGCGTTTTAAGGGCGCTGTGTGGCGTGGCTGCCGGCAGCTCCAAGGCTAGTCTGAGTGCTCATTTCGCGAAATGGGGCAATTTGGGAGAATTGAACGCGGTGAGTCCGCTATTTTTCTTTTGGGAAGGCCAGTCAGTCATCGAAGGAAAAGGAACACCGCCTCATGTTTACGACAACGTTATGCTTATTCAGCTTTGGCTATCACCTACCGACTTGCTTCTTGCGCATAGCAGCTATCACCTTTGCTGACGGTCTAGCAGAAGGACTCGAGCCAAGAAACGGTAATCTCGCTAATGGGGTATGTACATTTCGAAGTCATTGCGTCCTAGGTAGTGCCGAAACCTTGATCGCAAGCACGCAGAACCAAGTGTTTGTCCGGCGCATTGCCCAAATCCGTCTCTGAGCTGAACTTTTCATCGGAATGGAATTGCTGACCCCTAGAGTCTCGCAGGATGATGGTGGGTACATGTCTCCGCTTGGGTCATGTCGATAACCTCTTACCAACGTGTAGGCTGGCAGTGCTGTGGTCTCATACGTATCATCTCCAACAGCGACCTGGTCATGCCTCATTGTGCTCCTCTCGATACATTTGGCTATGAATCACGCTGCAGTCAGAGCGGTCAGCTTGCGGAGTCTCAACCGCCAGAGGGCCAATATAGTACTATCGAAACTCCTTGTGGATAACAGCGTTATGACACCCGAAGATGTATCGTCTCAAGAACGCATATTTGAATGGGATGGCGTTCTGCGATGGAAAGGCTCATTACCCTTTGCTGAGGCAGAAATAGGTGTCACTCTGCACAACCTATTGAAGACCTTAGCGCCTGCGCACACGGTGACAGGCGCTATAAGCGACGGCGATCTTATCTTTGAGAGAATGGTCAAACTTTACAGTCATGAAGATTTCCTGGTATGGTATGATCCGCCCAAAAGGACAGCACATATTGTTCTCAAAGGTCAAGCTTCGGCCAAAGCACAACTCAAAGCTTGGGCACTAGCACTCTGGACTGCTCACCGCTTTGAACAGCAATATGCGACAGGCGCAAATACAGAAAGCCTACTTCAGCTGCTCGAGACAACACTGAGAGATATTTCTGATCAATGGGATGATTCCCTGGACCGAATCAGAGCCGCTGGATGGGATGTCGACATTGCTAATTTGGAGACTTCACCCGGATCACGCATACGTGTCACCACAGAAAGCCTACGAGCAATGTCAAGAGAGAGAGAATGATCCGGCGCGAAATGGAAGACAATGGACTGGTCTGCAAAAGCAGTTTGGCTGCAGTATATAGCCGCCAACCAGGAGCCTGGGTCGGTGGATACAGCAATTCGGCATCAAGCATCAGTATGTAAGCTCACGAAGATCATGCGGCTCCACGATCATAGGAGATGTTATCTTCCCCGATGAAGATCATCATGTCCGTGCCGGTCGTCCGTACAGGGGACCCATAGCCTAATCAAGACGTGGGCGGCAATGCGTTGGCATGTATAAGCGCAGTCAGAATTCGATGCGAGTGAGCGAGGAAGATCTGCGTAGTTGCTGGCAGCTGCTGTAACAACGATACCTAATTAAATCTTCCGAACGTTTCCTTGAGTTCGTCCGGCTCCAAGTTGCAACGCAGCCACACTGGCATGATGTCAGCCAAGAGAGAGAAAAGGAAAAGGCCTCTTTGTTGAAAGGCGCGCGTGCTGAACCTGCTACTGGGGTACAATTATGCGCAACAATAAGGTGTCGTCTCCCACGCTGATCATCCGATCTAGGAATGCATTGTGGTGGGCAGCGAATGATTATGCAGTATATTGGCGAACCCTGTAGAGCGGCGGCTTGTGGCCGCAACTGTTCTGTGATCAAGAGCGACTTAGCGGCTGGTTTAAGGCTGTCGACACGGATTACCCCTGTCTCTTCTGACTCGAGTCAGAGTGGGATTTCGGCTTGACAACGGCAAAGGCCAACAAAATTCTCCGAGACGTTTGGACCGAAGGGGGGATGGTTCCAAAGAGGCGTCACTTTTTCCTCCGTACGAAAGCTAGTACTAGGTAGTAGTCAGCTAGTATCGGGCGAGTATCACCGTCTCATAGTCATGCTGTACCCCATTAATTATTACCGTAACTACCTTACCTTACCCCATCCACTTGTCGCGAATAGCAAGACAGTTAGCCGAGTCGCAGGTCGCTAAGGGTGGCTTGTGCTTGTGCTTGCACACTGGAGCGATTCGAGTCATTATTAATATTATCATTTACCTTCTCTTTTCGCTGTTGCCTTGCTCACCATCCCTCACTAGCGTCTCATCTAAGTTTTGCTTCTCGTCTGTTGCCGCCGAGGTTCACACATTTCCATCTTCCCTGGTGGAAGAAGTCTCGCAAGCAAAACGGACTCCGAAGATGTGGTCCGTTTCTTTCTTTGAAATTTTATCGCATAAGTACGGAGATGAGGACCGCGTGATGGGGGAGGATGCAGAGATTGCTCCGGGAGCTCGGTTAAGAACAAGGAAAGGGCAGATTGTATTGAAGGCAAATCGTAGAAGGATAGGCTAGGCAGAGTAGGGCTTAGTCATCATGACCGAGATGGATGCATGTGATTTGTTGGAGTGGACATTAAGGTTGTTCCAAAGCCCAAAGAAAAACCTTCTAGCGTTCAACTAGCGTAGATTTAGCTACCTACGTCTTAACTGAAATCTTAACCCCTGCAATTCCTTGCGCCGCCGCTTCCCACTTATTAGCCCTTTTCCCCGTTTTTTGGTCCATTCCATTAAATAACTAAAGTACCTACACCACCTACTTTACTTTACCTCACTTTACTTTACTGTACTCCATTAATATTACACAGTCATCTGCGTTGAGAGAAGACACACTCCTTTTCTTTCCACCATCATTCTCTTCCTCATCCATCATTCGGATCTCTCTCATCTCCCCCATACCTTACCATTTCTCACAAACGAGTAACTTCCATCTCCTCCTCTGCAGCCCTTCCGGTTTGCCGACAAGAAACAAAACCCGCAAGTCACCAATTTCACAAGTTTGCTTCAAATCCTGCAGCCTTCCGTACATTCTCCGTGCCTTGGACCTCTGACTCATCGAGGAAAAGAGAAGGATTAGGCGCGAGAGCAATATTTCGGGTAGTCCTTACGTCTGGTCGAATACATCGAATTTTCCGTTGTCTACAGAGCGAGAAATTACATTCACCCAAGACGCAAATCACACCCAGCCCTGAGCTTGCTACATCCGTCTCCCTTCTTTCAATGGTCCACGTTACCTCCAAGACTCCGGAAAACTTCCTCGAGGACTTCGAGGCCTCGTGTCAAGGTGGCGAACCCAGACCTGTCATCCTATAGACCGGGCCGAAGCCGTCTACAAAAAAGGAAGGCCTCAGCAGGCGAAAGAACATTATCCAGAATCAGGGACTGGAAACGAGCCATGATCCGCAGGAAACCTGAGACACCCCCGTCATCGTATCTCTCCACACCCCCACCAGAAACCTCACCTCGCTCTTCCACCGTCATCTCAGACTGGGACGCTGACGACGAAGAAACCATGTCGATGGACGACATTAGAACGTCCCGACCACCGAGTCTTGAAGATAGCAGACAAAACGACGGACCCTACCATCCCCAACGACCTACCCTTCCAGATGTACTCTCGAATTCCGCACCGCCGCCATGGACGCTCAGCGCCTTCACAGCGTACCTTTCACAGAATCATTGTCTGGAGAACTTGGAATTTACAATGGATGCTGAACGGTATCGAAAAAGATACGATGCCTTGGCTGCACAGATGGCCGGCATGCCCATCACACCTGAGGTTGAAGAATGCCGGTATGTGAGGATGCTATGGCAGCGCTTGATTAGCGCCTACATAATGCCAGACTGCCCTCGGGAAATCAACATTCCTAGCAGCGTGCGCGAGAGACTACTCCTACTTCCCAATCATTCAACGCCACCGCAACCAGAAGATCTGGAGGCTGCGGTTAAGATCATCTACAACCTCATGGAAGAATCGGTGTTGATCTCGTTCCTAAACGAGGTCCCATCCTCCAGGACTCAACAATCGCACCACAGTCGGCAGAAGCCTGTCGAGGTCAAGCCTCGGAAACGGGGCGGCTCAGATAGCTCAAATGAGAAGAGCTCAATCAGAAGCAGGTCTCGAAAACGGACGTCTCCGACGTCGTCGCTCGATGTCCCTTTGTCAGGTTCCAGAGATGACCCAACTGGTCGTCTTACGCCCATTCCTGGATTCACGAGAGGTAGCCGTGCACCAAGTCACACATCAAATGGCAGCGGAGAACCGGGGCTGCTGGATGATGATTCCGCCAGTGCGTCAAGTCCGGGTAGAGAGCCAATGACGCCACCGAACACACCTCCTTCGAGTGATTTCGGTGGACACAGTCCTAGAAGTCGCAACGACAATACTTGGAAGAAGATGCTAGGATGGAAAAAGAAGTCTAGCTCCGGGATGAGAGATAGTCGATTCCCAACTGTCGAAGACTGAGCCTCGATGAGCAGATTCTGGCACTTCGGTCTCCATATCTTCGACACCGCCCAGCAACATCACCATTGTCGCCGTGCCACAGCGCATACATCACTCCCCCTGTCAATCCACAGGTCTCAACTCCTCTCGTTCTTACATTCCGTTCTTCTGAGCTTAGCGTGCAGCGGCAAAAATCCTTCTTCGTCTCTCATGGGAGACGGCATCAGCAGGATCAACAAAAGGCGTCAAAGGATGGAGCCGTCTCAGGCATTGACGGCTTGTCATCTACTTTTTAGCAATTACACTACAAGCGCAGGCCGCCCATACGACATTGCATGGGGGGCATCGAAGCAGCATAGCATTGCGTCTTCGCGGATGATATACCTTTTGACATTCTGCAGCCCTTCGACTGTACATATTTGAGCAACTATGATGACGATCTTAAATGACATATAGACATTATTGGGATAATCCCCAAACCATCCGACATTCACTACCACCCCAACTACCATCTGCTACCATTTACTCACTTACCTACTGACCGCCGTTCTACTGCTGATAGTTTGTAGGTAGTAAAAGTTTCATGAATTACGATGGCGTGAGTCATGTATGATGCCATCTCATTACATATACATACTCCACACTCCAAGTCCCAAATCAAACTACTCATGCAGGTGCGGCTCGGAGAATTTTTCGAAATACGTATCTCAAATCCCCCCAGGCTGATCCTTAGGCATCCCTTAGCCCTTCTCCAATAGGTATGGCTTAGAAGTTGCTTTTTAGTCTTTAGGGCTTCGCTGTGGGTGGGTTGGCGCCACACCGCGGTTTTGTGAAATGCGGGGTTGGATTGCTTTCTCTCAGATAAGATTTTGGATTTTGGTTGATTTTTGGATTTTGGATTTTGGTGGCGAGGAGCAAATCAGTTCATCGTCCATGCGCTGAGACATTTGCACACACTTGGAGGGACGAGGCACATGTTATTGGCACGTCAATGGTAGCGTGCGGAGTGCAGAGACCTCTTTTTTTTCTTTTCTGTGGTTGTTTTTTTTTTTGGTGTGTTTTTTTTTGAGGGGGACTAGGTACCTATCTGGATTTATGCGACCCGAGTCCGACAGTAGATACCTTAGATCGGGGTCGGTTTCTCGCTTTTAAGGGTCGCTTCTACGGACGGGGCCTTTTTTGGGTCAGCGGGACATAGGTACCTGGTAGAGTAGAGTATTTTACGGAGAAGAGTATGTACTGTGTGTTTTTGTTTATACGCGCTCCAGTGCGCGGGCTGTTATACCTAGGGTGTTGCAGATAGGTAGGTAGGTAGGTAGGTGGGTAGGTAGGCAGGGCCGGCCGTTCGTTCGCGGCTTCTTGTATGGAGTGTAGGTTCGGGGGTTTGTTTTCAAGGGACGGTACGGGGAGGAGGAAGACAGACACTCGGACAATTATGGATACGGGCTGTGTATGATACATGCTGCAAGTTATCACGGCCTTCGACCTGTGTCAAAGCGAGCGAGCGAGCTCTCGGCTCGTCCTTCACCCGGAAGTACTGTATACCTGTACCAGATTCTGTAGTGGTGGCTTGCATAGCTTTCTCCTCTTTCTTTCTTTCTTTCTTCCTTTCCCCACGTTGGCCGATGCAGGTTGATCTCGTGCGGTGCTGTACGAACATGCTGACAGCGCGACACTCTGTTGCGGAGAAAATCGCTGTTCTGCATATTTGAGAGTAGCGGTTCTTTTCATTTCAAATGATCTGATGGGAAAGAACGGGAACCCCACAAATGCATGCATGCATGTCCTTTTTGCAGCTTTTCCGCTAGTCCCGGAGCCTGGAGGAGAGGGGGTTTCTTTCGGAGCCGGTGCTCGAGGTTGGGGAGTAGGTGGTATCTTTTCTCGCTCGTTCATATTCTGTTTTGTCCGCTGTTCTAGCTAGTTCATTACGCTCGTGACTCGTGATCATGTGTTGCTCTTGACGCCACGTCACCCGGTAGCATTACTTCTGTGGAAAGGCAATTGAAGGCTACAGGCTAGGACGCTGACTGGCTATCTCATTGAGGTACTTGTAAGACGGCCGTTGAGGGGTTTTTTCTCTGATCTCCGGCTAGCACCAGTGGCTTTGGGACCAATTGATCGGTGTGGGGGATCCATGGCGATTGATCACGGTAATTTGTAGAGGACGGGCATGCGTAGGGAGGGAGCAGATCGATGCGGGAAAATGTAGAGTGATTTTGTACGTACGAGGTGTACTTGGTTCTTCGGATGAACGAGGGGAAGGCCGAGGATGACGGTGCCAAGCGTGCCAAGCTGGGTCCGGAAAAACATCATGTCCGATTGTTTTGCAGATCCTTTGGAAAAAGTACCTTCGTTCATGTTGATGCATTGAGCCAGGTATGCCTCCTACACTCCCACACAGCCCGGTCCCTATGGCGTGGACATTGTTGACCGACACAGGCTCGTCCTTTCCCGACCCATCGGAAGCCAGCGATCGCCCCAGTCACGGCCAACATGTCCTTTCAAACCACACAACAGCAGCCCATGGCGAACAAACAACACCACCGATCAACGAGATCATCGCGCCGTATCCGCCGCCTCGCACCGCAATTCGACATCGATATCGACCTCACCAGAGCCGTATACCTCCCCACCGAACTGAAAGCCGACGTACTCGCCCGGCTCGAGAAGCGGGATCTCAAAAGCGTGCGGTTGGTGTCGAGGGAGTGGAGCGTGTTGGCGACGGCGCCGCTGTTCGACCGCGTGTTTTTCTCCGCTCGGGCGCGGGACATGGAGGTCTTCAAACAAGTAACACGCCATCCGTTTATCGGGAAGGGGGTGAGGGAGGTGGTTTACGATGCGTCGCTTTTTATGGTGGATATGACGCTTGACGACTATTTCTGGCACCTTTGCAAGAGTCTCTTCTGCTCTTCGATTGATTACGAATCAGAGCCCTTCAACTGTGCGAATGAACAGATCAACACATTTGTCGAAGACTACCGAGCCGGAGATCATTCCGATATCTACCAGAGAGACACACGGACCGATCTCTACCAGAGACATATACGGGATGATTTCATCCTTGAAGGCCACAGGAACCACCACAATTATCCTGAAATTGAACGTCGTGGACTGGGAAACGGCATAGTTCTGTCGAGACTGTGCGGCGGTCTCCGTCGTCTGGACAGCTTGCGCTCTGTCAGATTCGACAGTACTCTCTGGCAATACTGTCTCCGCGAGAATAAGGGCTATGGGACCGTCAAGCCCAATACTCTCCATGGTCCGGAATCGGGCTCCCCGCTCGTCCGTAGCTGGAATCCTTTGCATCTACGTCCGTTCGAATGGAATTGTGAGGAAATGGAAAACGAGCGCTCTCTTATTTGCGACCACTTCTATACAATGACGGCTGCGATGACCGAGACACGTCGAACCATCAAGTCTCTTGAGATCCCCCCTGATATAAGGGAAGGGGGAGGTATTCCGCCGCAGGCTTGGATTAGTCTTGCCATGACCGATGATCATCTCATGCGTGGGCTTTATGCTTACTCAGGTCTTGAATCTCTCAATATCAGCATTGACGCGGGGCCAGATGTTGACCCTAGTGACCTTGAAGCCCTGGGCGCTCTTCCAATAGTGCTACAGCAAATGTTCGGTCTAAAAAAGTTGGAATTACACCTGTCGAGATACGTAGACTGGCACCCTACCTATCCGAAACCGGTAGAATACTATACTTACCAGCAAGTCTTTCCCAAAATTGCTCTTTGGCCAAAGTTAACGCAGCTCTCGATTACGGGACTTGCAATTGGCGCATACGACCTTATAGCTCTCGTTCTAGGACGAACAAGGGTGACGGATCTGTCTCTGCACGGCATCGAGCTTATGCACGGTACCTGGGAAGGACTCGTCGAATGGCTACGTCTCAGCCGAGTGACTGAGCTCTGTTTGCTAGGCGACTTCAAGCACCGTGGAGGCCAGATATTTGCACCCCATGAAAATATAAGCGGATACTCGCACCTGGCAACACTTAGAGCCTGTGAGTATTATGCGATGTATGGAGGCCGACATCCATGCCTAACCCCAGAAAGTGATCCTGACACTACATTGCGGTGGTACTTGGACTTGATGCCAGAAAAGGAGCTTGACGGCCTAATATTTGGTCTTCGCGAAAAAGGCCTAGAGGTTGACGAGTTCATCCCTTACCAGAGATTGAATGCACTGGGTTCGTAATGTCTGTTAGGTCAAGCTCAGCTCTAATTCAGTCTCTAGTTGGCGGATTCGCAGATCGAAAGCGCCAATTAGGGTCGGTGCAGGAGAGGGCACAGTAAAATCGATTTGCAACGAGTGCAATCTGATAATGTTGGATCTAGGTCTGCCGTTGTTCTTGTGGACATCCCTATAATGCTTATGGAGGGTAGAAGCCGACAAGCAAGCTGCTAGGAGATAGACTGTACCGCGTACGGACAACACCACGGTCCGGTGCACTCATGGGTAGCAAACCGAGAATGTATGGCCATCGACGGGCAGAACTAGTCCAACCAAGAGATACATGGATCATATATTTCGAACTCCGTGGTCATACTGTCTACGTGTGAGAGGTTCCTACCACTGCATCAGCCATTCTTTGCGGCAGAGCGCCTAGCGCCTGCCACCAGTTGAAAATACGATCCAGGCACGCTTTGACCGACCCATAAGATGTTGTATACGCCAAGCCCAATTCAATATACCTCGAAAATAACCAGCCCTGCGACGCGAGGCATTCGTCCGCCCCGTCTCCTCCGCGCGCTGCAGTACGCATCGACACTGCTCAGGGACAGATAAGAAAGCCGATATGGAAGAGCAACATCATATCCAAACGTTGCTCTCAAATCCCTGGTCTGTGATATCCTGTGCTTCGTAGATACCAACAGAAAAGCGGGGGGGGAGCCGTGACCACGAATCTCAATCGTCACTACGGTACGAGATCAACTACTCCGTCGGACACGGGCAGTCGCACATCACTTGTCTACCTCCACGCTATCGCACACTGGATACCTTATCACGTGGACATCTTATCCGGAATCCGAAGAGTGCGGAGGCGGAAACCTCAACTCGTAATAAAGGCTGTTTGGTCGATCGATCGATCGAGTGGATGGTCTCCGGTTGTTCTTCCGTTTCGCTTCACTGGGTGCTGTCGTCCGTTGGAGTAGGGAGGGGGTCCTCGCAGTGGTTGGGGAAGGGGAAGGGGAATCGGAAGAGAAATGGGAAAAGGAAAGGGAAAGAGGGTGGATGTTGTGTTCCTAGTTGGTGTATGTTCTACTCTACGGTATCATGGGCCACCAGAGTGTTGAAGAGATGTGAGAAGACAAAAAGCGTCTGGATTTGTATGTATTTGTATCATTATTGTCTACCTATCAACATGTCGATTCTTCGGCCTCGGTCCTCTTGTATAGAAACATATCAAAATTGATAATCCACCATGCTGCAAGGGGAGATAGAACCAATACAAGAACTTCCAGGTAACTTGAGACTGGCAGTTGTTTTGTAGATAGGCGTGCTACGGAACGAATCTACAGTCATTGCATGAGCATCCAGGGTCCCACGGCCACCCTACTCGTCGCCGGCTGCTGGTTTCCAGACCCTCCACGCGGCCCCGAAGCCTTTGTCTTCATTGCTCGTATCAAGATCGAGAATGGGCGACCCAAAGGCCTGCTTTCCAACGCCAAGCGAAGCACCGGCACCCAAATCTACCAGTGGAACCATACTCGGCCTCCCATGTGCACACTGGAAGGGGAAAGCACATTTCCCGAGCCTTTGGATCAGCGTTTTGCATTCTTCTTTTGTCAGTTCGTCATTGAACATGATGGCACTCCTGCAGGCGCGGGAGTTGAGCATGTCGAGCAGTCCCTGAGGATAGCTATTGGTGGCCAACGAGCCTCCTCCTTCGCACTTCCACGATTCGCTCCTGATCAGTTCGATCAAGATCTTGGGCTCCATTCGGCATCTCTCTGCGATTACCGCAGGTAGTGCTTTCACGATGATCTTGCACTTTGGGGAGCCAGCTGCAGCGCTCAGGTCATAAACGATACCCAGGGCTGCGAAGGAAGGGGCAAGCCGGGATAAGAGAGGGTATTCTCGAGCTTGGATCTCGAAAATCAAGGGTTTAGAAAGTAAGATTGGGCTGGCTTTCAGATCTGCTAGTAAGCCTTCAACTCGGATGCGTTCGTCTGCCGCATGCTGGTCGACGAGAACTAGGAGCTCTGCGTCTTCTCTGTCATTGGTGTTTGGTGATTCGTTTACGCAAATGAGAATGAACTTCTTGTCGACTTGGGAAACGACCTTTGCCGCGTTCAAGCCCTTTTTTGAAAATTTCGCCAAGAATGATGCGGATGACTGCGTGAATGCTTTCTGAATATCCAAATCAGAACAGCAATGGCGCTGGCCTTGTACGCTTTCAGACGTCTCAATCGTGGGTCCATCAAACGAAACCTGCGGTATAATCTCTTCTGTAATATCGAAGACAGGGTTCTCCCATTTCTTGAGAAGCTCACTGGACCATGACCCTGCTTTTGGCATGATGGAAGGGTTGGAGAGACTGCGAGTAATTCTTCCGTTGAGAAAGGAACCACCAATTGTCGTTGTATCAGGACGACATGAAGCTGAAGGCGAGTGGTCGGAAGGCGCCGATGCCGGTCGTTCAAGAGTTCGTGGGGGCATCACCAGGCCTGTCCGAGCGTTGACGAGGATTGTAGCTCCAGAGACTGGATTTCTCCACTCAAGCGTCTGCTCATCAACGTTGTTTACTACTGGGTCGTGCACCCCTGTGCTTGAAGCGTCTAAATCTTGAGAAGCGAGCATAGAGTTATTTGATAGGCCTTGAGCCGTCGAAACTTCGCCTTTTGCAGAGGCCGTACGACAGCCAAAAGAGCTTGACGAAGGTGATGCACCAAATGATTTTGACCCCATTCCGGTTTTAATTCGACTCCATCCGCTGAAATCATGGTCTGCATGCGTACAATGTGCTGCTTTCGGTCTCTGGGAAGTTGCGCCTGAACGCAAGCTACCCAGGCTTCTTCCCATGGCCACTGGCTTTGTGGACATATCTTGTTTGCGATGGCTCAATCTCGCTCGTGGTCTGAAGTGGTTCTCTTCAAGGAAACCTGTGATCATTGCCCCAAGGACTTTCATGAGGCTCGAGAAAGTCTTATCCCCAACCATGTCCACGTCATCTTCGACGTGCAGCTCTGTTTTGTGGTGGATATAGATGCGAATGTAGAACATTGGCCACCTATCGACTCCTTTGCTACCGCCTTTCTTTTGCTTGTTGGTAAAGCCATCTTTTCTGAGCCGACCGTCCATAGATTGTCTCACTTTTGTGTCATTTTCAGCATCGGAAATATCCTCCTGATAGCCGAAGCTTGACAGAGCGAAAAGCCTGTTGATCTCGTCATAAAGAATGTTGCTGCCCGTTTCCGAGTTTATCGGACGAATCCCTATCGACATGAACTGTGTTTGCTTTGATGGTGCTGGATGTAGGGAGATGGCACCCTTGATGGTGACCCAAGGTGTCCGAGCAGAGGTCTTGACCCACGTGTCCCAGTCTGAGGGTTCATTAAAACCGCCTTGATTGAGGATACTGCAAATCAACGAGATGTCAAGGCTTCTGGATGAAATGCCTCCAGATCTTGCACTGATAGCGGCTGTCTCTTTACCGCGTATGTTCAGCTTTTTACTGCTCTCAGCGCTTCTCAACGTCACCGAGACTGGGCTGTGCCAGGCCAGAAGCATTCCAACGATTTGTTTCCTAAGCGTTTCGAATTGCTTTTCGTCCTCTCTTCCAAGCTCGACACCCATAGTGCGCTGCTTGACCCTAACAGGCATATTCCCAAAAAGATCCTGAACGCCAACCCTGGTGCCTTGTTCACGATTGGATAGATGCTGATGTGACGGCGCTGGTACCAATCTTGCGGCTGGCCTTGAGTGATGCAGAATGAGTGTCGCATGTGATAGGTGTCGCGCGTGATGCGATGTGATGCTTAGGATTGACAACTCGGCTAACGAGTGTAGGAAGGTTCCATTTCTCCCATGGGTAATATTCAGGCTATTGTTCTTGGAGGTATCTACACCGCGTTAGCAAAGTCTCAACAACGGACCAAGTGTCTAGCTCACGATACGATTTCCCCAGGCCTCCATCTTCACCAAACTCTATGGGAGGTATCCCAGTCCCATCATCTTCGATCGAAGCGGCACCCCGGCGCAAGTCGACATGAATATCGATTCGCCGCGCATCTGCATCCAATGAATTGGCCAACAGGCCAAGGACAACGATTGAAAGAGAAGTTATAGTAGTAGAGGACTTGATCTGAGCGGCGACCTCTGGGGGCAAAGGCAAAATTGAGGGTGTTGGGTTCAGCATCGAAGTTTGTATAGACTCCTGAAACCTGGAGAATGGCTTGGATAGAGCATCTAGGTCCCCTTCTAATGGTAATGGGGGCCTTCCGTGATCCACATCAGGGTGGGTGCCACTTCCCCATTGTGCTCGTTGAGACCAGCAGGTGCATCTGCAGTTGTGCCGTAGGTGACTATACTATGCCCCGAGCAATGCCGTGACGAATAACGAGCGTACAGAGCGACGGCTGGCTGGTCTGTCACATCCCACCCTTGTTCGAGTAAGAACTGTACCTATCTTGAACTACGGGAGCCTTGGCGCCAGCCCTACGGAATGTGAAAATGCGCTTTACCTCCTCTTCGTTCACAATCTGGGGCATCTTATAATATACCTTGTTACTTCCATACACTCATTCAGGCTTTACGCAACCATACCTGTAATTCTCCCCCGCCTGTATCTCGCTCTTGAGCAGTCACGTTCTTTACCCTATTTAGCTACAATGGCGACGGCAGAACCGGCCCCAAGACCACAAGGCAAGTTTACAGGACCTCCTCAGGTTGGCAAAGCTGGCCAAAGTAGTGCCATTCGAAGACGTTTCGTTTCATTGAAGCTCTTTGTTGCTGACATCGTTCATAGACAGGCATTCTCGCCGGCGTCCTTTCTCAAATTGGATGAAACGCCTTGCGAGCCTCAAGCACCCATCCTCCGATTCAGGTCCAAGCGGGACAAGCAAACGAAATCAACCATCGTCCTACTCTAAGAATAAGAAGACCAATGCGGTCAAGAACAATCCCTACTCCATCTCCGACAAGCCCAACCTTGATACCTTGTCACCCAACAGCGGCAATGGTCATCTTTCCTTCTACACTCCGCCATCTGGAAGAAGCATTAGCTATGTTTCTCCCACGCACAGCAAACAGTCTCTTCCAGTCTCACATGATGGTCGCCAGCCTCCAACAATTAGCACTCAATCTACCGCACCTACAATCTCTACCAGCCCTGACACTGTCTCCGATGCAGCACATTCAAAAGCTGGGACCACAGCCACTGTAGGTGGAGCAGTGAGCTCAAACGGCGTTGGTGGAGGCGAAGGCAGTACCTTCTCCTCGCCTGCGCCATCGGTCAGATCAATGACCACAACGTTGACCACAATGCAATCAACTGCACCCTCCAACCTTCTAGCTGGTCAGAACAACCAAGGTGGCCAAACTGCCCTGGCTGTTCCGCAATCGTCTCACGGACATCAAAGTTCTAATGCTCAGTTTTCTCATCAATTTCCGTCATCTCCGCAGCCGGCCTCTGCGATTCCACCGCATCTCGTAAACCTTAGTGCTGGCGGTCACCCAGCAACGTATAATACCGCTACTGCAAATAATGTCCTAACCGACAATGCTTCAATTATGACCCTTGCTTCGTCCTCGAAGCGTCGACGTCGCAATTCAGTCGATACAAATGCTTCCGTGCGCGCTCTGGCCCCGTCGTCCCTGTTTGGTGGCAGTAGAGAGTCACTGCCGCTCAGTGTTCTCAGCTCAAATGTCAATGATCAATCAAGTACCTCGGGTCATCATCAAAGCCGTCAAGTCAGTGTCGGACTTGCAAACACTGAGAGAGCAAGCGTATATTCCTCTTCCGGCATTGCGCCGGCATTGCCGAGCGAGCGAAACAGCTACTATGCCGGCAAGCAGAGTAATCCTGGAGATGGGGGTAGTGTGAGAAGCGGTCTCGTCAGCCACGGGAGAAATGATAGCATTACCAGGAGCATCGGCGGACTTGCCAGCGTTGATAGTCCACTTGCCAGTCCGAGAGAAGTGCCGATGCAGGGCAGAATTAGTAGGAGGAACTCAGGGTGGGGAGAAGTCAACGAAGAAGACAAGGATGCGGATGACAATGACCGCAGCTCGACCGGGAAAAAAAATGAAGATTAGCGCAGTGGGCATACAACAGCATGATGAAAGCATGGGGAAATGAGCGGCCCTTATGGTAGACACATGAAAAAGGGCCTTTGGCTTTGGAAGGGGGTAATGAGAATGGTGTTGGATGGACAAATTGTGGCTACGTCGAAGATGCTTTCTATATCCTAATATACCCAGCGCTCGCAAGGCGCATGCATGTGTTGTCCGTTTTGCTCCTTGTTCAATTCTAGGACCAGGTACAGCATCGATACTTGGATCCGTCCAGCTCTTGTCATCACTGACAACGAAAATATACACCTCTTTAGATTAGCCCAAGACATGAATCTGATTCTTTGACCATGCGGCTGAGGACGAGGCCGTATTAAAAAGTGACTCCCTGTTTGTTGTGAATCGTCTCGTAGGATAATTTTGGCCTCCAAACAAAAGTGGTGAATGGAGAATGGCATGTGTCAAGCTTTTGGGTCAAGCGCGATTAGCGGGAATGTCATGAGACCACTTCACACTCGATGTTGACCAAAGAGAGAGCCCAGAAAGGACAGAGAATATCAAAAGTGTCGAGCATCAATTTGCTAAACTTAATGTTGCTTCTATTCTGCACATGTATTCAAAATCATGACAGCAAAGCATGTTAGCAATAGAGAAGCAGGTACCAGGGATGCATCTTTGTCACCCCCTCCCTTAAAGAAGCGTAAAGTCGAGTCCACTACCACGAGTAGGTGGTTTGATCCGTTTCAAGTAGAACAACTGATGAACCCCAATCCTTAGAGACAGCCGTAGCCAGCTTCTTCACCCCTACATCGAAGAAAGAACCAGAGAGGATCACATGGCGAATCATCAACCAAAGCCTGCTCTTTGCTAGTTATCTACCTACTGCCGCTGGTACAAGAACCGGGCCACCTTCGAAGGGATATAAAATTGCAGCATTTGATCTTGTGAGCATGCAGATTTCCAAGACTTTCCCGGCAACATCAGGCTGATGTACGACATGCCGTTCTGAGTAGGATTCTACGCTAATTCAGACATCTTCTGGCAACATCTTCGCCAAGGATGCCACCGACTGGCGGTGGTGGCATATCAGTGTTCCCAGTGTCCTCAAGGTTCTTGACGCGGATGGGTACGTGCCATTCCTGAGAGCTCCAAGACTTTGATCGCTTGTCATGAATGTCCACGTCTGCTGATCGGCCTATGGTGCCCAGGTACGCCATAGTGATCATCACTAATCAAGGCAGTGTCAGCCTGAGAAATGACCCAAAAACGACCAAACGTGATCAGAGAAGCCTTGGAACCTTCAAAACAAAGGTCGCCTCCGTACTCAGCCACTTCGACTTCCCAATCCTTCTCCTGGCTGCTACTGCTCGTGACTATTACAGAAAGCCCCGGACCGGAGCGTGGGAGGAGCTCTTAGACTATTTGGATCTCGATGAGGGGGATGGCCCAGACTTGCAGGCCTCATTCTTCGTTGGTGATGCCGGTGGCCGCGCAGCAAGGACCAACGCGAAAGCAGACCATGCGTGCTCCGACAGGTATGCCTCGCTATGAACCACTAGGCTAAATCTGCGTGTGCTCAAGACCTCTAGGGACTTCGCTTCCAATGTCGGGATCACTTTCCACACGCCTGAAGAGTACTTTCTCCACGAACAACCTGTTCCTTTTGCCAGGTCTTTGGAGCCTCGTACGTTCCTCAACGGCATCTCTAGCACCTCAACATATGCGAGTACGTCAATCGTTTCAACCCGCGTGCCCGGCGATCACTGACCTGCGTAAGCTCCAATTGTTATCGATAAAAAGGATGCCTTGGATATAGTCCTCATGTGCGGTAGTCCAGGGTCTGGCAAATCGACGTTCTACTGGACTAAGTTGAAACCACTTGGCTACGAACGCATCAATCAGGATACCTTAAAAACAGTAAGTGCATGTTGATTGCGCAATCTTCGATTCTCTACTAATGCAAGACCGACAGCGGGACAAATGTCTAAAGGTAGCGTCGGAAATGCTCGCTCAGAGCAAGTCGGTAGCCATTGGTACGCTTCCCTCATGCCTGGGATCTGTGGGGGGAATCTAATTCTCGAGTACCTAGACAACACCAACGCAGACAAAGAGACTCGTGCAGTTTGGGTGCAGCTCGCTCATAAGTTCGCTATGCCTATTCGTTGCGTTCACTTTCCAACTCCTGCACAATTGTGCCAGCACAACGACACGGTTAGGGCCCTATCTGCCAGTGGTTTTAACCCAGAAAACAGGAGCATCCTTCCTCATTCGGCTTTCACGGGGTTTAGCTCTAGATTCCAGGAGCCAAAAGTCAAAGAGGGTTTTCAGGATGTGATCAAGGTTGAGTTCCAGGTATAAGACTGTTCGGGTAAAGTCGATTTGGTAGAAATGAGATCGGCTAATGTTTCTTCTGTTGACACGCAGTTTCAAGGCGACGACGAGCAACGCCGAAGATGGAGCCGGTACTGGATTTGAAAATGTCATAAAAATAGACGTTCACGCTTAGACTTACTTGGGCACTCATCTTGTCCATTGGGAAGCAATAATGGGGAGTTGCCGGACTTCCTCGGGTTTCCGTGGGGGAGGAATGGCGGGCACCAACGCAGTGCTGAGATAGACAGCAGCGAGCTGCAGTTCACAGTGAAGCCAACACCCCGCAGAGAAGAGCAAATCTGGGGATAATTTTTGGGTACAGGCCACCGGGGCATTGGTGGAGGAGTCTTGTGGGCTAGACAGGCAGGTTAGGTAGGTACTTACAAATTGCAAGCAACGCAAATCCTGCACCCAGCGAAGGATAAGCTTTTACCCCAACACCGGTCCATCAGAGATACCTAGTAAAGATACACTTGAGACGCATACCAGCGAAGGACGCACACGATCTCTTTCTAAAAACAATGATTCAGGCATGAGCAAGATCCGAGTGCCACGCTACGACACGTTCCAGGCTGGCAGAAAGACTGCGAAATAATCCAGGTCATCCTCGAAGTGGAGGGCGCCAAGCGCTCAGTCCTTGTTCCATTAAGAGGAAGAAAGTAAGTACTGGATGGTCATGGCACAAGATGAGAAAGGAAAAAGAAATGTCGATGAATAGCTCATGATAGAGTTCATGAAACGGATTGTCACTCGGCTGAGCCCTTCGAACGGCGACCAGGTATGAAGGGAGACTACCTATGTAGTACTGACTGCCTTAGAGACAAGTCATTGAGGCGCTTTTTTGTGACATGGCATGCTTTGACGTTGAGGTTTTGAGCTCTTTGGATCAGCTATGAGCTTATCATTATTATTGCTACAGACCTCAAGCTCTCTCTATGCCGTCTTCAGTATTTCTTTATTTTTGTCATTAACTTTACAGATTTGCACCGGGGATGTTCAATCCCGCTCTCGCTTGAGCAGAAGTCAGCATATTTGGGAAGCAGGGTGATTGGACCGCGACGGGCATGGGGGGGGTTTTTTTTTGCAAGGCTGCATCATCCTGAAATCCTGAAAATGGATTCGCCGATTTCTTTGTGAAGTCGAAAGAATAAGAGAGGGATTTCGGGAAAGAAAAACCGAATACACTGAGGGAAAAACAAATATAGAAAGAAGAAAAGCCGGTCTAGGCTTTCGCTTTGACTTTCCCCGTTTCCCCCGTTTTCTTCCGCAACGCAAAAAGTCAGCAACTGAGAGTGCCATGGGATTTATTGGCTAGTCGATCCATGGGGCCGGCATCGGCGATCATTGTCTGCCCGGGCTCCGGGGGTACCCAGGGGTCTAAAGCAAGGTCGGTAATGTACCTAAAGGTGAGCGTCTCTAGCGCTCTTCTAGGGGGTCTCTTTTCCTTATGACCGTAGGCTGATCCACCTCGTCTCCGGATTGTGGGGCCTGCGGTCTTTCTTTGCTCTCTGCCCTCCAAGGCTCCTACTACTCTTACCTTGCAGACTCTTTTTCCTCCTTACACCACTATTTATTCACTACTTACCTTACTTACTTACTTACTTACTTACTTACTTACTTACCTACCTACCTACTCATTACCTGTGCAAAAGGATAATTTCCGTATTACTATTCCCTCACCTACCTACCCTACTGCTTAGCTGAGTTGTCAATCACAGTGTCTAGCAAGAAAGAAGATCCCTACTCCATACTCCTGGGACCGGTCTTGACAAATCACTCTTTTTTTTATGCGACAGGTGATGGATGAAGGTGACGATGATGACGACGATGATGATGATGAAGATGATGTGCTGTCAATTCTCATGTCCGCAGGCGAGACACAACTCTCTACGTGGTGCGCATCTGTCCATTATTTTTCGGAAACAGGGTCTCCTTTGTTTGTTACTTGATCCCCCCCCTTTTTTTTCATCCCTCTTTTCCTTTTCTCTTTTTCCAATTGGCTTTCTTGTTAATAATGAAATGATAATAATAATAATAATTATAATAATACGGTTGAATAAAATAATCATAATACTTTGTTCAATTTTTTTCCATCCTTCGTCATCTGTCATAGGAAAATAATAGCGCAATAATGATGACATTACGAGAGAAAAAAGTAAGAGGCTCCACCTACCACCTAAGGTACTCCCTAACTCGTGCGGGAACGGGCAGTTCTCCGGGATGGTTAAAGGAGAAAGAGGATAGATAGCAGGGTGTACCATGTAACCAAAATACGCTCCATCTCCATAAGGCCGTCTAAACACTACTGTAGCCAGTCTCAAGTGTGAAAGCCACTTTTCTCTCAGGAACAGGAACAGGAAAATGTCAAAAGACAGCAGATGCTGATTTGCTTCACTAGCCACTCACACCGGTGGCTTTCTAGCGCTCTTCATCACCTTTCAGCCTTGGCTCTCTCAGGGAACACTGGGTCCAAGTGACACCTTGGACCAATAGGCGTTGTTTGACTGCCGGCCCGCGGCCAGCTACACCCCGGGGACACCCTGGGACACCCTGGGATGGAGCCAGGGCTGCTTCAGGAGCTAGAAATGGCTAAATCTACTGGTCCTTGATGGTCACAAACCCTAAGTAGAAAAAACAACATGTCCTGCAGAGAACAAAAGGGCTGCTTCAGGCCGTGACACTTCACTCTTCCTGTTGCTATCCTCGTGTCCCTTTCCTTGTCCCTGCTTCCTCTACGTACCTATACTTTCGTTGCCTCACACCCGATTCTATACGCTCTCGTCCACTTCTTATCATCTGCAAATTATCCCTCGCCCACTCACACGATCTGAAGAGATCCCCAGGGACACTATTGCGGTAAGTCTGGATCTACCCGTTCTATTGGACATGTGTATTCCGCGATTGGCTCTCCTGGCCACAGGTCTTGCTACAGCGCTGATACCCAAATAGAAACCCGTCATAAACCTTTTCCTCTTCCGAATCAAGTTTCGCGACAAATGTGGACAGACTAGACTGTGATAGATCAACCAGCGCATACCCTTACCCAACACAATGGAGCCTCCCCTCTTCATCCTTCACTAGGACCACGAAGCTCCGCAGCAGCGTGACACAATGCGAGGCCGCGAATTGAAACCACTCATGCTACCACAGCTGGTAGAGGCGCGCAGTAAAGAGGAGGGAACGGTGGCCATGGATGCCTCCAATTCAATTACCCTCGGAAACCATCTTTCGCGCTCCTCCACCCTGTCCGAGTATCCTTCTCCCACCACTTCAACCTTTTCCACAAGAGGTCACTCGAGGCTCCCAAGTTCAAGTTCCTCTGCTCCATCGTCGCCCAACATGCGCGAGTCGATTGAACCGTTCGGCTCGGCAAGTCGACCTTTGACCGACGTGAAAGAAGAGCCTCATGATAAGGATGGAGACTATGAAATGGTTGATGGTATTGAGGAAAATCGTATCAGCGAAGGTAATGGAGCTTCTTGCCCTCTGACGCGGCTCCTCTCCGTTTCGATCCCTTTCCGGCGCTGACCACAGGGTACAGATGAGGCATTCCCAAGTATCCCAGAGCAAGAATGGATTCTCAGTCGAGTTGGAGGTCCGCATTTCTCCTCTGCGTACGATTTTGAAGAAGACACGCTGGAGAGCGAGTTTGCGCCGAACCCTCGTGCCAAGAGACGACGCGCCGACAGCGCTCCTCTAAGTCCTATTGACGGTCTCACCTCGCGCTTTGGGTCAAGAATGCCATCTTTGTCTAGAAAGTGGCGGTCGAGGAAGGCGTCGCCTAACGCCTCCGTGCCGGACCGGGCTCAAGAGCCAAGCTTGTCACGCGCCAATTCCGTGCGAACCACGCGAAGCCGTGCGCCTTCGTTGACGAGCTCAACCGTGGATGCCGCTGAAACGAGAGGCGTCCAGCTCCCACCAACGCCGACAAAAAGCGCGTACGACGAAAGCTTTGAGGAACCCTGTCTTACTCCCATTGACGTGGAAAAGGCAAACGCTTTCGAAGAGGGCGTTGTCGACCGTGAAGCGAAACCAACGACGCCTCTTCTCCCTCCCATCATGACCCAAATCCCTGCCGATATCAAGGACGTGCCCTACCAATCTCCACTGCATTCTCCCAGTATTGCCGATCCCGAGGCCTCATCTATGCTCAACAGCCCGTTGCCCACCCCAAGAATAGCAGGCCTGCCATCTCCTCCGCTATCGTCAAGACCCTCGATATCCTCCTTCCACCGGCAACGCGGCGTGGGACCGGTCTCGCCATCGTCAGATATACAGCCGATGCTTATTGAAATCGCCAACGAAAGGGCTGACCAACTCGAGCATGCGAACTTCACCGTTGAGCCTGTACCCTACAGACCTGAGCCCAGTACCCTTGCAGCTCACAAACAGTTGCGCGCCGATCGGGACACTGCACATCATAACTATTTGGACCACCTTAAGCGCACCGGCGAGCACTACGGTGAAGGTTCCAAGATCTATCGTCTTACGGAAGAGAAATGGGCGGAGATTGACGCAGAATGGAAGCGCAATGCCGATCTGTGCCTCTCCAAGGCCGCAGAGACCACCGCTACCACCATGTCGCTCAGTCAAAGCGATCTTGTCCCCATCTCACCGCTGGTCAAGATCCCTTCCCTCAACGGGCCCCGGAGCGAGGGCAAGTTCCCGACACTGGGCGAAAAGGGCATCGTTGGCCCAATGGAACAATTGCCGTCTCTGGTTCAACAACCGCCGAGGCGGAAGCGGAAGCTAGCCTTCTTCCGCTGGGTGCAGGGTGTCTGGCCCGCTGGTTCGGCGGTGTTTGGGAGAAGCGTTTCGTCGAGCTCTTGATGAATGCTTGGCTCCCTTATCACCTGACAGCAACACCCCCCCACTACTTCAACAAATTCGCCTGTACATCATCATCGTCATCAATATTATCACAAATCCATCTCACGACCAGCAACGACGCTAAACGACCCCCCTAAGATATTTTAGAATCCGAGGATCTACTCTAAAAACGCCGGCAGCCCGGTGAGAGAGAAATTATGTGTACCTCACGACGCTCCCTAAACGACGCTCCCTGAATTCACGAATTTCATTTTTTCCACCATAACTATTATTCCCCCCCACCTCCCTTGAAGGTCTCGACTGCTTCCCAATACCAAGAAGAAAGAATAAGAATAAGAATAAGAATACCGTGTGGCAAATTATGCTAGAACAGTTCCCCCAATACCACCCCCCGGATCACGACAGGATTGCGTGCTACGATGACGTGCTTTGATGGGTCATTGTCTGAACTTTGGGGTCCGGAAGGGGGTTTTGTTGGGGGTCGGATTACTATACACACGGGTTTTTGCGCGAGCGGCCGTGTCGGAGATAGGGAAGCCGCAAGGCTAATTCGAGTCGGAAGGAGGGGGGAGGGGGCTGTGTAAAGTGCGGAAGGAGGGTGGTGGGAGGGAGGTGTAAAGGAAAGGAAAGGAAAGGGAAGGAAAGGGAGGGAAAGGTCACGGTGGTGTTCTGGGGGGGGGAGGGGTTTGGCCACAAGAGATGGACAAGAGGACAGAGAATCAGAGAACAAAGAGAAAGAGAGACACATGTCGTTCTTGACTGGATCTCAACAAAGCCGAGTCTTGACGAAACGGAGGAGATAGGTGTGCGTGCGTGCAAAGAAACAAACAAACAAACAAGCAAAACGCCTCCTTGACAATAATCTCTTGACTCGGTTTGAGAAGCATCCGAAGCAAAAACATAGGCAGGCCTAACCAAAGCAAACCCATCTAAAGAACCTTCATTCTCTCACAAGCTTTGGTGGCGAATAATTCCAATCCATGTCAAATCCAAATTCAAAAAACCGCCCCCCATCCCCCACCCATGCTTTGGCCTCTCCCCTCTCCCCTCTCCTCTCCACACTTTCCATTCCATTCTCCCCCCCCCCCCCCCCCCCCCCCCCCCTCCACCACAAAAACATCACCCTCTCCCACGATCCCACCAAATTCCTCGCTCCCAAGAACAGCCAACCGCCTAAGCACGTTGTCGCATTTTTGCCACTTGTGTTTTATTGCTCGTTTGATTCCTCTTCGTGGTGCTTGCATTCCTCTTTCTTTTTTCTTTCTTTTTTTTATTCGCTCTTGCGCCAATCCTACCATCGCGTAGGTTAATCATGTGAGTTGATTTTCGAGTGATTTTGGCTTTTTGGGTTGTTGGATCTTTGGATCTTTGGATCTTGTACACAGCACGTGCGTGCATACACACGTTTACAAACACATCTCGCACTGACTCATCGGCCGCACTCTAGGCCCTGATTTTGGGGGGGGGGGGGGGGGGGGGGGGGGGGGGGTTGTTGGGCATTGAGGGTTGCGTGGTGATGGTCGTGGTGGTGGTGATGATGGATGTCTAGATGTCTGGTTGTCTGTCGACTCGTCCGTCTGGGGGTTCCCGAATGTAGATTCCAGCACGCTCCTCTAAGCCGCAGAGTTGAAAAGTAATCTGTTCGTCTGTCTATCTATCTATTTACCTATCTATCCCCCCCCCCCCGTCTGTGAACTTTCGCCCTCGTCGGAGTCGCTTTTGCTTTATATCCTTATCTTATCTTTCTTCTGACTTTTGTGACGGGCTTACACGAGGGAAGAAAGGAAGGAAGGAAGAAAAAAAGGAAAGGAGAACGAAAGAAAGAAAGAAACGCACGGAAGGATACGTTCTCTCCATACTTATTTTACATTTCTCCAGATCATAGCAGGCCTTCGGGATCTGAGTTGTCTGTCTATCTATTCGTCTATCTGCCTGTTTACTTCTGTGTCTATCTGTCTGTCCATCTGTCTATCTATCTTCGAATCCATCTCACTCCACTTTCAATACCACCAAAAAAGAACAAAACACCAGCTTGCTTCCCCTTCCCCTTGCCCTTGCCCTCGTTCGATACCCTTATCCCTTACTTACCCCCTTTATCCCTCACTCATCCTTTTTCCCCCCACATTCTCGCACCCATCTCAGGCCAGCAGGTGGGATATCGTGGGGTAACCAGGCAGGTAGGTAGATAGGTCGGTTTCAACCTCTGCGGGTTAGAGGAGCGTCGAGGAGGACCCCCACTCCAACCCGAAACCGGACTCGAACGTGTAGAATGCGAGGCGTGTAGGTAGGTAGGTAGGTAGGTAGCGGCTATCTATATATATCTGTATGTATACATATACATACAAGTCCATCCATTCGCCCGACAAGAATCAAACGCAAATCTTTTCAAGCGGGAAGCAAGAACCTATGACGATTATTCAATCAAGCCTGTTTTGTTGAAAAGTCAATGCTTGCGTCTTTATTCGCGACTGATTCGGGGCTGTGTCTATATATTGGGGGAAAATGCTATCGGGCGATGTCGGTTTTATCTGGTTTGATTGACCTGTAATTCTTGGATTGGGTTGGATTGAGCTTGGTTGAACGAAGCTGGATACGGAGATGGATGCAGGGCAATGGATGTGTATTTATAGAATTGATAGGCGTTGGAAGGGGTGAGGAAGGGGTGAGTGGGAGAAAGGGTAAGTTGATTGATGAGTGGGTGAGCGATAATGTGGAATTGAATTTAGATATGGAGATATGGACTTGTATATCGACATGTATATCGACATGTATATAGACATGACCAATTGTACGGATGGATGGATGGATGTATATACGTATATGTATATAAACCGAACAGCCGCGCAGATCATGCACGAACGACCAGATAGTCCATTCCAAAGAAAGTCAATATCAATACCGACAAGCAGAAGCAGGCGAACAAAGTCCAAAAAGTCAAATCCCCCAGCCTCGTCCTCTACCTCCCTTCCCACCATGCAGTCAGACCCTAATCTGATAATAAGAAAAAACACGAAAAACATGTTCGGTCAGTCAAGTTTGATCAGTCAATAAAATGGACCCGTGCCCCGGAAACAGTAAACAGGAAAGCTTGCTCAACCTGCTCAGCCCAGCCAACCAACCATCTTCACTCCCCAAATCTCGAAAGGAGCCACCCCCTTCCCTTCCCTTCCCTTCCCGTTCCTTTCCCAGCCAGGCAGGCAAGAAAAGAAAAGGGTCCAGGAAGGGGGAAACGTCCCGATTGGATTTTTGTCTGGGCGATGATGCGTCTGAGATGGGGGTGAGATGGGGTTCCGGGGGTGGGGTGGGGGGTGGGGGTTTCTGGGGCTGTCTCTTTTTGGGGGGTTTTTGGTTTCTCTGTGTCTGCTTGTTTTGTTGTTGTTCTGGAGCAGAAGTAGATAGTAGAGTGGGTATATAGATATGTAGGGGTAATGTAGAGGTCACGTTCTCGAGCAATCCATCATCAGGGCAAAGCAAGCAAGGCGAGGCGAGGCGCGTTTGAGGTCCTGTTTTGCATGTGAGCATGTGAGTGTCTTTTGAGTGTCTTTATCGAAAAATCGGACCCTGCGTTCATGTACGTTGTCTGCAGAGTGGCAAATGTGGTTTGTATATGTTTGTACATGTACGATTTGGTCCATTTCCCCATTTCTGCTGTGTGTAGTATTACTTGGTTTTACAACGTGGGCCGCTTCCCATCCCTCGGTCTGTCCCCTTCTTCGATCAGCGCACCGTCCCTGCCGGTTCTCTCGTCCTCATATTCCTCCTCCACTTCCCACTCCTCTCCGTCCTCATCCTCATCCCCACCCTCCCCCTCCAGCACAGCCCCCTCCGCCCCTTCCTCCTTCCCCGGAACCACACCAGCCCCCCACTTCACCACCCCCTCCTTGCTCAGATTCCTCGCCACCTCCCTCCGCCTCTTCCCCGTCATCTCGATCCCCTGCCGCGCCATCACCTCCCCGATCCGCTCCAGCACCTCCCTCTCCAACGTCGGCTCCCCCTTCTCCTTCAACTTCTCCCTCTCCACGTCCCTCGCCTCCTTCTTCGGCGTCATCGTCATGCCGCCGCCGCTCTCGGCCCACGCTTTGTACTCGGCCTTGCGCCGCGCGCGGTTGTCGAGCGCGAGCTGATAGCCCGCCTCGTGCCGGGTGCGGAAGCGGGAGTATTTGTTGCGGAGCTCGTCGATGACGCCGCCGGGCATCGGGGCCCGAAGGAGGGTAGGCGTCCAGGTCCGTTCTTCGACTTCGAAGAGTCTGCTGTCCCCGTCATACTCTTTCCTCTTGCGCTCGTGCTTGCCCGCCTTTCCTTTCGGCAAGGGTATCTCGAGCCAATCCCCGTAGACTTCCTTGCTGCCGGGTGTAGTGCGCCTTGTTCTCGTGGTTCTCACCTTTTCCTGGCCTTCGTCCTCCTCTTCATCTCCGAGGTCTTCTCGATCTTCGTCTTTCTTTGCGCCGGGAAGGGGAATGAGGCGCGATATTATCTTGTCAGTCGTGATGCCGGTCTCGGGGTCTTTGATTCCATGCACGAGGCGGACAGAGGAAAGGGGCATGGGGAATGGCATGGAGCGGATTATAGGAGCGTTCGGGCCGGCGAGTTGGGCGTTGGGTGCGGTTCTGATGTCGACCTATAGTAGACCGATTGTTAGTCCTCGCTCTATCATCGTATCGTAGATTTCGAAGAACCGGAGAAGTCAAATCAAAACCCACCAGCCCAGATGCAAAGAAGCCAAAACCACTACCGATTCAAACCCGCCAGATTTGAAGATCAAGAAAACAAATGGATGCACATACCATATTCATATCCCGAACCAAAACCTCCCTCTTCTCCCTCCTCACCTCCTCCACCACCCCAATCTTTCCCTTCTCCCGACTCTCCGGGCCCCTCCCCGACACGATGGCCACCCGATCCCCCTTGTAGATCAGGCTCTCCTTCCAACTCATCCCGACCCCTTTCCCCTTCCGCCCCACGGCCGAACCGCCCCCCCTCCCCCTCTCCGCCAGCACCCCGCTCGCCAACCCGCCTTTCATCCCCTCCAGCTCCCGCGACGTCATGGTCCCGTACCCGTTGTCCTCCGTCGTGTCTCGCCGGGGCGCCAACGGGCCCAGGATCCAGTCCTCCCGCCGGGCGATGCGGGCTTCGCGGATGCGCGCGCGCAGGATGCCGGCGCGCTCTTGCAGCTCTCGGTCTACTTGTTTTTGGATGTGGCGGTGGTTGCGGCGCTTGCGGGTTGCCGTGGCCGAGGTGCTGATGGTGCGATGAGGGCATTGAGAGCAATGGGGAAGCAAAAGCGGGGGCCGTTTGAAGGGACGCATTATTGATAGAAAGTGCGTAAAGAGTGGCGACGGAAGAATGGCTGGTTAGAATAGTTGGACGTGAAGGAGATATTTTCAGCCCTATGAGACGCTGCGAGAATGAGGCTTCTACCGTTAGCTCCATATTTCGTTTTAGTAGGATCACAGCTATGAAGGCTCTACGACATGATTTAAAAGCGTATCCTATCATTGCATGCTAAGCTATCAATCAACAGGACAACCTCCATCGCTTTAAGGGTATCCATGAATTACATCCATCAACGCATGAGTTGCGCCTCAATACACAAACACATACGTCGCTTTCATCAACCACTCATTGTGGCGCGAATCGAATAAAACTGACTTTTGCAATTCCTGTTGCCAGGACCTCTTGCCTGTAGAGGGAATGAAACCAGGCCGTAGTCACAAAGCTGTATGGTACAGACCGTGATGTGATACAATTAAACAATAATGCACATCAATAAGATACAAGAAGAGAAGACCACCTTTTGATGCAATGTGGTCGCCGCCCGCGTACAGGTATTTCTTTCATAGTCGTCACTTGCGCCGAAATGCCGAATATGGTATGCATGTGTGCGAAGACATGAGGTAGAAGACATGAGGTAGAAGTGAATGAAGGATGTTTATGAAGGCGTGGAGGACCTAGTGGCAGTCCTGTCTCTCGAGTGGTATTTGGTGTGATAAGGCCAGCCCAAACCAAAGAACTCGAACTTGTCTTTATCGAGCTTGTCTTTGGTGGACGAAAATGAAGCCTGTGATTCCAGTGGGGATGGTTTGCAATGTACTTGGTCTCGAGGCTCAAGTATCAGTGACCGTCTGTAATGATTCTGCATGCTACTCTCATCTGAGGTTCGGACTCTTACGAGCTGATCCTGCATCCAGGTCTGCAACTCTGGTATCTCAGTAAACCGGTACGGGATCTGGAAGCGCTGGAGCTCGCTGATAATCTTGGCCGTTTTCATGTGCTTGTCAAAGTTGATGACCGATTTACTTGCCTCAGACCCTTCGCTGGGAAGTTGACGAGTAGTGTGATTGCCAATGTCGACGAAAGTAAGGTCTGTTAGATAGGTGCCAACAAACGGAAGGCAAGGTGGTACATGGTTTTGAAGACGTTGTCGAAGGACCGCGTAATTCTTTGATATGTCCACCACGCTTTTGAGGTGTTCCAAAGTCGCTTTCGTCTTAGAGGATACCAATTCCCAGGTTCGCCTAAGACGAAGTATGGTCGATGACTCGAGTGAGCAGATGACGGCAAATAGTGAATCGTAATTAGCCAATTCCAAGAACCTGTTTGCGATCTTGACCCATTGCTTTATTACAATGGCTCGCTTCTTAGGATCTTCCAGTTGGAGAATGTAGTCAGTGACTAGATTGGTCAGATCTGTGGACAGCCTTGACATGGCGCGCACATTGACGGCCATCGAGCCTGATTTCTTCATCCATTCCGTTGCAAGTAGTTCCTCTGGCAGGATGGAGCAGAATATTTGAGATTCTTTGATAGTGAATTGACGCGCCAATTCGAGTGGATCGAAGTCTAGAATGCTGAGGCTAGCACCTCCATGCTTCCAGTTCTTCAACGCTGCCAACTGGCTCTTGGTAATGATCGGACCTGGTAGGGGCGTGTCGGGAGGAACATATGGCGCTATTGAAGTGTTGGTCTTGCCGATGGATGAGATCAATCGCGGCACGAGGGGTCCGCTGGCTGCCGTGACTTTCGAAGCCAATGTAGCGAGCCGCTTGCCAGCTGTTGGCAAAACAATTTGCAGTTGCCGCTTTGCAAATGGTACGATCAGCTCGAGCGCAGGGCTGTCGCAGTCGTTGCGCCAATGCGATTCTAACCAGCCTTTAAATACATTGTAGACCCGGAGTCGGACAGGGCCAGCAATATACGGGCTCTCACCAACATACTGAAACCTATCAATAAGCGCCTGTGCAAAGGCGGTAGGGGTTGCAAAAAGGCGGAAGGTCAAGTAGAAGGTTGACACAAAGGTGGCATCGGGGGTGGAGTCATGCGTAGTAAGACGCTCGATCAGCGCAGGTAAGGTCCCCCCGGAAATCTGACCTTCTCTGTTGTATACAAGCTCATGAGCGAAAGTCGTTTCCAGAAGTTTGACCTCGTCTTCATCGCCGTCCTCAAAAATAACAGACTGGGTGCCAGTCTCATGCCTATTGACAGGCGGATATTCGAGCGGAGTTACAAAAGTGGCGTCTGGCGAAGTGGCACGAGTCGAGCTTTGCGATACAACGCTTGGTTCCGAGTCGCGTGTGCTGCCGACATAGGTACTGCTATCGAAGCTACTTGAGACGCCGAGGCTGTCTTCTCGAGCCCGTTCGTCATTCTTGTTCTGCGCGTCCACAACGCTGCCATTCAAGGATGGTGTGGACGAGTACTGATCTTCGCAAGACATAAGACAACTCGTGAAAGGAGGCAGAGGAGGCAGCAAATGCTGTACTGAAGAGCGGTTTAAAGTTTTCGTAGATTCAAGCGGCGCTACCTTGGACGAATAATGCAGAGACAATGGGGTTGCTGACATGGCCGATGCTACGAGAAGATCCTGATCAGTTGGCGTGGAGGGTATAGGGGGAGGCTCTGTAAGCGGCTCCAGCGGTAGATGATGATCCTCTGTAGAGACACGGCGCTGGTCTTCAACGACTTGGATGATTTTCTCAGCGGGGGGCCGTATAACATCTGCCAATGCTGATATACCAAGCCCGAAAGATTCGAGTTCAAAATCTCCGATCCGCTCAATGACAAATTGAGATTCTGTAACGCATTCTCCTGCAGCGCGCACACATGCAGTAGCTGCGTCAACGAGGGTCTCGCCGTCTTCTCCGAATGGCAAGGATTTGTACATGTCTTTCGCAGCATCGGCTAGATCGGCAATCTTTTCGTACATAGTGTCATGAGTTTCCTGTAGGGCAAAAGAGCGCCTCCCGTCACGTTCCCATATCTCCTCAACAAGTTTCAGCATGTCTCGACATGAGACAATGGACTGTTCAGTAGTAAGGCGGATTTCGGCAGATGACCTTGGCTGTATATGAAAGCCAATAAAGTATGCAAGGGATGTGATAAAGCCATCGTGTAGTGCAGTCAGCCCCACCGATGCCAGATTCCGCGATACTGGGTGCACAGTGCAGGAAGTGCGGTGTGACGCGGAATCTCTCTTCGCAAAGGAATTAGAGCTCCCAGGCCGTACAGATGTTTGCGATGACCGGCCATACCGCGGTCGGAACCCAGTATGCTCCTTTTTGGCGTTTTCGCTGTTCCTTTGTGCGTTGTGAGAGTCGGAAGCAATTTCTTGATTGTGACTGGAAAGACCAAATTGCGCTTGGTCTGCAGGAGGCGTTGGCGGGACCCGCATATTCTTAGCGTCATCGACAGTGAGAGACGTGTCAATGCTTCGCATGTGCTCCTCCCAAATGTCTAGAAATTTGACAGCACGATTAGCCATTTTGAAAGCTTTGAAGAGCATTTCGTCCACATCAAGCTCGAATCCAAGGTCTTCGCCGGTGTTGATGAGAAAGGTTTTGAGAGCATCAGCAACCTTGACGAACGCCGAAAGATCAGCAAGAAGCGCCTTTCGATATTTTCGGAGTCCTTCGTGAGACAGTATCAGGTCTGATTCCCTGTTGAGACAATTGGTCCTTGTCTGCAAATCGTGTTAGCAGAACCATTGCACTACAAAAATACTGACTGATGAGACGAACGAGTAAGCAGCGAACACCGGCGACCAGCCCGCGCACGTAATCTGAATTGCGGAAGACGACTAATCCCCCAACACTAATACCTTCAATCAAATCCCAGAAGACGGTCAACGCCTTCATGAGGTTGCGGATTGGTTCGCTCTCATAACCTTCGCAGTAATTCGTGGGAAGCCATCCTCGAGCTCCCGATACCAGTAAAGTGCCATCTGCCCATCCATTGCTGTGGACCGAATGTATCAGGATTATGTCGCCACGATTAAGTGGTAGCGTGACCGTCGTGAGACTCTGATGACGTTCTGGTTGATATGGGTAGGAGGCGCGCAGGTAAGTTCGAAAGTCAGCGTGTCTTCCGAAACTCATTTCAGGATCGATGGGAGTCAGTGGTGGAGTTATCTGGCCGGTTCTTTGAGGCAAGTATACCCCATTGGTCATGGCTGACGAAGTGTTTGGCGTGCGTGATGACGGATTCACTGCCCTTGTGGTGCCTTTGATAATCTGGAGGGGCGCGACGCAGGCGCTCGATCGAGGTAAGCTCTCCATTTTGCTTGGCTTGACAGTATTCACCGCATGGCAGATCTTCCAATTTCATAAGAAAGGCGGAGCAGTGTCGACAGGTTGAGAATCGACAGTAGCACCGCTTTCGGAAGCTTCGAAAGAAGTTGCGTCTGGAGAAGAGAACGCGGGGTATGGTTTGCGTCCCCTGTTATGGTCCCACCATGGAGAGGGCTATGTTTGATCCAAGGTTAGCGAATGTGGTCTGCCTGTTGTGAGTAAGGAATGACAACAAGCTTGGGAATGCTGGGATAGACGTTTGCATACCCCTCGAGTCGAAACGCGCCAAAACTCCGTCCAATTGTCCGAAATCAGCCCACCATTCTTTTGGCGGTCGTGTATCTCGATACAAGAGCTGCTGAAGACCGCAGTCGCCTGGTGACCATAAGCGTTGCGGTAGAATTGCGGCAATTGCTTCACAATGTCTTTGAGAGGGAATTGCAAGAAGTAAGGGCCGTGGCTACGGGTAGAAAAGTAGTGATGGTCTGTTGGGAGTAGGACAAGCGATTCTTCAAGCAAGGAGGACAAGGAGATGTCGAGGAGGTAGAGGATAGAAGAAGCAATGAGCACTACTGTAATTCGGTGGGCAGGGAGCGAGGTCGAGGTTGCTGGATTGGTAGGGTATAAAATTTTGGGGCTAGTAGTGCATCATAGTCCACTGGCACAAGGTAAGGTAGGGAAGGTAAGGTAGGGAAGCGAGGGAAGGAAAGGAAGGAAGGAAGGGGCAGGGCTAAGACTGGTTCGATGATCGAGGTCAGTGCAGCTCCCGTCAGCTTCTTTTTCGTCCCTCCATTTTCCTAGTTCCCGTACGCTACGAAGAGGGTTGCAATGCCTTACTGGCAACAAGGGTTATGAGTATAGTTATTGCTATCACTGTAATTATTGTTGTTGTTGTTGTTTTTTTCTAGCTTGAAGAGACAGACCTTTCTAACTCGTGATTATGCTTCTGCTCGTTTCATCTCCATGAGATTTTTGAAGGTGTCCTTCAGATCTAGGTTAACAACAAAACCAAGACCCAATTTTGTTTTGGTTGATGATGTTCACTTCAGGAGAGGGCTACAGCATCTTTTTGCATTTTCTGCATGCTTGGGATTGCTTGGGATTATTATGATTGAAGAAAAAGAGGGCTGGTTGATATTTCCAGGTCGGTTTCATGTACGGTAGATGGAGTGCGGCATGTCATTGGTAAGGGGAAAATTGGTCATTGGTGTGATGGAAAGTACGACGTTGCAGAGTGGAAAAGAGAGTCAAATGACTCGAGACCGGTGTTAATATTTACTTTACCTACTTTTTCTTCAATTCTTTAATCAAACGGTAGAAGTTGCACATCTCTTTTTTATACTTTTTGACTTTTTCCCATGATGCGTTAAAATAAGAGGCGTACCGGCCTACCGGGATCGTGAGGCCCAGCTTCCGGCGCTAGAAAGCCTTAAGCCACCAGGCCGCTATGGGGGCCAATATCCCACGTTGCCCATACACCCCCTCTTCCCTATCACCCCTGTAACTGACTACCCAAGGTACCTAAGGTAATGGAACTGTTCCATCTTCCGACTTCTGACCTAACACTATTCCTCCTTCGGCTTCAATTTTCTTCACTCTTCACTCTAAAGCCTAAGCCTCTTTCCCCCCTATCCCTCAGAACAGGTCATGGGCCGCTACGCATTCTAGCATATGCAACTGGCCGCGCCTGCATATCAATAATGCATACAAGTCCCAACTCTTTCTCGAGAGAGAGAGAGAGAGAGAGAGAAACGAAAGGAACACATAATCACGCACTATTACAAGCTGTTTCGGCCCAGAATGCCAACTTGTATCTTGTCGCTTGCCTAGTTGTTGGGTTTTCCAAGCCAAGCCCCACTCCAGAAAGACCTCGAGACTCCTCATACTTCCACTAAGATTAGGGGAGAACCTCGGAGCTGTTGGCAATCCTCTTGCAAATTTCCCGTACTCTCTTCCCCAGTCCCCACAGTGAAGCAACAAGTCAATGATCCTAGCAGATCTCCCCCAGTCAGAGTTACCCCTGGCCCAAATCTCTACCAGAGATGCTTTCCGATCCACGTATCGCAAGCGGCAATGCATCCGAACGCACATCTTGCACGCAATAGAGAGCCAGACCAACGTCCCTCTCACTCGGTAACCACTGATGCAGCCCGGCCGTTCTGGGCTTTGGCATTACACCACCGTTCCACAAGCTTCATCGTTCAGAGCCGCTGGGGCTGCATGTCCGTTAAGAACTCAAGCCACTGCTCCACCCTTCCTGAAGCTGAAAACCCGTGCTTCTCCTGCATGCGATAGCGTGGCCTCGAGTCCATGACACGACCGAAATAAGTTGGTGGCTTGATAAACATCAAGTCCAGTCTGATTTATAGCGCCTGAAAAACCCGTCCAGCTCGAATTCAACATCATCTATCAATATGTCACTAGGTGGCCACAAGCTATCGAAGGGCTGGTGCCAAGAATATGGATTCTGCGTCACGAACTGCGAAGCTGGCTTCTTTGCAGCCCTCAAAGGCTGATACGAGTCTACCAGCCATGCTTTCTCTCGCTCTCTCGTCTCTCCGACTTCAAACACAGTCATGGTGATGGTAATCATGGTATCCATCCCTCACTGCTGACCGTGGAGAAACCAGCGCTCCGCCTCCTTCCGTGTCGACAATCTACCATAATTAATTACGAAGCCACGAATGCACGATGAAGTCACAGCGATCGCTTCGGGCCTTATCAAATGCAACCTAGGACTAGTTCCCTTCCGTACGAGTGTGGGGGTGACCTTCAGTAGCCAGGGAGACAGCACTTAAGAGCAGGTCAATCATTATTGGCCATTGCGCCGAAGTCGCCTCTTTCGAATCGCACAATCCCGAAGCGGTTATGGAGTCCGCAAGCGGGCTACGGTCCGCTGCGCGATGTCGAGTTGTCCAGAAATGGCCGGTTTTTCCAACTAGTACGGGTAGCGTGAATCCTAGGCGCAGGCTCTGACCAGTCAGGACTCAGCTTCCTGCACCAGAATTCTCAAAACTGTCATGGTTCCAGCCGGCCGACCTGAAGCGGAGTCTCATGCTCCACAGTCCACCTCGCTTGTTGTTTCCGTGGCTTTTCCGTATCTTTCTGCTTTGGTTAAATAGAATACCAGTCGAACGCAATCCGTGAACTCAAAATCGACTCCATACCTGTCAGAACCATAGACGCAGCGTGGTCCTCCTTCTGATCACGTCGATGCCGTCCTTTCCAGTTGGCCCAGTCTAGACGCAACTAGCAACGCAATCGAAGCGGATAGGACCTGATGCGCTTTGCAGATCAGCGATCTGCGAAAGTCTGAAATACTGAAGCAAGCAGATGTTGATATGAAGATGTATTGACTGTTTTTCGATGTGATCTCGGCATCATCTGACTCTTGTATCTAGGGCCAAACGGTCACCGATCTCCAACTCCACGACGCCTTTCAGAGTCTCTTTCAGGCCAAGCAGCTCGTTCACACCTTTCGCCATTGTTTCCACCTTTGAACCATCTTGAACCCGCACTGAGGCTTGCAAAATGTAAGTGCCTGATGGGTCTAATAAGCGTGCTTGGGGCAGTCCGCCGCTTGTCGAGTCATTTCCGATTGTATTTGCGGGAAGAGTGACGCGATAGAGGAGAATGGAAGCCGAGTGATGGGTAAACCTATGGCCTGAGATAGTGTACGTTGAGACATGCCTGGGGTAATAAAACGTCAGAAGATCTCACATGCCGAGGGAAGAAGCGGCTCATACGAGTAGTCCAGCGCTTTCATAAATTCCACCGGATCGCCAGACGTAATGGGAATATCCGCGATAAGCCTCGACGTCACAGCTCTCTGCCGTGCGACCTCAGGCAAATCCCTGAACTGCAGAACCCAGCGTTCTTCCCCTTTCCCCTCCTCCATCTGGGATTATCATCAACCCCTGTCCCCCACTTATTCTCCTCTAATCATTCAGAGGCCACTCACCTCGGCAACCAATTGCATGTAAAACAAATCTCCCAGCGTATGTGCCTGTATGTGGCTCTTCTGCACGTTCACATCCTGCGCCCCGCCTACTTTCAAAGACCCAACCGACCCCGGCGGACGGTTGGGCTTGAAAACAAGATGTTTCTCCGAGTGGATGGGGGAGGGCTGCATGGAAGAGATGCCGGAGAGGATATTGAGGAGTTGGGTGTGCCTCGAGGGGGCAATGGCGCCGAAGAGGAGGAGCTCGTGCATTGTAGGCGGTTTGATGCCCGGAATTTGGTGAGAGGGAGATTTGCGGTGCCGCTTAGAGGTGTAGTCGATGTCACGTTGTTCGTAGTACTTAGTTGATGAAGGATGAATGTTGTGAATGTTGAGTCCACCTCATCTAGCAAAAGACACATTATGAAAGAGCTCGGTACCATGCCTAAGGTGTATACACTTCATATGAAGGAATGTGAATGAGATCCCTGCCAAAAGATCCCGCAGCGGAGCCCTCAAGGCTTGGCACCGACTTCTACCCCTCCGCAATTTCTCTACCATACTCTCCCTCACCTCACCCTTACCCTCTCCTCCCCAGACCTTCCCACTCTCACCATGCATCCTACTCGCCTCCTCCTCGCTCGCACCCCAATGATCAAATTCCTAGGCAAACGTATCCCACCAAGTACTCCCCTCCCCTCCCCTCCCCTTCCCCCACCAACCCGTCTCATCTCTCTCCTCACACACTCACACACCCCCTCCCCCTCTCTCTGTCTCTCACTCACTTCCCCAATCTCAACCCCAATCCCAATCCCAATCCCAATCCCAATCCCAATCCCAATCCCAATCCCAATCCCAACCCCAAGCTAACAACCACCAACCACCCCCCCAGAAACCATCACCCCCGCCGCCCCCGCCTCCGAACCGGCGCCCCACCCCGCCTCCCCTTCCCACTCCCTCCCAGACAGCTTCATAAGCTACCGCAGCAAAGCGCAACAGCACGGCCCGCTCGCCGGCCACGGCCGCCCTCCTCCTCCTTCCTCCCAGTCTATTTCCTCCTCGTCCTCGTCACATCCTCCGTCAGCAGCGAACAGCAACGCCCCTCATTCCTACGGCGGCATAGGCGGCCATTCGGGCCACGAGCTCGGGAGCGTGCGACCGGATGCGGGAAGGGGGGAGGTGTGGGATCGGAGCGAGCTGCCGGGGAGGTTTGGGCGGATGGCGTGGACGGCGGATGAGATTGAGGCGGTGGAGTTGGGCGGGGCGAATCTGAGGGCTGGGTGGGGTGGGAGTTGAGGGGTGGGGAGTTGTTGATGGGTGGGAGGTGTTTTATTCATGGTCCTGAGGCAGGATGCTAGCATTTTTTCACACTGGGGGACAGGGAATGGGAAAGAGCGTTCTGTGAGGTGACGCTCTTCTCGAGAGTTCTGGGCAATTGGTCAAGTCTTGAGTTCCGAGACTGGCTAAGGCATGGAGGAACACAGAAGTGAGAGGATGGTGGATTTGATATCAGTTCTGAAATGCAGAATTTTATCATGACTATTATCACAGCTCTTAACAAGCCCCTTTATCGGCACACCGTGTCCTGACCACGAAGTCGAAACTCCATCATGAGGACCTCCGAACCCTTCAGGTGTAGGGTGTCCAGTTCTCATTCCGGTCCACAAGTTTTGACACCACCGCCTTCAGCATCAAGCAGCACTGTTCAGAATATCGTAAGAGAACAATCTCACTCCCTCAGGGCCTATTTGTCATCAACTACACGCAGCACGACGAGCAAACATTAGGTCCTCCAGCACCTCTGTTGTCGCTATAGAGCTAGGTAATCAGAAGATATCGCATGATAGTATGCTCACCAACAAATTCTTTACCTAGGTTCGCAGCAGCGACGCTAGCCAGAACCACAACAACAACAACGGATTACTGCAACCTGGTAGACCCCTCGATGTTGTCTTAGCAAGAAATGATACGGGTAAGGCCCCTTTAAAAGTGTTCCGTGTTTCAGACTGATCATACAACAGGTGAGCGAATATTGAGTTCGGTGTTGTCTCCGTCTTTGCAGAATAAAGTCCATAATCTCACTCTTAAAGATCGTCAGAAATGGGTTGTGGCCATGCGGCCGCCATCCACAGTGTTAAATTATCGCGCCGTTTGGCGATCACTCGAACTCGCTTGTAAGCAGATGAATCGTGGGCCAGCCACAGACCGATCTGAACCTACCGAGACCTTTGATCTGGATGATTGGAATGAGATATTTTGCAGAACATATCAAGTCAAAGAAGATCGTGAGATGGCCAGTTTAGCCGGGGTCATCGAGGACCGCGCTATCACTGCCATTGATTCAATACCCTCATCTGATGATCGTTTGGCTGCGACGTTGGATGTGAGGAACACCTACATCTACTGCAAGGTCATTGTGCCTCTGAACTCCTGCATCAGTCAAGCCCAGTGGTTCAATATCGAGAAGAAGTTCGGTTTCATAGAGGAGAGCTATGAGGCGCTCGACAATAATGATAGGAAGCGGCGTGGAGAACATGTTCCGTCGGAGTTGCCCCTTTCTATCCGCCAAAAATGGAATGACCCGCATAAGCTCACGGAGTCTGCATCGAAGCAGGACAAGATCAACGCGAAGAAGAAGCTCGGGACGGACAAAGCTCTGGGCAAGTTCCAGCGCAACTGCAGACTTGGAAGCAAAGCAATACAGGAACTCGGAGTAATCATTAACAGCACCGACAAGTCTATCGAGTTACCGTCCTTGCCAGCAGAGCTCACCTATCGCAATGTTGTGGTCCCTCAAGACATTCCTGACCACATTCGACAACGTTTCTTCGATGCAAATTCTGCTTTGGAGGAGATCAGGGTCCTGATCGAGCAGAAAGGAATGATTAAAAAGCTCTGTTTGGTCCGCAATGCAGTTTGGGCTTGGTATGGTCCGAGTCATGGAGTACGGTACGTATAATTCGAATCCCATCCCTCCTGTTGGTTGGTAGATCTGAGGCGCACGAAATATCCTCGTTTGAGAGAGGCTCGAAGTTGTCTCCAATTCCGTCTGGAGGAAACTCGTCTTGGCGAGAATAAAGAAGAATATAGGCTGACTCCGATAACCCCACAGTGAAGTTGGCAAGAAGCACGTCCATGAAATGCCACTTTTCCGGGAGTACGAGTACGATAGGATCTCATTGCACGCTCTGCTCTTTATGGTCTCGAGGAGCGAAGTGAAGATTGCCGAATTCTACAACAGTGTAGGAGCACCAAAACTACCTCAGAAAGTGAATGATGCTCTCCAGCTCGGATCACTGACCTGTGAGCAATTCGAGAATGACTGGGTACGTACATTGGGGAGCGGTTCCTGCTGTGTCGTTACCAACCCTGAGCTGAAGATAAAGCTTAACTTAATGCTTGCATCTGATTCTGACCCAGTAGCTTGACAATGCTGACTCTGAAATGTACGTAGGAGAAGCGATGCCTTGAAAAGCAAGCAAAAGTTCCATCGGTGGACGAGATAATAGCGGCAGTTGAAGAATTGTCATCAACGGACGAGATGATAGCGGCGGCTGAAGCAATACGGAAGAAAGCCTGAACAAGACTGTCCAAAGACCGAAAGCTGGAAATGACCCGTTGATGATCTTAGTAAGCTGACCCTGGATCATGTCCGTTCGTCGCGAGAATCAGTTCGGCTTTCCAAGCATGGTGTTAAGCCATCTCGAGATGCTCGAAACCTCCTTTGAGGCACCATGTTCAACTTGGTTGAGCACATCGGCAAAATTGTCGATATCATGGATACTTTTGTCCTTCAGGACCTGGTCAAACTTTTCCCTCTCGGCGCTCGCAGAGTCCTCATCGGACGATACCGATAGTCTGCTGGAATCGATCACTCCAGATCTAATCTTGAGATACACACGAGCCTGAATGACAGGTTTGTCAGATACGAAGTCCTCAGATTCTGCCGGAGGAGGCTACATAAGTAGGGTACGTACTGATGGTGGAAAGTCTTCCGGTAGTGGCGGTCGTTCCCTTTCATCTTCTTCGTTAGCATGGCTCGAGAGTGTAAATTGCGGCGTTTGTCCATAGAGCCATTTGGATGACTAAATTCAAGTCACATGAGCTGAGCCGTGAATATGGTCTTGTCTTCACTGACCCTCAATTCATCGACACCCTCTTTTATCTCACTTATCTCTCCGAAATTTTGTCCAACACAGCCTGTGGTCCATTCGCGCAAAACGTCCGATCGCATCTCTCCCTCGACATCAATGAATTGAAACATATTTTTTGATTTCCAAAATCCATACAAGTCTGCAAATGATTTCATGACCTCCGCCTGAAAGGAAGTATTAAATTGTGCGATCGACGTCTTGGGTTCCGTGCGTACGTTGCCAATCGGTGAGCGAACACTTTCTACGCCTCTGGCTTTGATGAATGGTCGCGAAGGAGATCGCAGGTACTGTGAGATTTGAGGTAAGTCCGCAGATGCTAAGAGACACGTGCCATGATGCAATGACCGCTGTCGAGTCATTTTGTAGGCAGACCCAGACACCTTGAGGGGTGGATTCTTCTCGCTATGTGGATGAAAAATTGTCCGATGCATATCGGCCGGGTCTGGCCAATCCTCTTTTTCTAAGATGCTGCCTTGATCGAGGACAATGTCATGTCTTTCGTTGACTCGGGCGCGTAGATTGACCTCACGTATCGCCATCGTCACCATTTCTGCATGTCGGTCGCGTGTGAAGTTGGCAGTGGGACAGATGACACTGTAATTGACATTACCCTCATCGTGGAAAACAGTGCCTCCTCCAGACCGTCTTCGGACAAGTTGTACACTATTCCAAGGGACGTTGTGGGGTTTGCCATGTACATGACGGTCTCTCGCTGAGACATGAGTTTGCCGAAGTAGATTCAAGTCTACTTCGAGCCATGGATTCTGATTCCTGCCAATGACAACGCAAGGTCTGTTCACATACAAAAAAAGGACGGTAGAGTTTGGTGGAGACTTTTGTAGTAGGTAGTGCTCGATTGAGAGATTCAAGAAGGGATCTAGAGTGCGAGAAACGTATATTTGATATTTGGAGACTTGGACCAGCGCTTTCCAAGCTTGCATAATAGAACAATCACAAAGTAGACTTCTGGATTGAGCTGGCAAGACAAATATTGGAAAGCTGAAGAAGTAAAAGGCTACGACGGTGATGTTAGCTTGAGTACTCCGTAGTGCGGCATTCTTTCCGCTCGATCTTGTTCGCTCGGAACCAATCTCGGCTCAGAATCTCTCCTCGCTCGGTGAGAAATCCGTTTCGGAGACAATTGGATAAGTGCTTATGTATATCTTGTCCCACGATTCCACTTGAGCATGAACTGTATCAACTGTATCTTATCGCTACCTTCAATAAACCTCTATAACATATACCATCATGTCAACTTTTGGTCGTGCGTTCAGAGTCACAACGTGAGTGATTTCACCGCGACAATTAGAAACAGTGTGGCTGACATCGTCCGTTTCCAGCTACGGTGAGAGCCATTGCGCCTCGGTAGGATGCATCGTCGACGGCTGCCCCCCAGGGATGGAGCTCACGGAAGCGGACATACAACCACAACTCACTAGAAGACGGCCTGGCCAGTCAGCCCTTTCAACGCCAAGAGACGAGAAAGATCGAGTCCAGATACAGTCAGGAACGGAGTTTGGCATCACCTTGGGAACCCCAATTGGGCTCATGGTGAAAAATGAGGATCACAGACCACAGGATTATAAAGGTGATACTATGGCTGGATTCCCGCGCCCAAGCCACGCAGGTTGGTTTTACCTCTGGCCTTAAGATTTTTCATGTGGTTTGCTGACGCGCCTGAGTAGATTACACATACCAAGAGAAATATGGGGTACGAGCTAGTAGTGGAGGAGGTCGAAGTTCTGCCCGTGAGACCATAGCTCGTGTGGCTTCCGGTGCCATCGCCGAAAAATATCTGTCCCTCGTCCACGGCGTTGAAATCGTTGCATTTGTCTCATCAGTCGGCGACGAACAGCTCTTTCCCTCTACGTCTACACATCCGACACCCTCTACAAACCCTACATTCCTCAAGCTCCTCGACACAATTACCCGCGAAGAAGTTGACCACCCGGATTATCTACCCGTGCGCTGCCCTAACAAAGAAGCCGCCAGCCGCATGTCTGAAAAGATCGCAGCATTCCGAGACAAGAAGGACTCAATAGGAGGCACCGTTACCTGCGTAATACGCAATTGCCCTGTTGGTCTTGGCGAGCCATGTTTCGACAAATTAGAAGCCTGCCTTGCGCAAGGAATGCTCAGTATACCCTCAACAAAAGGTTTCGAGATTGGTTCAGGGTTCGGAGGCTGCTCAATTCCGGGCTCAATCCACAATGATGCCTTTGTGTCATCGGTCCCTGTCGCTCCAAGCCAATCCGGCGTGGATGCTTCGCCCGATGCACCGCCAGAAGCCACCACAAATGGGACCAAGCCCCATTCGAATCGCCTGAAAACAAGGACTAATAATTCCGGAGGAGTACAGGGCGGGATATCCAATGGAGCCCATATCTACTTTCGAGTGGGCTTCAAGCCGCCGGCGACCATTGGACAGGCACAAAACACTGTTGATTTTGGGGGTAAAGATGGAATATTAGAGGCAAAGGGTCGACATGATCCCTGCGTAGTGCCTCGCGCGGTGGCAATAGTTGAGGCAATGGCGGCATTGGTTGTTATGGACGCAGTTATGACCCAAGGCAGTAGGCAGGCAATGCGGGATGCCCTCCAAAATCGTGGATAAGGACTTTGGGTTGTTCATTCAAACAACGAACATGATGAGTCAGGGGTTACGTAGATTCGCATGATGAATATGACATCTAAATGGTAAGATACCTTTGGTTTGTATGTCATGATAGATACTTTAGCAAAAAGGATAGACAGCCTATGCGAGACTAGAACGGATGACTACTCTTTTCACACGTCACATAGTGATAGCAGACATCCTCTGAGATACTAAGAAGCTCCAATTCACTCTCACGCACAAACCACGCTGTCACTATCTTACTCCCGCCACTGCCTCGATCAAGATAAATCACGGCCTCATCGTAGGGCTGAGCTGAGACAGTCAATGCGTCTACTTTCAAATTTCTCAAATCCTACAGAAAGTTCCCATTAACAATGCTAATTCGGCGACATGGATCCTCAGATAGGGATGCAGGACTGGCATCAGTCCCTCGGTATCCTGGACGACGTAGGGTTACTTTCCTTCCAGAACAATGTCCTAGACAACCCTCCCATCCCAACCCGAGCAGGCCTCTACATCTGGCTCAATGCCATGCTTCATGACAGGCCATCCTTTGACGACAATACAGTCATAGACTTTCTCAACGTTCGATACAAAGATGATGTCTCCAGCCTTGCTACGGGTTTGATTTTGGCTTCTTTCGATGTACTAGCGAATGCCATGTACCGCAACGAGTCGACGCGATCCATCAATATTCTGCGGTCTTTTCTCGTCAACAGGTTACCTGTCTTCCTCCAGCGTAGTTATGCTGCTATGATCTTTGAGCCGATGACAATCGAACATTGCATACGGCAGGCCCTCGTGCGCGTGGATCCTGCCGCATTCCCCCCCTATTCTCAGATGTTTGATCCACTGGAGAAAAATAGCCTTCTCTCCGAAGCACGTCAAGAATTCTTGTTCGCATGTGCATTGCATCAGCTGATACCAGAGCGGATCATCGAGGAGATCCTGGGAGATGTCCCCATGCAAAGTCTGCCAGCCTCCGGCAGGTATATCAAGGACGACCTCGTAAGCCAATGTACTACAAATCCAGCTAAAATCGATGAGTACATTGGCGAATTAGAGAACATGGAAGGGAATGCCGGAGAGATCGCTAGCGCACTCATCGAGATCTTGCACGCTCTTTGCGCAAATAATGATACGATGACCTTGAAGGCTGTCTGCAATGCTTTATGCCGCAAACCGACGGCTTTAGATGTCATCATGCTATTCACAAGTCCTAATCATCTACTACAACCGCTATGCGGTACATTGGATAAATGGCAGGACCACGAAGACCAAGGCGAGTATCAGCCTGTATACGACGAATTTGGCAGCATCCTCCTCTTCGTCGTCCTCGTCCACCACCTTTTCGGCGTGCAACCTGACGAGCTTGGCGTTGAAGGCTCGGACTCTTTCGTACTCAAGTACCTCAAGCACGGTTCCGTCAGCAGGTCCATTGACGACCTGTCAGAACACGAAAATCAGCTTCTGGGTGGTTGGATCAAGGGACTCTTCGAGACCGAAGGCATTAGCGATGAGCTGATGTCGATGTGCAAGCCCCAAGAATTCCATCTACTAGTGGCTACGCTGTTCGAGCAAAGCCTGAAGGCTTGTCAGGCAAATGTCCTTGCCCTCGAGACGCTCCGAGGCGGCTTCGAATACCTACTCGAACCGTTCTTGCTCCCTTCTCTCATCGCTGGTTTCACATGGTTCACCAACTGCTTATGGGAGATCAACGACGAGTCCAAGAACATCGACACCGTCCTACCCGCCCTCCAAACCCTCCTGAAGCCTCCCTCCATGTCCCACGACTCCTCCACAATCCACAACGCCGTCCTCTCCGTCGTCACGAAACCCCTCTCCGACTCCCTCAGCCACGTGCAGCGACAGTACGCCTCCCGCCCGGACATCACCCCGCTCCTCCAGGTCCTGAACGAACACTCCCAGGAGCGCCAGGGGACGACGGCCCTCAACGAGCTCGCCTCCTGGTCCGCCGCCCCAAATGGAGGCCTCCTCGCGGCCCTCCGCCACACCATCCAGTCCCTCGTCCTCTGGAGCGCGACCACCTCAACCGAAGGCTCCCCGCCCTCCTACACCCACCGCCAACTCTCAGACACCCTGCGCCTCCTCGGCGCCCCGGCCGTCCTGCGCCTCCTCGTCGACGAAGCCACAAAACAGGAGCAGGCGAACCCGGACACCGCCCTCGACGTCACCGCCATCATGATCCTCACAACCTCCACCCCCAAGCGCGCCCTCACCCTCCACGACGTCCTCCAGCACGACTTCCACTCCGTCGACGACCTCGCCCGCACCGACGGCCCCCGCGCCAGCACCGTCGTCCGCATCCACCGCCGCGTCGGCGCCTTGGCCCCGCCGAAACCCGGCGTCGCGGGGGCGGAGGCGGACGGCTTCATGGCCGGCGTGGTGGGGGCACGGAACGGGGAGCCCGCGGCGGATATCGACGACGTGCTGGGCGAGGCGGAGAACGACATCGCGGCGAGGCAGGGCTTTCTCGACAGCGGGAACGCATCCCTGTTGGGGTTGGCTTGAGCTGTTTCTTTTTTTATTAGTTGGGGGGCCGGGGGTTGATTTAGACGGGTTGGGAAGCGGGGAAGAGAAGGGAAAGAGAATGAGGAGAAAGCAGTGGGGGAAGCGGGGCACCGACGCACCGAATGCGAAAACGTTTTCGTCCCTTAAAATCACCGCAGCTTGCACTTGCACGCCTGAGGCGTAAGGCCATTTGAATTTGGATTTGGAATGGAAGAAATACTAAGAACAGTGGGTATTTTCGACCGGCGGTAGAGGAGAGTCTGGGCGTCACTGGGCGGCTTGTTCATCAGTTATGGTCCCAGGTTGGGGGTTGGGGGGATTGGTTGTGTTTCGCTTATACCCCTGAGGAGGAGCGGGGGAAGAGGGGGAATTGGGGGGGGGTGGGGCGGGAAGTGGTTGTGTTAAGGCAGCCGGGCAGGAATGGCCGCCTTCTTTCGGATCTCTCGATTGTGGGATGTGGATTGAGGAAGTAAACGTACCGGACAATGGGCCCTTGCCGACAGAAGCTGTGGCATTGTAAGTAGTATGAAGGCAAAACGCATGGAGTATCTAGATGTTGAGTGTAAGTAAGACGTTGGAGATACGACCGCTTTGACTCTGACTCTGCCGCCATTTTTTTCTAGGGTTTTGTGTTTTCGATTTTTTTGACGACCAATAAGTCTCTTTTTCTTCTGTTGCAACAATGCTGACATGAAGGTCAGCATGCAGATAGATAACTAGATAGCAAAGAGGAGTAGTCAGTATCCGTCGTACGCCCGGATCCTTCAGTTCCTGAGCTGACCAGTCGGCTCCGAAGGATGCTTGTCAAGGGTCGAAGTCGCCGGATCACTCAGAAATCGTCGTAAAGGCTGGCGCAGTCCATTCCTCGTAGTCCTCCATGTAGAGGTCCTTCGCGCGACGGTGACACCCGGGGTTCTCGCAATCGGAGTGATCGAAGGATGATGGCAAGCCGCTGCCCCAGACCAACGTGTGCTCGTAAGGATTCGAATCACCAAGGGGTCGCCATGCAAGGAGTTTGCCGAGTATGCGTGACGGCCGAGGGTGGACGTGTTCCTTCTTGTCGATCCATCTGGGGTTGTCGATCACCGTGGGCTTGTCGTCGAAGGTAACCGGCTTCCGAGTGAGGCGCCGAATGTATTGGCGGTGGGCCTCAATCTTGTCGTACAACGGTTGAACCTCGGCGCGGAACTTGTCGATGTCGAAGGCGAAGGCTTCACGGACGATGGCGGCAATGGAGTTGTCTGGGGATGCCAGTGTGACCACTTCCTGAGGACGGGACGACGGAGCTGCTGTACGGTTGTCCGATGTCGAATGGTATCGGACAGGTTGACGGGGACCGGTCGCAGCTGGGCGTCGCTTTGGCATGTTGATCGGAGCAGCCGGGATGGACATGGAGGAGTCCGACATCGGAGGAGGGCGACAAGGAGCTTGACGAAGGTCGACCGCCTGTGACTTGATCCATTGGGCCGTCTTGGTGTTTGACTTGGAGACCTTGGTGGCAATGGATCCGGAGCGTTGAATGAGCCATGGACGGTCACGAGATGCACGGGCAGAGGCGCGAGCTGAGAGGGTCGCTTGGCGAAGGCCAGACTCGACAACAGGAACCTGACGGCCGCCGACGATCGAGCCTTTGGAGGAGAGTGACGAAACCTTTGACAGTGTTTGAGGGCGAGACACACGAGCCGTGGCACGGTCTATCGCAGATTTTGTCAGACTTGAGAAGGTGGAGGAACGTACCGTCGTGGGAGCAGGTACTATCCACGGTCGCGGTCGAGATACACGAGCTATCTGACGAGCGATGATTGAAGAAGAGAGAGATGAGAAAGTTGTAGACATTGTGTTTGTGATGTGATGATGTGTGAGATGTGTTCCAGAGGCGGAGTGAAGAAAAAAAAAAAAAAAAAAACCCCCAAAATTTTCGGGGGGAAATGGGCCCTTCCAATGCCAAGCACTGACAAGCTAAGAATTTAGAAGTCTGGTACGAATCCGGGGTAGCAAGTAGCAGTGAAGAGATTTTCATCGTCCTTGGCAAGATGCTCCCAACAAAAGTTGATGCTCAGCTGCTGCGAACGGTGGAGATATCAGATACCAAACGGGGAGTGGGATACGAAGAACGGGAGACAAGGAACCGTATATAACTCAACAAAACAGGAAAGATTTACCCGTTGTCTCTTTCTGAAAGAGGGCAAACGTTTGCTGTTCCTTCTAGTGCGTAAAGACATGGAGCAGGGGACGCCGAGGATTCAGAATGCTCAGGACAGGAAATCGCCTTCCAGCAACGAAGAAGATTTCTACCTGACTTGAATGATAGGTACTTGTCGCGTCAAAAGATCAAGACATGCGTAAGAAAAGGATTGATACTCCAATTGGGTGATGACAACCAGGGGGCGATACTCGTAGACTCCTTTCAACCACGGGCACAGACCCTGACTGACGACCGTACCTTACCGTTGTAACATTAAAGAAGTAGCTTTCAGATCCCTTGCTCCTTGACCAACGAGCTATGTCTGGGACTGCGTACCAGTAACTGTACATGATAGGACTTCACCCCTATCCCTAGCCCGGGTCACGTGATCAAGAGCAGAATGAGAGGTCCTTCAGACATTAAGCTTCAAGTATTTAGGAATCATTACCAGGTTAAACCTACAAGTATGCACATGATTGAGACGCTCTACAAGTGAAGGAACCGGGTGCATGGCAAATGTTTTCTCTGTCTATCTGAAAAAGACACTGCCACACAGAACCGCCCCTCCGTTCGATGATGCTCAATCCCCCACCTCCCTCAAGAGAACCTGCAAATATCCTCTGGTCCTGAGCACATGGCAGACCCGCACACTCGGCTGTAGTCGTGCAGCTCCAGGTCGTACCGACGGTATAGCAGGGCGCAATTGAGATGGAGCTGCGCGGAGGCGAGGCTAGAGAGTAGCATTGGGAGCAGGATTCTTCGGTCCAGGGTCTGAATGCAAATGTGCTGCCTCCATGCTCAGACCGGACCTTGATCCCCTGCGGAAGGCTCTCATGACGGGATCGGCTGTCAGGCATTGAGAGCCTGCACGAAGGTCTATTTCCATATTCTGTAAGAAACGTCAGCCGTTTGAAGCTCCATAAACAATGCTGCTCACCTGTTCTCAGTCCAATATATATATGTTTAGATGTATGATACAGTAGCTGGGCCTCCGCTTAGAGCTGTATTCCGAAAACTTCAAACGAGGCCTTTGATCACGGAGAGACTCCCCCTCGGCGCTCTCAGCCTCACTACCCAGCTCCTCGTCAATCAGATTGCTTCCGGCTCTGCCCTCGTGCTCATCTTCATCCTCTTCGCTGTCGGATCCACTGCCCTCGCTCTCGCCCTCGCTACCGGGATCAAAGTTTTCGTCATCCCCCTCTTCATCCTCAAGGTCTTCCGCCTCTCTCGTTGCTTTCTCGAGTTCGCCTTCTTCTGGGTCAGCACCCTCGTGCTCCCCCTTCACCCCATTGACGTTCAACTTCTTGGCCCGCCGCTGCTCAGCCATGCTAGCATCCTGCAGATCGTGACGCTTTACGTAATCATCTATACCAGCAAAATCGGCCTGATCGATCATGGAGAACTCGAACTCTTGAGGCTCGGCGTCAGGGGCAGCGCGAGCAGTGACGTTGAGGTTGAAGGTGCGCTGTAAGACCGAAGTGTAAGACACAGAATCAATGGTATCGAATGTAAAGAACTCTATAGGCTTCTTAAAGCCCCAGAATATACCGTGGGGTAAGAGAAATAAGAAACCGTCTTTGGAACCCCGGAAAGCCTTGATGTGGTATGCTGGTTCCCCCTTTCGGTGTGCTTGTACTGCCTGACTCGCAAATTCTTGCCTATCTGGCTCTATGACCTGCTTTTTATAATGTTTCAGAGCTTCATTGAGAAGGGTGATCAAAAGGGTGCGGTATGTTTCGTCTGGATGGGAATTCGTCAGACCGACAAAGATACCGTCCTTTGGTACACTATCCGTGACCGTCAAGACGATTTGATCAGTGGCAATTCCATCCGCAGTTGCTGAGAGGATGCAAAAGTTGTATTGTGCCTGGGCCTTTTCAGGGACTGGTAGACAAACGATGTCCCGTACGCAATTCCAGTTGACTCCAAATTCAGAGATGCCGGATGCATTGATTGCGCGTAATCCAGCAGACACCGCTTTATTGATACTCATTTTGAGCTTCTTCCGCTGAGGAATCGAAAATGATATGTCGGCAACCTCGCAAACCTTTTCCTTGTCCCATGCTTCAGTGTCAACTGGCTGATTTTCCAATTTTCTCTTCTTTGACGGTCGCTCATTCTGACTCTTTGACGATTCCTGGCTGAGGCTGAGATATTGCTTTAGCTCCTTAACGTAACGGGAGATGTCTGCGAAGAGGTATTCATGCTCTGGGGCTTTGGCTGTTGGAACAACATTCAGCATGATGGGCCAATCGAAGGGCTGAGCTTACCAATGAGATCCCGGATCTTTTGCCGAAGAATGGGCCTCTCGGCGAAGGCGTTATCGATCATCTGCTTTGAAGGCATTGTCACAGCTTCAGTGAAGGTGTGAGTGGTGGAAGGTGGAAAGTCAAGGAGGGAAAAGCGCTGGGGGTATCGCGTTTGCGCGCCACGAGCGACCAATAGAGAACCTTGTTGCTGATCGCCCTCGGGCGCTCCGGTCGGCTCGCCTTAGCTATCACTCTATCTAACCTTGTAAGTTGGACGAGGCAAAGCATCCTTATGTCATCTACACTGAACTATTTATGTCTTGCTGCCTTGCTTGAGAAACAACTTCTACGAGCACGCTTGTAGTGATTGCCTCACAGTGATTGTGAGCACCGTGGATATGCAGCTTCCAGAGTTGCTCGGTAGCTTTTGGCTTACGACAGCAGTACCGTAGGGTTGCTATTTCTAAAGTACCTAAGGTATGTACTGGAGTACATTATTAAGTAAGTATGAACTCATACCTAACTTGCAGACATGACACTAAGTGTAGCCCTAGTATGTACGCAAGCACTCCAGATAGGAAGGATGCCGAATGTCTTCTGGTGCATTTAATATTGTGGCTTTGTGGCTTGTTGGAAAAAAGCTTCATACCTTAGGTAGGTTACCGGGTCTTGATGAGATCATCTCGGATCATATTGCACGCTAAAGTACCTAGGTATGCACACTCGTACATCTTACTCGTACATCTTCCCAAGACCTATCTCTACCTTACTCAGCCATGTTTTAAATGTCTGAATCCTGCTTTACTTTACGAGTACACCACCTGTAGAAAAAGCGGGGGAAAAAAAGATGCAGAGCTCAGGTAGAGTAGTAGTAATAATAATAATGTGAGATGAATTGTAATGGTCAGAGACAGAGAGAATCAAGTCCATCCATACTTGACCAGGTTGACGTGTTGACAGGTTGACATGTTGACTGTGCTATCTCGGCAGTTGCTATCTTATTGACTCATCTGCTCATTTGCTTGTCTGGAATGGTGATTATGGAAGCCGTCAAATAGCTGGGTTGTGGTCCAGGTCAATAGCAGATGCATGAAATTATTGCCGTAAGTCACAACCTTAAATGTTTTTATATTTTACTTCTCCCACAAAGTTTCGGATTGCAGAGGATGTGAGAACATATACATCTCTAAGTCTAATCTTTGACGGAGGGAAAGTGAATCACCATTGGCCTGCCTTAATGACCCAGAACTTCACGCATCAGCCCTTCTCACTGCTCACACCTTCCTTCATCATCCCGACATTTACTTTTCCTTTCATTGCGGCTGATATCTCCTCCACCTATTATCCCTTTATTCCTTTCTCTTCTACTCATCTTGCATTGCTTAACTATCTCGTTGAGTGCAAGCAAATCACTTATACCTGCATGCCTTGGACCGATGTGACCGAGGTGGAAGCAATCCCAATTCAACTCCAAGCAGTCGCTGCCGCTTAGACCGAGCAGCTACCCTTCTCATGCATCCCAGCCTCAGCCCGAGTGCATACAATGGGAATTTCATTTCCCATTCATATGATGCTGGCTTCATCGTCTTATCCTATCTTGTCAGCCTCGCAGGATGTTGGACCACATTGGAGCTTCTCAACCGGAGGACGGGCACTCGAGGATACTACAATTGGTATGTTACTTCATCGCATACTTGTCACTGGGCCTACTTTGCCGATTGACATGAAAATGGATCAAGGTATCTCTTGCTTGGAGCCGCCTGCACAATGGGTGCGGTAGCCATCTGGTCCATGCACTTCATTGGAAATCGAGCCGTTGTCATGGCCATGGGTGAATCCGGCCACCAGATCCAATACAGCCCAGGCTTCACCGCTGGTTCTTTCTTCCTACCAGTCTGCGTCGTCGGCATCGCTTTCTACTTCTTCAGCGTCTCCGAGAGGGTCAGCATACTGGGGACCATGGTTGGTGGCCTGTTGGTCGGCTCCGCTGTCTGTGGAATGCATTACATGGGTCAGAAGGGCATCGCCAACTACACCCCGTCATATTCATGGGAGCATGTCCTTGGCTCCGCCATCATCGCTGTGGCGGCTGCCTCTATTGCTCTCGGGGTTTTCTTCTACAATAGATCAACTTGGACAAACAGTTGGTGGAAACGCCTGTCTTGTGCGTCTTTACTGGCCGTGTCGGTGTCTGGAATGCACTGGGTCGCAACTGTGGGCACAGCATACCAGGTGAGGACCGAAAAGATGGCAACGACGAGCGGACTGTCGAGGGAAGCCACAGTTATAGTCGTCATCTGTTTGGTGGGAAATGCCTAGATATGGGGTCATGGTTCGTGGGTTTACTGACAGATCTCAGTCTATCGGCTGTTGCTTTTCGCTCGTCATCTTTGCCTTGATCGGTCAGCGTTCACGACAGCGATCGGCAGACCGAGCTCAGCAAGTCGTATTGGCATGCGCAGTATTTGACCCTGAAGGTCGACTCATGGTCACACCAGAAGGCTTACTGCCGTGTCGGAAAATCACGGATTCATACAATGAGCAGGTATGTTACCCTTAATGGTTCCTCGAAGTATCCCGCTAACGTTAGGAGAAGACGTTTGAGGACGTTTTCGACATGGATCACCCTGTCTTTTGCTGGATTTATAGGGCGTCACGTTGCTGGTACGGCGTATCTGATCTTCTTCCGGGCATGCGTTCGTATCTGCGCGACGTGAGGCCTTCCAAGCCTTCGCGATACCGCCACAAGGCAGGAAGCATGGAGAGCAGCATAGGGGAATACCCTACACTTTTCAAAAAGCTTTTCTGCGTTGCTGCTAAAGATCTAGCCGACATTGTTCAGCTGCCGCTAGAAGACGTCGGACTTTTGGACGGGACTATTATGAACACTGGTACACTCAGCAAATCCGCAAGATTGAAGCTCTTGCAAGGACTACCAAGGCGGCATAATGAGCTCGACAGTATCGAAAAAGGCCGGTCTCCCATGGTAATCGGACGTGGACAAGTGCTTTTTCTTGTCCGTCGAACAACACGCCCCGAGGCATCGCATTTACAATCCACTGGTCATCGGTTTGCTACTATCTCAAACGTCGTCGAACTACTAGCGCGAAGTATGGAAGTTACTAAAGAAGAATTGCTTCCTCAACTGAGACGCATGCGAGAACAGTCGGAAAATGAGCGCCTTCTGGAGCCGGGCGTACATTTGGGCTGCTTTGCACTGCGTCCAATTTTCCATAGGGGCTTCGACGTCCTTGTTCGCAAAGATGCCAGCAACATGATGCCCACCTCTAAGTTGACGAGTTCGAAGCTGGAGAAATGGCAAATCGAGGTACTTCAACGGATGGATAATTGGACTGTTGCAAAGTGCTGCGAAAGGCTTCGGGGAGGATCACTATTCGCAGACTTAAAACAACAACAATTTTCTAGACAGCTGTTGGAAAGTTTGACGGACCTCGCCGGGAGGGTAGACAGCGGGTTTTTTGAGGAGGCGCGGCTTGTGGCAACACCTCTCCCAGCACCTTGTGATGCCTCACAAGGTGATTCACCTTCACCAGAAGCATTCATGGTCGCCTTTAGGATCATTACAGATGCGTACCAACCCACCTCATTGAACGACCGATACCAGTTCGCTTCGTTGAGGTTCTTTCTCTGCCAGCAACACGCATACCGAGGTAGCGCGGATAATGCAGTATTTGCCCGTAGGATCCGCAGGGAGTTTGCAGCTATGGCTACGAGCCGTGGTGACTTTGATGATAGCTCACCAGCCGGCCCACGTGCCTCTTACCGTCCTTCCGCGGACTTGCCTCTTGGAGCCAAACGAAACACGACACCATCGCCCAATAGAAACAAGAAATGGACGTCGCGAATCCGAGCGAATGGCAACAAGGTAAGTGACGACAGCTCCTCGGAAAAGAATCTCGTGAATGGGAATTCAAAGGCAAGCGGGGGTCCATTTAGTGCCATTCACGTTGCAAATGAGATCGATATCGATGTCAGAGAAGTCAGAATGAACAGCCATAGCCCGGACGTCGAGATGAGCAGCCTCGGAGGCTATGCTGCTGAAGCTGGCGTGGGGGATATTGAGGGGGAGTCATTTGCCGACGAGCTGGCAGCGTTAACGACAGACGAGCGGAGAAGGCAACGCACGACAGGATCTTGAATTACGAGTATTCGCAACATCGCTCGACGTTTTTGTTTCCGAGGTTGCAGACTTGCTGAACGTGCTGTAATCTTGCGTCGAATACTCTACAGGTTGCTTAGCTGCTCGCACTGACGTTGGGTTTGCAAGGCTCAAAGGTGGGTTAGAAGATAGATAGTATATCAGTGTACACATAGATCACAGTATTCTTTTGAAATTTCCAGAAATCTATGTCCACAGTAACGACATGTCAGTAGTCCCTGAAAGTGTGGTCTTACGTTTCTTTCCTTCTCTTGGTCACCCAGCTAACAATCAGAATTTTGATCAATACTCTTACAATGCCCTCCGCCTCCTCCCTCCCTCAAATAATCCCCCTCGCAACCCTCGAACCCTCCTCCCCGTCCCGCGCTTGGCTCACCGCCCCACACCCCACCCTTCCCCTCCTCGCCACCTGCTCCTCCGATAAGACCGTCCGCATCTACTCTCTCACAAGTTTCACGCTCCTTTCGACCGTAACCGGCGGCCACAAACGCAGCATACGAACATGTGCTTGGAAGCCGAACCTCAAGGGCGAGTCCGTGCTGGCCACGGGGAGCTTCGATGCCTCGGTGGGGATATGGAGACGCTACGATGACGACATGAACCCCAAGCCGAAGGATGTAATGACGGGCCTGGACTTCGACGCCCGGGACAAGGCCATCGCCGACGGAGACATGGGCGAGAATGCGGAAGAGGACGACGAAGACGAGTGGCGCTTCGCCATCGTCCTCGACGGCCACGAATCCGAGGTCAAATCCGTGGCGTGGTCCTCCGGGGGGAATCTACTGGCTACGTGCTCGCGGGACAAGAGCGTTTGGATATGGGAAGAGGTGGGGGAGGATGACTATGAGACTATAGCGGTGATGCAGGAGCATGAGGGCGACGTCAAGTGTGTGGCTTGGCATCCGGAGGAGGAGTTTTTGGCGAGTGGGAGTTATGATGACGATGTCAGGTTGTGGCGGGAGGATGTGGATGATTGGGGCTGCTGTGGGGTGTTGAGGGGGCATGAGAGTACGGTTTGGTGTGTGGGATGGGAGAAGGATATCCCTCGGATCTCTGGGGATGTGGAGGAGGGGCAGATGGACGTGCGGGAGAAGTGGGTGAAGAGGAGGGAGGCCTCCGGTCCCAGACTCATGAGCTGTTCGGACGACTTGTCAATACGGGTGTGGAGGAGACGGCCGAAGGAGAAGGTGCAGCAGTCGAAACTGAGTATCATACGGACTGGCAGCTCGGAGGAGGATTGGGTTGAGGAGGTCCAACTGCCGAAAGTGCACAGCAGGCCTATCTACGCCATCGCCTGGAGTAAGAGTGGGAGGGTGGTGAGCACGGGAGGAGATGGGTCTATCTTTGTCTACGAGGAGAGGTGGAGGAGGACCGGCGGGAACACAACAGGGTCTCAGAATCCAGAGGCTCACGGGGACGGAGTGGAAGGGGCAAAGGTGGACGACATGTCCAAACCAGACAGGGCAGAGGCAACGGAGGTGGTCGCAAAAGAGACCGGATCGGCTGCGGAAGCGAACGGGCAACAACAAGAGCGGCGAACCGTAGCAGAGGAGCTCCCAGAGGCTACGGAGTGGGTTGTCATCGCGCAGATTGAAGGTGCTCATGGGGTGTTTGAAGTCAACCATGTAGCGTGGGCCCCGCGGAGAGACAAGAACGCAGGAAGCAATGGAGGGCAAGAGGAGGTGATCGTCACTACTGGAGACGACGGGACGGTCAAAGTGTGGACTTTGGATGTGTGAAGACGGTTCTGTTGGGGGTGCTGGGAAGCTGGGAAGCTGTCCAACCAAGAACGTCGTTCCATTGAAGATTGATCAGAGAGCATCGACCGGAAACGGCTATTATTGAGCCCATACTCTAGGTGAAGGAAGATGGAGAAACCTCATCCTACGATTTATAGATGACTCCAGGCACGATACCATTAATGTGCTTAGGGAGTAAGGTATACGTTTGGATCGTTGTCCATGAGATAAATAGATATCCGCCATCGATGCTAAAAGTAAAAGCACTTGGAAAGCTTGCACGTTCGACGGCGACCGAAATGACAAGATGACGCAATCCAAGAACAGATGAAAAGAATGGAAATTGTTGAACCCGTTTGCGAACAGTTGATGCCCATCCTTCAAGCCTACCTACATGCTTTTCGAGAAAAGTGAAACAAAGCACACGATGTACAAAGTAGACCAATGTATCCTATATTTAGTAAAAACTCCCTCAATCCTTCTCACACTCCCCAAATCCCAATGTCACAGTAAGCGCGGCTGGGAGCGGTCGCCGGTGGGTGGTACCTGACCAATCCTTCTGAGTTATTACTCGTACCTTACTTACTTACAGTCCTACGGTGTAGGTACTCGACATCTGTCAATTATAAATCAGAGTCGTATTTCCTTCTCCCGACCTGTTTTATAGTAGTGTTAAACAATACATACAGTATCGTTTCTCTCGCATTCTCACTCTCTCGCGCTTCTGAGACACACTGAGCCCCATCTACTTACTTAAGGACCGTAGCTACCTCCTTCATTCTTTCGTTCATCCATACATTCTTCCAACTCATCCAACTCTGCCAACTCATCCAACTCATCCAACTCATCCAACTCATCCAACTCATCCAACTCATCCATCCAACACATCCCACTCCTCCATCCACCCATCCATCCATCCAACTCATCCATACATCCACCCTCGAACCTCAAATCTCGTATTCCCAACTCTCATCCTCTAACACAAAAACGATAAAAGCAAAGACAATGGCATCTACCGACGCCGCCGCCCACCACTACCACTTCGACATCGCCATGTCCTGCGGCGGCTGCTCCGGCGCCGTCGATCGCGTCCTGAAGAAGACGGACGGTCCGTGTTCCCCCGTCCCTCTCCACTGTCCCCCGTCTCCTCTTGCCCTCCAACATACCCTCTCTCCCCTTCTGGGCCCCGTGCTCTCCCTCTCTCCCTCTTCTCTCCTACCTCCTCTTCTTCCACACACTCTCACCCTCCAACCTCAACCCCAACCCCGCCAATAAACNGGGGGGGGGAGAGTGTGCGATGGGAGAGAGCTTGTGTGTGTTTGGGGGGGCGCAGAGAGTGGAGGGAGAGCAATGAGAGTTTTTGAAAAAGGGACATACCTTCCCCAAAGCGGTGTAGCTTACGATCCACTCGTTCGCTCTGATACCCCGCGGCACCGTCCCCTGCATCATCCCCGGCGGCAGGGTCCTCACGATCCTCCCCCCCGGTCCCTTCCCGTCGGCGCGACCCATCAGCCGCGCGCGCACGAAACCGTGCTTGGGCCCTCGGGAATGGCAATCGAGCGCTCTCGTCACATTCTTTCCCCAGGGCCGTGACGTCCTTTCCGACGGTCGGAGGCTTGGTAGTCGAAGCATGCGCCGGCGCCCAGGCCTTGCAGGCGGGGATGGTGCTGCGCGGAGGCGACGGCGATGATGGAGGTGGAGGGGTAGAAGAGGCGTGCTTGCTGGATGGCGTGCATGCCTGTGTTCGTGGCGGCGCTGTAGACGAGGAGCTGTGTTTGGTTCAAGGCGGATGATTGTTAGTGTTGCGTGCGATAAACACGAGAGAGACGCAGATATCAATCCGTCCGTCTTCAGCGGAATTAAAAATCGGCAACAGGGATCAAACTCACAGCTTCCCTCTCACTCAACCCCTTCCCTTCCTCATCCGCCTCCTTAAACAGCCGCTGCTGCAGCGCCTGCGTCGCGCTCACCCAGCCCACGCCCAGCGTGCACGCCTCCTCCAGCCCCACACGCTGCGGCACCAGGAAACACATCCCCGGATCCGCCGCCCAGGAACTCCGCGAAAAAACGCCCGTGTGGCTCTCTTTGCACCCGTGGATCACCCCTGCGATGCGGACGCCTTTCTGGAAGGTGGAGGCTTTCGGGTCCGCAACGGTGCCGGAGAAGTCGCAGCCGATTATCCTCGAGGGAGGAAGCGACATGGAGGCGTGTTTGTCTGAGTGTGAAAAATTGTCAGTCCAGATAGGGGTTGGAGGAGGGTTTGCGAACAGTCGATTGGGTTCAGAGAAACGTAGATCACTTTAACGAGGATCTCTATCGAAATGAGAGTGGATATGGCGATGGTGTAGAGCGCTGAAGAACGGAGAAAGCGAGTCATGATGACTTTCATTGTTGTGGTTTTCAAGTTGGCCTCGCAGTGGTAGTAACGGTGTTGGTGTTGCGTCGTAGAGTAAGGTGGGTTGGAGGGGCTTTTGGGTATCCAAGCTGAGATAAAAGTAGTGCTGTAGAGATGTTCATAGATGACTGACGCACTAAATCGTTCGACCATCAAGATTCTGAGTTCTTCAGGTCGATATTGAAAAGTTTTAGATTGGCTTGGATTGGTAGTTCCGTGATGGGATACTCTAGCTGCCTAGAGATAGTAGGAGGTTTCGAGTATGTGCGCTGCCTACCTATATACATGTTTGGGCTCTCGGCTTACTTTCCGGCATCTTATACCTCGTGTACAAATCAAAGTACCTTACATGGTCGGCGAGATAGTCTTCCCGAGGCGCAAGGATAAAATCTAGGGAGTTCCCCACAAGCCATCCAGCCGCATGCAGATCCCTTTCACGCTTATAATCATAGCCGACGCGGATCAGCCCTAACCCGTTGCGAAATAAAACATCCGGAAGAAAAGGCATCTTGAAATCCATCACTGGCATCCTGGTTGACACGCCTGATGCTTCTCGGATTCGAGCTTTCTAATGGCGGTCGATCATGTGTCGAGGATCGCCGGTTGGGGTGTTCACAGTATTGGGCAGACGTTGGCGATTGTTGATGGACGGAGGAATCGCATCCGGTCGAGGAACAAGTAAGTCCTCCGAAGGATTGGCAGTCTCTGTATCGCCCTGGCTGGGCTGACTCTAAGTTTACCACAAATCCGGGTCTATAGATCAACGCAGGCCCAACGATTTTAGGCTGGTTCATTCTGCAGCACAGGAGTTCATGGGTGATGGAGAAGAGGGAACTGATTGGATCGATTCGACTGGATCGACGGTAGCAAATGATTTTGGTGAGAAGTGGAAAGCAGTGAAGCAAGGGTCAAGAAGGTGAGAGGCGATGAAAACATAAAGAGAAAACTTTAGAGACTCAGCGGTCCCCCTAGGCCCCGGACTCAAGTGCATGACTTAGTGTCGTACCCTGCAGATAAGCACCCACCTTCGCGTATTCATAATCCTTTTCAATGCTTGGCATTGGAGATCCGACGCACCGTCGCATAGCTTTTCGTACTGTAGCATAAGCATCCTCCTCACAACTCTCAAATGTCAGTCATCAAATATCGCAAATAGTCAAATTTAAAGCTATACAAACTTCGTCTTATCAGTCATCTCAATTAAATCGCTATATCTCTTCTCATTAATATTTCTGCTAAGATTAAAGTCAAGCATCTTCTTTATTTCAATTGAAAGCTCTCTGCAATTGCTTAGAAACGATTCTCTATTAATATACAATATACTACTCATAGCGTTTATGACGGAAAGCAACGTCTACAAATATATCGAACTATAAACTCTCTTTCACACGCGTAATTTATTAATCGTTTTTATCGAGTTATTATCGCGACGAAGAAGACTCTGCTGAAGTATTAGAAACGAAGATTCTAAGTTTATTAAGACGAGCTGACGATCTTTCTGAAAAAGAAATGAGATATCATAATTAGTTAATTTACGATTAATCGACTATTGAAAGAGATTAAAGTTAATCAAAAGATCGAGCAGAGAATAGATAATATATAAAGCTTAGAATTACGAGCGAATTAATAGATCTTTATGCATAACGTGACGACGAAATAGCTAATCTTTCTCGACGAGTCGCTATTCAGGTAGCAAATTGATTAACGATATATAGCGTATATTCTTATCGATTAGTCGATGAGATAATGTAATAATATAATAAGAAGACGCATTTGAAGCGTTTTATCAATATACACAGTCGATAAATATTTATTCTATATCGCAATTCGTGAGGATTATTTTAATACAGAGAACTTTTTAATCTAAATTTGAAACGACTTGTTGTTTTATTGCAATTTCTATTTTATCGCAAAAAGCATTATATATCTAGATAACATTAGCATTTATCTGAATTCTCGCATCGAATAGATCATTTTGAAAATCGATCTGATAATCAAATTTCTTTCTTTCTATTTATCAGACTTCAATTTTATCGAGTTATTATTTAATATTTTTAAGACGTGGATAAGACGTTATTGAAGACGACTTTAATCAACGTTTAATGAAGATTTTAAAGATTTTCTTCAGTGAGCAATTAATTATAGCGAGTGTAATCGATACGCTATATAACACTTTCAATATACGACTAAAAACTATATCTTTAAAGAAAATTATGAGATCTTGAAACGAGATCTTAAGACGTAAACTTTAGAGATAAACGAATACTGTAATATACTTGAAGTCTCTTCTATATAAAAAGCATTTGCAAACGAATTTTAAGCGTGTTACGACTTAATTATTAAGAAAAACCTACGCGATAGAATATTTTAATGTTATAATTAAAATATCTTAAGTAGAAGTATTTCGAAGAAGAAAAAAACGATAGAGCGATATTTATATGTATATCTTCAGTATAATCTTCACTTATTTCTTCATAGAAATTCACTTTATCGTCTCATATCAGCTAGATTTCTAGTCGATAGATATTTCTCACGATAAATTCTTTTAAACGCTCTGAAATTCTTCTTGAATTCTCTAATAATATCGTTCGATATATCTAAATCAATCGCTCTTTTATAGAGTATAAAAGATATATTTTCGTTCATTATCTTCAAATGCTTTAAATCTCATATCTAAAACTTCATAATCTCTTTGATTCTTCTAAACAATGTTAAAGAACGATGGAATTTTGGTAGGAGTTGACTGCTTGGTTGAATATGAAGGCTACTGAGTGCTAGATATCCTTCTCCGAAGCAACGTTATTCTACTCCGAGGCTTGGGCTGGAGAACACATGCCAGATCCATAACAAACAACATCTTTCTCGTCTCGATATCAGTTATTCATATCTTTTAATTTTAATTTCAATAATTCTTTATAATCTAATTCTACTCGTTGAGATTTATTGAAATAAAGCTCGACGATAAAGTAGATGAAACAGCTCGAGAAGTAAACGAGAGCGATGAAACGAATTAAATCTGCGATGAGGAATAGAAAGAATAATATTGCGATTATTGATAAGAAAAGAGCATTTGCGAAGAGTTATAGATAAATTAATAATATAGCTAAGAGATATACTAAGACGAAAATTGTTATATATGTTGTTACTACATTAAAGAATAAGATTTAATACTGTCACGGTGTGAAGTCAACCCTACCCTAGCCCCGATCTAGCCCAGTCAGCCAAGGGTCGCTAGGACCTCATTCCAACAGTTGGATGCGAGCATCTATGCGATAGATGCGATAAGCTAGTCTAGCGTGTTATCTGTTCTCATATAGGGGCGCTGGTCGCCCACTTCCTGTTTTCCTTCTTCGTCTTTCGTCTTGTAAATAGACCTGACCCTACCAGACCAAGTATACCAAGTGGTAGTCCTAGCCTAGCCTCGTTCCTTGACAAATACTACTGACGATATCTCTCGTAAGCGATAATTTAATAATCTTTTTTTGATAATCGAAAAGTTTATTTAAAGTAGTCTTTTATTCGTTACGCTTCTATTTAGTCAACGAATACTTATAATTTACGTCTATAGATTTTTGCATATTAATTAGATGATTATCTAACTTTTCTAATAACTGCTTTAAAGTAGCGTCGTTTTATTATTGATGTAATTTAATAATTCAATTCTTCGTTTGAATAGAGTTAAAAGCATAATGCTTAACGGCGAATAATTGTTTGAAACAGAATTTGTTATAATTTATATATCGTTTATTCGTGTATCTTCATCGATCAATTAGCTTCTTATCGTAGATTTTAATAATTTCATTTCTATTCTGTTACTCTATAGAAGTCTTTATCTATTAATCTATTTTTATACGTCGATGAATTAAAGATCTCGTTAAAGAGTTTATGATAATAGCAGCTCTCTTATTTGATGAAGTGATAGTATTAATAACAATAATCTCGATATCTATTACTCGAAAATATCTCTTTCATTAAGCTCTTAATTCGAATTTTATCTTATTATTTCATTTATTAGATATTAGATTACTTAGATTAATTCTTTGCTTGATAACTCTGCTATAATTCGATTTAATAACGACGATATAGAATATTATATCGTCGTCGAAATTCAACAGTCGTATAATCTCGTAAATCTTTAATCTAAGTTGATTTATATCGAAATCATCATAAAGTCAGCTATCTTTATTAATTCTTTGTGATTATCGAACGTATATTATATCGTTTAATCGTTTTTCGCTGACGATGTCTTTAACATTATATATAAATAATAACTTCTAATTCGTCTTAAGATTTTCTTTCTCTTTAGTATCGATCTCGTTCGAAAAAGTCGTGAAATTATTCTTCTCTTTCTTCTCTTTCTCTTTTTTCTTCTCTTTTATCTCGTTTTTTTACTCAGACGAAGCTCGCTAAATACTCTCTTTCGTAGTAATAACAGCAGCGACTTTCTTCTTTAAAAGCTTTTTGACGATAGCGATATTCTCTTTCTCTTTCTAAGCCTTCTTCTGAAAGATAGTGAAAGTCTTATTTTTAAACACTCGAATCTATATATTAAAAGAAGAATTTCATCTAAGATATATCTGTTTAAACTTTTAATCATTGATATTCTTGAATTTATTCTTTCGTCGCATAACGTTCTTTATTATCTGCTTTATATTCTCGTTAATCTTTTTTAAAACTTTTATTAGTCTTTTTCTTATCGCGTTTGTTACGGACTTGCCATGGGCATGCCAAGGCCTCGCCCGATTGGGCCTAGCGCGCTCGTCTCCGCACGCACAATAGCTTCGTAGCAACCATAGTTGCAATGCAGGCAGTACAACTCCACCGTATTCGTGACAGCGTTGCTTCTTAACTTTAATCTTAATAAATTCTTCTTTCTTCTACTTCTTTTAAGCGACGACGACGAGTTGAACTTCGTGAATTTTCTTCTCGCGTTACTTCTGAGTTTACGTCTCGGTTTTCTTCTTTTTACGCTGTTTCTAGATTAATATTTATCTTTTAATCTTCTTCGCAGCGAGTAGTTTAGAAGAGATAGAACGATTATTTACGTTACGAGTGCGAAATAAGAAAAGGGGCGACGAAATGAATAATGAATTATTGATGCGTGTGTTAGATATGATTGATAAGACTTGTCAGAACCGTGCCCAGAGTCAAGTCTAATGGGGGTAAATTGAATAAGACAACTAGATAAGGAGGAAATATGTACAGAAGAAGAGCGCTTAAATACTAGGAAGAATCCCCGCTAGCCTATGTGTCAATGGGAATGTGTCAATAACCAATAAACACTCTATGTGCTAGACACATAGCCATAAACACTCCCTATGTGCCTGACACCTAGGGTACGTCCGTAACAAGACTGAGATCTGTATAGCTTCAAATTTGACTATTTGCGATATTTGTTGATTGTTATATGATAATTGTGAAAAGATGCTTANTTAATACTGTCACGGTGTGAAGTCAACCCTACCCTAGCCCCGATCTAGCCCAGTCAGCCAAGGGTCGCTAGGACCTCATTCCAACAGTTGGAT
>NKYR01000090.1:139452-171668 GCA_003184365.1 Evernia prunastri
CAAACACCGCCGGGACATGTTGTTGGAGGTATTTAGTTTGTATTAGGTTCGATTCCTAATGGCGCTGATCCTATGGTGGAGTGGGCTTCTTATTTTCTGCTAAGCCTCACACAGCATAGCTTGGCAGAGGCGTCTAACCCCCTGGCAGTACCTCAGCCTTCCATAGAATAATGATCCTTGCAATAGCACGAGTTCCACATACTGACCTCGTGGACCGCCGACCGGGCACCAAATGCACGAGTAGCAGTGCGGAATACGTCCGCCGCAGCATGCCAGCTTCCGTCATAGTCTCAGTAATTCAGACCCTTCTTGGTGACGGCCAAGGCAAGACGATTTCCGAAGGCTACAACGGTATGAAATCCAGGGACGAGCGTCCGAATCAATCGGCTCATCACGTTGTCGATTTATTCACAGCACTGTGGCGAATTAGTATGGGCTTCACGGACATTTAAGGAAGTAGCCTTCGCAAATTAGATAAAGTGCAACGGGCATACCCAGTCGTCCTGGAGTTTCAGTCGCTTTGGAAGAAACTTCAATTGCCTGCCTTTCAACTGCCTGCCTTAGTCAGGAAAGGAGAGGGCCTGCTATCGGCAACCTGCGCCCATCCCAAGCTCTGAGTACGAGCGTCAACGCATCGCAGTGGGTTCGGCTCGTGACGGTGCGGTTGGTGCATTGTGAGAGTCTTGTCGGGTGCACTGTTCTGCGGGGGGAGGTGGTCGAGTTGGAGAGGCGGCTTGGAGGGGGGTTTTGGCCGTGTGGAAGGGATGGGACTGGGTGGTTGGTTGGTGGTAGGGGATTCTGTGATGGTAGTAGAGATCCGTTCAGTATTCGCGAGTGAGGGTGACTTTGAACAGAGGATACAATATGGAAAGTATCGAGAGTTCGATTGATAAATTGTTATTGCGCTGCGATGTGACATGAAAGTTCATCTACTTTGAATTTTAGATATCCCGGATATTAGGAAACTAGTCTATATGAACGTCGAGAGACTTTCGAAACGCTTGTAAACGAAAGATAAAGAAAGGATCTGCAAGAAAACGCTGAAGCTTCGCTGGCCAATACCCAGATTGAAAGTCGTAAGAAATCGTGATATTTTTCATGTGTCGCAATGCCTACTATGTCCCATGCCTTTTTATCCCTGTACCCGTCCTGATCCTTCTCAGGTGCTATTTACCATGTGTTCTCACCCTTAGTATTCAATCTTATCCTATACTCGTCATCATCCAGTCTTTCCGTATGATCACCTTCCCGCTTGATAAGCGCTATACCAATCGCTTGTCCCTGCCCCTTGGACCGCAAGTCAACCGCTCATGCTGCAATGGCTGAGAAGGTTCACATTCTCGCTGGAGGACGGGCAGGCCATACATTTGCTGTGCGGTGAAAGGGCCCCAATATCGGCTCAGCAGGTCAACGAGGAAACACGAAAAGCCATCCCGAAAGGTCCTCATAAGATTTAGAGGTCGAAATGAAAGTGATTGCTTCACAAACTCCACCCAAACGGATCATCGGCATCTGCCTCGTCGCTTAACCCAGCTGGTGTCGGCCAGGTAAGGGTGTCGGGTGTAGGGTTACTATGCTGATACCCGTAGCCATCGAGGTTGTTGTACTGAGCTGCTGCCAGCGACCATGGCTGGCCAGGATCTAGTAGCCAGTAAGCACTGACTGAGGTACTGCCCACACCAGAAGAAAAGGTACCGTGATTGTTGAGGGCCATTGAATCCCCGAATACTGGTACGCCATGATGAAGGGCCTCGGCGGGATTTGTTATAAATCGAGACTGGTCGTGATGCGAGTTAGGTATGAATGCTCGTTGGGCAATCGGGTCATAACCGCTTGTCGGCATAATAGCACTAGGTTCAGAGGCAAGCGACATATCACCATTGATCAACGCCCGACTTGACTGACGTGCTTCGTATGCTGCTTCTGAAAGAGCTGCCGCATGCTTTGTGTCGGACGGCCCTGCTTCAAGATCGCCCCGCAAACCCGTGACAAGATGCTTCTCCCAGAAATTTCCTACAGATCGCTGGCCCAGTGAAGCAGTAGCCAGTCGCTTTTCCCAGGCTTTGACCATTCCTGGTTGCGATAACAAGCCTTCAACTTCTTTGGTAGTACTCCACTCGTCCAGTGTTTGACCACGCTGAAAATGTGCTGCGATGTGTTTAAGTCGATCTCCAAAGGTGGGGAGGAAGTGACCGCAGAAGCCACATGACCACGCTTTCTTCTTGGTAGTTTCTTTCCACTTGTCTGCTATGATTTTGCCATCCTTCTCCCGAACTTTGTGACATTTCATCAGATGTATGACCAACTCCCCCCTTCTTTTGCAAGAGAACGAGGATGGAATTCCCTTTCCACATCTCTGGACGTCATGTGTGGCAAGATGATTTTCGCTTGGGTTCAAATACCCACAGAGTATACATATGGAACCCCCCTCAGTCTTTTCCAATGGGCTCCCAAGCATACAGACATATTTATCCACATGTCCCTTCTCATGTTTCCTCCAATCTGATGAATGTTTGTAGGAGCGTCGGTCTTCGCACTGTGTACACGAATAGAGTTTTGCTTCTTTCGTTGCCTCGTGTGAGGTGTTCGTCTTGTCAAGCGTCTGTTGTGCATGAGCGCCGGAAGCATTTGGTGGGCTTTGAGAGGAGGCTGCAATCTGAACGACGTTGGAGTGTGCGCAGGTGGATGTGCTAAGGCCGGGAGTCTGCGAAGTATCTCTTATCTGCCCCGGGAAAGGAGGACATGGGATATGAGGTCCTTGGGTGAGTTGTTCGGGACCGTTGGCTAGTCAGCATTAGCCCTCTGACTCCGAGACGAATAAGTTAGCAGCCTCACAGGATTCTCGAGCTTGGTCCAACCAAGTCCTGATTTCATCATCGGCAAAGTCTCTGAGGGCCCAAATTGCCGAGAATTGGTCGCTTGAGAGTGAACCATGACCAGGGGAGTAGTGAATGCTTGGGTCTAGAGATCGAGCAAATCTGAGGTACGCAAAAACATCCTCGTCGGTTTGATTTAGTAGGATCTGTATGGCCGGCTGCTCCGAGCTAGTTTCCGTGCCATTATTGTTCTGGGCCAATGGCGGGGACGTTTCATCTAGCGCGGGAGCTAATCCTGAGTCGGGTCCCTGCCAATCGTTAATCTCTGCCATTTCTCGACCTTTATTGAGAGCACGAAAGGATGAAGAGTGAAAATACGGGGGAGAGTGTGGACTTTACAATCGAGCAACGCAATCTGTCTGGCCTGTCTGGCCTAGCTGGCCGGCTTTAAAACCGTATGACAATTGATTGTTTGAAGGAGACAAGTAGATGAGGGAGACATCCATGAGTCTCAGAAACGGAACGACTAGGTTAAGCCGGTGATCGGCGAATCGGTCTGATTGATTGATTGATTGATTATGTCATACTACCCTGAAGTTAGTCCCTTAGTGGGCCAATTATGCGAGATTACATAATCCATCTACCAGCCAATCCAGCCAATCATATTGCCCCACTAGCAAAAGTGAGACTATACTCCACTTGCAGCCTCTTTGCTGCATATCTGCCTCTTTGCTGCATATCTTCGTGAGTTATTACCCCCCCTTCCACCTTCCTCCTTTCCGCCGCCCAAAGCCTACTTCTGTCGAATAGGAAGGCCCTGAGACCGATCTTTTCGGTCCGTATTTGTGTGATCAGTGACGTCTTAGCACGTTTAACTCTAGCATGCAATCGCATGGTTTTGTTGGACGGTATGGGTTGAATCTTCCTCAGAGCATTACCGCGTGTTTCCCTAGCCCATTCTTTGGCCCATTGTTGATAGGCGTGTTTTCTGATGGCTGTCTTGACCGTTGCTATCATTCTACACTGGATAGTTGACAGTGGGGCCGTCTCATTAGTGTCTCTTCCCAATACTCTGCCGTGTACCGTTTTTGTCCTCCAGCCGGTGGCCTTTTTTGCCTCTACATCGGCCCATTCGTTACCTGCAATACCGATGTGGGCCGGTATCCAGTGCAATTCGGCAGAGATTCCTTGATCCCGGAGAGCATTGATCATTTGGACTGCATGCATGACATAGATTTGGCCTGATCTCTTTCCTGGATCTCCAATGGCTCTGATGGATGACTGATTATCAGTATTAATAATGACCGTACCGGTAGGATGTGGTCGTTTGAGTGTTGCAATAGTCAATGCCTGAATAATCCCATGCAACTCGGCCGAGTAGACGGTGTACCAGGTGTCAGATCCCATGAATATTTGCCATGGCGATCCCATTGTGTAGGATACCGCTGCTGCTCCGATCTTCTTGTTGATTCCACTACCGTCCGTGTAGAACATCGTATGGCCCTCCTTCATGGATTGTTCCGATAGCTTCCTTGCTGCCTCTTTAGTTTTGCAAATAATCGTTTTTGGGGGTTCCCATTCCGGTGAGACGCTGAATGGTTGCAACTTTTCGAGCTGTTGAACATTGCCATAGAGGGATTCAAATCTATTGGTATGTCTCTAATCCTTAGCACCGCTCGGTCCAAATACTGATTATGACCTAGGCTAGTCCCCTGCTGGCTAGATCCCTCGTCAGCTTTGTCATCATTGGCCGCCTCGCCGCAGGCCAATTGAAAGGCCTTTAACTTCAGGTACTCGATTGGTCGAACGAATTTTAGTGAGAGATTTTTGATTCAATACTAACTTAGCGAGTTCTGACTCGATTTTGATAGTTTTTAATTATAAATTTAAAGAAAAATTAAGGCATTAATTTATTTTCTATAGAGTTTCTATATATAGATTATACAAAAGAATTCTTATAAGAGAGAACTTTTCTTTTTACGAATTTTGAAAATTCTTTTCCCTTGTCAGAACCGTGCCCAGAGTCAAGTCTAATGGGGGTAAATTGAATAAGACAACTAGATAAGGAGGAAATATGTACAGAAGAAGAGCGCTTAAATACTAGGAAGAATCCCCGCTAGCCTATGTGTCAATGGGAATGTGTCAATAACCAATAAACACTCTATGTGCTAGACACATAGCCATAAACACTCCCTATGTGCCTGACACCTAGGGTACGTCCGTAACACTACCCCCCCCCCTCAGGCAAGCGATGCCCCAGCGCTGTAGATTGGCCTGCGAGTCGTCTGCGAGCAGAAAGGATAAAAATAGTGGCGAGACCCCGGAGATTTCGGAGACGGCGGGGCCGCTTTGACTTGGCAACAGCGTTGTGCGGCCCTGGGTNTACCGGTAGGATGTGGTCGTTTGAGTGTTGCAATAGTCAATGCCTGAATAATCCCATGCAACTCGGCCGAGTAGACGGTGTACCAGGTGTCAGATCCCATGAATATTTGCCATGGCGATCCCATTGTGTAGGATACCGCTGCTGCTCCGATCTTCTTGTTGATTCCACTACCGTCCGTGTAGAACATCGTATGGCCCTCCTTCATGGATTGTTCCGATAGCTTCCTTGCTGCCTCTTTAGTTTTGCAAATAATCGTTTTTGGGGGTTCCCATTCCGGTGAGACGCTGAATGGTTGCAACTTTTCGAGCTGTTGAACATTGCCATAGAGGGATTCAAATCTATTGGTATGTCTCTCTAGTGGGCTAGTCAGCCTGTTTTTCCTTGGCTTCCTCTTGGATTTCCACCGCTCCGTGCGAGGCTTAATGATATCATGATAGGAGAGGCTTGTTACAATCCTTAGCACCGCCTCAGAGGTTAGCTTCTCTAGCTGCTGTTTGACCGGTAGGATATGTGCCTCTATGTCTAGGGCTGGTGTTGATGGGCCTTGAATGCCCCTGTGATTCTTCTGGCCGCAAGCGATTGGATTCTTTGCAATGCTACTAGGTGAGACTTGTTGTACCCCGGAGAGTTTTCGGGCTGATACCANTCTGTATTGTGAATGCCAGCATCGCGTTGCTCACGGAGAGTTTGAATCATTTCTAGGACTGAGAGTACGTTGCTCTCTACGGACTGAGTTAGGTCCTCAGGGGAGTTGATATTCCATGGATCCAGGGTTGTATCGAAGTTCTCTCCGTCCTTTGGGATCACTGAAAGTCTTCGATCTTTCGTTTGTTTTAAGAGGCTGCTGGCTCCTTGTTGAATTTCCTTGAGAGACTCTTGCAGTTCTGTCATATCAAGTGGAGTAGCCTCGTTTACCGCGCTCAAATTTGCCATGTTGAGAGGAAGTTAGCTCTGAAAGTTTGTTTGTTGGGGGGGATTGGTTTGCACGAATGCTGGGGTGCTTGCACGTATGCAGCGAGACCTCCTCGTAAGGGGTTTTCCTTGTGGTCAACAAGTCCTAGCCACGAATGGTTCGTTTTGCCTGCAGGTAGGCCACACCCGAGTGTCCAATGATCTGCTATCGAAACAGCTTCACAACGGTCCCGTTTGACAATTTTATTTTACTGTTCGCTTGCCAGTACGAACGGAAGGGTGGATGATCTAGTTGTAGTGTCAGAACCGTGCCCAGAGTCAAGTCTAATGGGGGTAAATTGAATAAGACAACTAGATAAGGAGGAAATATGTACAGAAGAAGAGCGCTTAAATACTAGGAAGAATCCCCGCTAGCCTATGTGTCAATGGGAATGTGTCAATAACCAATAAACACTCTATGTGCTAGACACATAGCCATAAACACTCCCTATGTGCCTGACACCTAGGGTACGTCCGTAACAATATTAATTAAACGATTAAAATAGATTATTCTTTTATTATTTAAAGATCTTTCTAACACGATTTAAAATCTCGAACGTTATAATTTCTATTTATAAGTTTTATAATATCGTCAATTTTCTTTTCTTCTTCAATAAGAGCGAAGTACGATCGATTTAAATTTCGCATTAATTTTAGTTTTAACTTCTTCTATATTTATTTAGATCGAATATTAATATATATCTATACGATAGAATTTTAAAAACGCGATCTCTTATATACACATATTTTCATTATATTATATTCTAAGAATTAATTCTTTATCGTCGCTGAGATAAACGTCACTATTAATATTAAGATCTCTAACGAACGTTTATATCTTAATCTCTATATTATTATCACGCGATATATACTTTATAATCATTGTAATTATTATAACATTAATAAAATAAATATCGTTTTAATATATTAAGATTTTAATAAGAATATATATAGTGAAAGATTTTTAAAGAAGTTTTACGATTATATCGTTTTCGAATTAGACTTCGAATATATCAAATATCGTCGACGTAGATTTATTATAATCTTAAAGAATAACTTTAAGCAAAATTGCTGAATAATATTATATAATTTCTATTTATCGATTAAATATAATATTTATATTAATATAGAGATTTGCGTTAATATCAAGATATGTAAATAGATCTTTAAATACGTTTATAAGAATAGCGATCGAATTAATTTGCAAATAACTTTAAAAAATTAATAGAATATAGACGCGATAGAAGTAGATTTAAGAGTATAAAGACGTACGATATGTAGACTCTATAGAGATCTATTAAAGAATATTTGAATTTAAATTACATAATTATAATTCTTCTATAAAACGTTTAATAATTTATCTTTTTAATCGATAGAAAGTTAAATATAACGATAATTTCGATTTCGTTAACGTGCTAAGCGAATAAAAAGATCGTCGAATTGAATTAATAATCTTTTTTAAACTTAATTAATAGCGTTACGATCGAAACGATATAAAAGATTATTTTTATTTTAATATATCGAACGACTAAATTTAAAAGAAGAATAAGAATAAAGATAAATAAATCGTTCGTTAGAGAAATAAGAGTATTATCGCTCGTATATATTATATCAATTCGAATATAAACGAGTTATTTTATCTGCGATATCTTTTATTAAATATATCGAATCTTAAATCGTTTAAAGATTTGCGAACGATAAACGATAATATTCTTTTTATCTATTATAATATATATATAACGAGAGATTTATTATAAAATAATATCGAATAAAATTAAGTTTTAAGCAAAGTAGATATCTAATAGAGCGAGCGATACTTGCGAAGTTTATTCGTCATAATTTTATTTAATTGTAATTTTAGCGATTTATTAAATTTATAAAATAAGCATCGAGCGAGATATATAAATTACTCTTTTCTTTATATATAATTAAGTATATTATAAAGTAAAAAGAATATCGCGCTATTAATATAATAAAACATCACGAACTTTTTTGATATGATATTTTGATATTTTAGATTCAAAACGTTCTCGCTAAGCGTATTCAATCTTTTTTTTATTCGTAAAATAGTTCGCTAAGTCGCTTTCTTTCTCGCATTTTATCTCTATCTAGATATATTTCTAAAGACTTTCTAAATTAATTAATTTATACATTTGAATTATCGAACGATTATATTTATATTCTTTAAATTAATTATTAAGACTTTTTTTTGTCGAACGATACGTAAGCTAGATAAGCTATCGTCGAGAACTTCTATCTTTATTTGATTAAAATTCGTCTGAAAAAAAAAAATATTAACTTTACGAGAGACATACGCTTTAGCGACTTCGATTTATTAAAATATCTATAAAAATATAATCAATATTATAATAATAATCGTAATCGATTTTTACGCGAAGAATACGATTATTAGATTAATAATTAAAACGAAATATAAAATAATCTTAATAACGATCAAATAATAGCTATTAACGTTATTTAAAACTCGATTATTAATTTTATTAATTAATTCTTCTTTTTGAATAATTATAAAAATATTAATAAAATTATATTTTAAGATATCGTGTTGCGAAGAGTTCGAAATAATTTAATGTAATTATAGCGACAACTTCTTTAGATATTACTTTTATTCTTCTTTAAGATAATCGTATCGTTTACTTTCGCTTTAAAATTTCTCTAAATATTACTATTTAGTTTATTTATAAAATAATAAATAATTTTAATTTTACTAAGTTATTTCGTTGAAACGAGATTTTTATATAAAATCGCTACGATATCGAGATAATTAATTATATACTTTAAAATATTCGAAAGAATATCGATTCGTTTAATGAAACCGTTATATACTTTTATAATAATTTTCGTTAAGTACTTTCGATTATTAAAGACGCTAAATTAAATTAAATTATTTAGACTATTTTTAGAGCGTTAATTCTTTAATCGCATATTTAAATTCTTAAATTAATAAAAAATATACGACTTCGAAACTCGAATTTAATTAATTAAAATCGAGCTGATATAAAAGAATTTTTTTAAAAATTTATTAAATATAAGTAATAAGATCGTAATAAGCATCGTAAAAGAATATATCGTTAATTAATTCATTAACTAACTAGCAGAAAACTTCGTTATCGCATTAATTAATACTATTTATAATAATATCGATTTATATCGCTCAGCTAATTTCTATATCTTTAAAATTATTCTCTATATTCTTAATAAACACGTCGTCGAATTTAATATTTAAGTGCTTAATAGATTTTTTAAGACGAAGATCGTCTATTAAAATCGCGATTAAGTCGTTAATAAAGAAAATAACTTTCTTCTTTTTATCGAAATAATAAATATCTTCGAATTTTTCGCTCTTTTATTATATTATTTAAAATTAAAATAAAATTATATAATTATACTACTAAGTAATTTAAAATAGATAAAGAATTTATATAATAATACTCGTTTGCAAGTCAAGCAAATTGAAATAAAAATATTTAATTATTATATTCTCGAAAATAAATATAATAATAAACGTTATTATATATCGCGTATTTTATTGTTATCGTCGAATTTAAACAGTCTATATACTTTCTTTCGACGAATTTAATATTTTATTCGTCTAACGTTTAATATAATTATTAATAAATCGCAAAAGTAATTATTATAACACGTCGAGCTAAGTCTCTACTCGAAGATTTTCGTTTATAATTAATTATATATAATCTTGAATAGAGTTATTAATAAGAATAGATTAGCTATTATAATTATAAAGAATCTATCGAAAAAGCAGTCGAATCGATCGACGAGATATATTAGAAATAAGATAATCAAGCAAGTTCTTCTATCGACGACGAGTTTATAGTAATGAAATTAGACGAATATCGTATAGAAGACAAATATCGTATGAAAGGCAAATAGACAAATAGATAGAAATCGCATAGTAGACATTGTAGGCGATTGCCGTATAGATCGCAATCAGAGTCTGATTTCATAGGGCTGACTGCATTTCGATGTAGCGCCATGAATTTAATTCATGGGTCTATACTTGTTATTAATAATAAGATAATAGTATAATAAACAAATAACGAATAAAATTATAAAATCTTTTATAGTGAAGATAACCGTCTATTGATTTATAAAATAATAAGTCGTAATTATTCGATTACGATCGTATATATCTATGTCTTCGTAAAGAACGAAAAAAGACTTTTTTAACTTAAATAAATTAATAAGAAATTAAAGACTTTTTCGCTAAGCATTTCATATAATATAATGAAAAATGATTAAAATTTAATTTTAAAATTTATTAATAAAGTTATTAACGTTAAAAAAGCGACGACTTAGTAAGAAACGAAATTCGTAAAGCTTCTAAAGAATTTAGAAGAAGATATTTATAGTCTAACAAATAATTAAAAACTCAATCACTCGAAAATTAGAATATTTATCTTCTTTATAGAAAATCTAAATATATAATATCTCGAATAAATCGTATTTATATTCGAAATGATTGACTCGAAGTTTCGAAGAGATAAAGTATCGAATTAAATAAATTATTAATAAATTATAAAGCGATTATAGCGATTTTATATTTCGATAGAGCGTCGAATAAAGAATTTAAATAATAATATCTTAATTCGTTATTATTTAAAAGAATTAAGATAAAAGAAATAACGCGAAAAGCGCTAAAACTTCTTCTCTGAATTAATTTTCTGAAGAATTAAAATTTATATAAAATTATAATCTCAAGCGTGATAAAGAATCTAATAATAATTAATCGTAAAATCGATCGTAAATTTAAATACATATTAAAAAAAAAGTTGATTAAAAAAGAAGAGAAACTAAGAGTGTAAAGAAAGATTAATTATAATTAATATTTAAAAAGAGCATTTAACTAAGACGTATAATTATAACTATATCTATAATATAATAATTAAATATCTTATACTTAATGAGAAGTCTAGCAAGTAATTTTTTAATAGAATAAAGATCTTTAATAATATTAAATCTGAAATTTTAATTAATCAATAAAAAAGTTTATATTCGAGATTTATAAACTTAATAAAAATAGTCGAGACGTATTATAAAAATCTATATACGACGAAGTTATCTAAAGACGCGTCGCGATAAGAGATTTTAAAAAATTTAACGAATAAGATATTCTCGAGAGCGATTATAAAGTTATTAATATCTATATCGATTAATAAGATAAAGCTAATTATTTAATATACGACTTTAAAAAAATCGTTCAAAAATAACGATATCTTCTCGAAGTTTTATAAGATATTAACGTTTCGCTTAAAGAAGACGTTAAAAAAAGAACGAAAGTTCTCGTCTCTGATAATAAAGAGATTAATAAATCTTTATAATTATACTGTCCTGGCCTTCTACGAGGTTATATATCCGTTATATACTCGATTAATAGCGGAAATAGTTACTTTACAAGTAAAGAGTCGATATACAACGATTATATAACGATTATATAATAGCGACGAAAGATAGTTAAGTTTTAGTCTCGTTATATAATCGTTTTAAATACTACGATTAAATAATATCTCGATATATAATCGTTATATAATCGTTTTAAAATTAACTTACTAAATTTATCTAAAAATAATAAAAACGATTATTTTTAATTTTTAACTAAATCTTTTTTTAAACTTTATTTTATTTTTAAAACTTTTTTTCAATTTAATTTTTTTTCATTTCATTTTCATTTTCATTTTTTTCATTTTTTTCATTTTTTTTTTTTTTTAAGATAGTCACGATTGTCAGAACCGTGCCCAGAGTCAAGTCTAATGGGGGTAAATTGAATAAGACAACTAGATAAAGAGCGAATATGTACACAGGAGAAGAGCGCTTAAATACTAGGAAGAATCCCCGCTAGCCTATGTGATAATGAGAATGTGTCAATGACCAATAAATACTCTATGTGCCTGACACATAGCCATAAACACTCCCTTTGTACCTGACAGCTAGGGTACGTCCGTAACAACGATCAATAATCATATAGTTATTAGAGATTTAGAGAGTTTTTAATCTTCGTAATCTTTCGAGTCACTGCAGCAATGAAAATATCTCAGTCTCTTCTCTTACTTATACTTATACTTTTATTATATTTATTGCAGTTATATAGCTGTATAGTTACTTTAGTTATGCAGTCTTGAAAAGTTCTTAATCTCTGCAATCTTTCAAGTCACTGTAGCAAAAAAAATATCTTAGTATATTATATTTATATTTATAATTATGCTTATTGTAGCTATTTAGTAATACAATTATTTAGTCATATAGTTATATAGTTATATAGTCAATTTATGCTTGAAGGATTCTCAGTCTCTGTAGTCTTTACAGACTTTCGAGTCACTGTAGTAATAAAGATATCTCGTTCATATCTATATTTATAGTCATATCTATTATAGTTATTTAGTTATACAGTTATATAGTCATATAGTTATGTAGTTATGCAGTTATGTAGTTATTGCAATCTTAGAGAATTCTTAGTCTTCGTAATCTTCGCAGTCGCTACAGCAATAGAGATATCTCAGTCTTATTTATGCTCTTACTCATGCTTTTATCTATACTCTTATTTATATTATACTTATTGCAGTTATTGTCAGAACCGTGCCCAGAGTCAAGTCTAATGGGGGTAAATTGAATAAGACAACTAGATAAAGAGCGAATATGTACACAGGAGAAGAGCGCTTAAATACTAGGAAGAATCCCCGCTAGCCTATGTGATAATGAGAATGTGTCAATGACCAATAAATACTCTATGTACCTGACACATAGCCATAAACACTCCCTTTGTACCTGACAGCTAGGGTACGTCCGTAACACTACCCCCCCCCTCAGGCAAGCGATGCCCCAGCGCTGTAGATTGGCCTGCGAGTCGTCTGCGTGCAGAAAGAATGAGGATAGTGGCGAGGTCTGTAGGCGGTCCATATCGTTAACTCTATGACTCAGTCGAAAGGAAGGCATCGTGCTTGATGGCCTGACTGTCGGAAAGAGTACGTGACATTGCGCGATTTTCAGGGGGTCCTTGGACCCGAGGCCTACAGTCGTGTAAACCGCTCATTATGGGCACGGGCAGATACCTTATAATGAGCTGATTACCGTACTGCAGGCCTCAGGCCCATAAATGATGTCGTTGTGGTTGTGGGAACAAAAATGTGGTTTTGCGCTGTTGTTGATCCTCGAAGTAGGAAGGGAAACCTATGAAGTCTTCTTCGCGCCAAGATCTCATTTCCCAATTAGGGCAAGCCTCGGAGGCTTTCAAGCTCCGGGGCTTACTGGGCTAAGCTAGAACTATGACACTTAAGGGGAAGATTTCACGGTAGGGCTGAGGTTACCGCCGCTAGGTCCTTGCTAGCCGTGCTAGCTTAGGTTACTTTGATGGCCCAGACTGTCAGAACCGTGCCCAGAGTCAAGTCTAATGGGGGTAAATTGAATAAGACAACTAGATAAAGAGCGAATATGTACACAGGAGAAGAGCGCTTAAATACTAGGAAGAATCCCCGCTAGCCTATGTGATAATGAGAATGTGTCAATGACCAATAAATACTCTATGTGCCTGACACATAGCCATAAACACTCCCTTTGTACCTGACAGCTAGGGTACGTCCGTAACACTACCCCCCCCCTCAGGCAAGCGATGCCCCAGCGCTGTAGATTGGCCTGCGAGTCGTCTGCGTGCAGAAAGAATGAGGATAGTGGCGAGGTCTCGGAGATTTCGGAGACGGCGTGGCCTTTTTGACTTGGCAATAGCGTTGTGAGGCCCAGGGTTCTCCGGATATTTGCTGTGATAGTCATTGACTACGTCCTGGGCCCCCTCAAACTCATTATTGTCAGTATTCCACCAAGTCAGGGTGTCATCATCATCTTTCCACTTGACTTGGTACTGCAATTGGTTGTAATGACGTCGAGAGTCTAGGATATCCTCCACAACCCATTCGTCACCCTTAGGCGTCTCGATTGGCTTTGCGGGAGGATTCTTCTGGCCCGGGAGCAGATCCCTAGGAGCGAGCGTCAATAGTTTGGGACTGACGACTGGACGGATCTTCATTGTGGGAGGGAGTTGGAGTTTGTATGCAGATCCCACGACCTTAATGACTTTGAAAGGTCCTTCGTTCTTGTTTCCCAGCTTCTTTGACGGGCGTGTGGTCTCAATATTGCGGCTGTCCAAGAAGACCATATCGCCTTTCTTGAACTTGATATCGAGGCGANCTCTGTCTGTCCGTCAGTCTCCGGATGGAATGCTGTAGACAGTTTGGCCTCTATGCCGAGCCGTTGGCAGAAAGACTTCCAGACGGTGGCTATAAACTGTGGCCCTCTATCGGAGATAATGCTGAGAGACAGGCCATGAAGCCTAAAGACCTCCTTCAGGAGTATTAGCACGGTTGCTTCAGCAGTCGTTCCCCCGTCTTCCGTAGTGCAGGGAACGTAATGACGTTCTTTAGTCAGCCTGTCTATGAGGACACAAATAGAGTTCCATTGCTCTGACATAGGGAGCCCNCTAGAGATAGCAAGTTCCTTCCTCATCAATAGAATCTTGGTCAACCACCTGTCAGAACCGTGCCCAGAGTCAAGTCTAATGGGGGTAAATTGAATAAGACAACTAGATAAGGAGGAAATATGTACAGAAGAAGAGCGCTTAAATACTAGGAAGAATCCCCGCTAGCCTATGTGTCAATGGGAATGTGTCAATAACCAATAAACCCTCTATGTGCTAGACACATAGCCATAAACACTCCCTATGTGCCTGACACCTAGGGTACGTCCGTAACAATATAGAGAGAAAAAGACGAATAAGTGATAACAGAAGCTTATTTTTTACGTAGTAAATACTAAAAGACTTATAATAACTAATAAATGATAGAATTGCTATAAAATATATATATCTTGCTATCTACGAAGGATTAATATCGCGTAATGTTTTCGTGTCGAGTTATGATACAATTTTAGGAATAAGTAGATATTTTTTTAGGGTGGTGCAAGTAGAGAATATTCATTTTCTACGTAGTGAAAGACTTGTGATAGTTAAAAAACACTACAATAGCTGTAAGAGATAGACATCTTACTATCTACGAAGGACCAGTACTGCGCAACATTTTCGTGTCGAGTTATCATACAATTCTGGTGGTAAGTTGGCTTTTTTTTGGGTGACGGACTTATCGGATTTTAGGGGTGGTGCATTTCCCAGTGAGTTGCATTTCCTGGTGGATACGAGTAAGTATCGAACTTGCCGGGCCGCTGCCGATGCTTAGCGCAGGATCCTGGAAAAGCCTATTGGTTTCTAACTGACTGGTGATCCGTGAAACCATTTGCTTCTATGCTTCTGCGTAGAGCTGCATCAACTCGCTCGGCATCACTGTTCAAGAGAATCCCACTTCTTACGGCCTCTTGCTGTTCGCTCCAATACTCTATGATGGCTCCTTCAGGTACCAATATGTTCTCCGTTGCGAGCCCAGTGAGCAAAGTCCGTTGTGGCTGAACCTTTGACCGGACAGCGACCCAGAAACATCGCCCAATCGTTATTTCTGGTCCCTCTGGATCTGGGAAATCGACCATACTCAAGCGTCTGTTCGCAGATCATCCGAATGCCTTTGGCTTCTCCGTCTCACGTACGAGTCCATTTGCGCGCGCCTCTACTCCAATCCTTCCGCTTACAACGTACCTAGACACCACCCGCTCTCCTCGGCCCGGCGAGCAGGATGGTCGTGAATACAATTTTACCAACCAAGAAGCATTCCTGGCTCTGGTAAAGGATGGCGGTTTCATCGAACATGCTAGATTTGGAGGGAATTACTATGGGACGAGCGTGAAGGCTGTCAAGGATGTGGCGGAGAAGGGGCGGATATGTGTCTTGGATATTGAGATGGAGGTGTGTACTCGGTCAATGCAAAGCTCTCCGTGGTCGGAACCATGGCGCCGCTAATCGGTTCTTTCAGGGTGTCAAACAAGTCAAAAAGACGGACCTAGGAGCACGTTTTTTGTTTCTATCACCGCCGTCACTTGAAACACTAGAAGAGAGATTAAGGGGCAGAGGGACGGATGACGAGGAAAGTGTGAAGAAGAGATTAGAGCAGGCGGATAAGGAGATGGCATTTGCAAAGGAGGAAGGTGTGCATGATAAGATCGTTGTTAACGATGACTTGGATAGAGCTTACCGAGAGGTGGAGGAGTGGGTTGTGGATGGAGGAAAATACGGAGGCCATGCTTAATTTTGCCGCCTGATGAATCTATGAAAGAATCATAGAAGAGGATCTCTTCTTTATAGTGACCATGAAATGATGATTATCTAGACCAAGTAGACCTTGATGGTCTACTGACGTTGTCCATGGTCTATACTCATGGGTCTTTTGGGCTCCGAGGAGCAGATGCAACTCAAGTAGGACAATGCTAGGAAAGTTTCGCTGGCCGATTGATTATGTGGGTCAGAAGTTCCCAATTGCACATTTCCCGCTGACCCTGCAAGTAAAGACTAAAACTGCTGCATGCTGAAGAAAGTCCAATTCCCTGGAATTAGGAAAATTCTCCAGGCGTTGCCTGTTCAATATCCATTCATCGTCATTCTCTGCGACTGCCTGCTCAACTCCCGATCTGCAGATGGGCTGATAGGCCGGCTACCCTGACCAGCAGCACTGTTCTCTTTGAGTGCCAGCAGTTGCTTCGCACGGAAAGTCTCGTAATGGATCTGCGAGGTCGTTTCAATGAGGTCTTGCAGATGCGTACGAGTCAGAAAGTTCCTCAACGACACAAACTCGCAGTGGTTCTCATCCTCGACGTTGATCACACCCCAGCGATTCTGGCGCCCACGCACTGATCGTCCACCAACAACGATTGAATTCTCGGATCCAACCACAGCGAATGGAATGAGGTCCTTGATACTAGTGTTTGTTGCGCGTTCCTCTTCATCTTGCTCGTCGTTGTCATAAGGGTACATTCGCAGGTTGTGGAACGTGAATTCTTCCTTGATACGTTCCTTGAATGCCAAGCGCTCCTCCAAAGTCAGTGAATCAGACTTCGCAATCACAGGCACGACATTGACGACATCAGAGAGCTTCTTCAGAACCACGATATCTATAGGTTTGAGGCTGAAGAGAGTTAGTACACCGTCCTGAGGAAGCGAGCATGGATGCTACACGCAACATACGCATGACCTGATGGCTGAATGAAAAATAGACAACAGTGGACGCGGGTGTCTTGGATGTATCGCTCTCGTTGCGCCGTAAGTTCCTTTCGCAGGTATGCCGAGTGCTGATCCTTAATGTACTTGACAATGGGGTCCCAACTACAGCGAATTAGATTGCCGTGCTACCAGTGATGATCATGGTTTCTTACCATCTATCATTGTTGACCTGATCGCCGTACCCTGGAGTATCAACAATGTTGAGCCGTAGGCGTACGCCATTCTCCTCAATTACTATCATATATCTTTAGTGCTTCTCTAGTATGTGGAAACTTTTGAGCGCACCATGAGAGACGGATTGAATCTCGGTTGTGTTTCGGACAGGTTCTGAAGGCGAGAGGCGACCTTTGGAGTCTATGAGATGAGAAGCGAAGATGGTGTTTATGAGGGTCGATTTCCCTAACCCCGTTTGACCTGCAAAAATTGTCAGGCTTAAGGTTATGTCGCCATAGAACATGAACTCTAGCCATACCAACGCAAATGACGTTGAATTGAAAGCCACGTTTGAGGAGTTTGCGTTCAATTTGGGTAGTGATGCTGTCGAAACCGACATGGCTCTTGGGCATCACGGGACCTTGTTGGGGAGGCATCGCAGTTGCCATGATAAGCGGAGCAGGATGGAAGCCTGAGTGAGTGTGGATCGAGGAACGAATCGAAATTCTAGGTCAGTGTGTCAGGGTTGAATTCCTTGACCATCGATGATTAAGAAAGTAGCTGGGCGAGGGGGAAGAAGCTTCGCATTAAAAGGGGGCTCGAGCTAGTAGTGTAGCCTCTTTTCTTTCCTGTACTACGGAGGTATTCATGAAGTCGAATCAACGCGGCGCCCGACAAACCAATTGCCTCTTACAACTGAATCATCAGAAAACCGCTTTGTGAATCGACTCAAGTACTCGTTATGGCCCTTCGCCAGCTGTTCCCCACTCTACTCTTACCACATGCGATCGCCTTTCCAGCTGCCACATCCCCATTACGTACAAATACGGCCCCACTCCTCGGACATATCCTACGACCCGTCCTACAGCTCTCATTTACCATACCTACAGTTACACGATTCGACGTGCCATCAATATTGGACGGGCTCTGGGAATCAATTCTGCGGGCGGTACCCAAAAAAAAGACATCGCATAGGAAAAAGCGCCAACGGTTCATGGCAGGGAAGGCTTTGAAAGACGTGACTGCCCTGAATAAGTGCTCAGCTTGTGGCAATGTCAAAAGAGCGCATCTACTGTGTCCCTTCTGCGTCAATGGTCCGTCAAGACTTGTATACTCGGAATTTGTTAAGCTGATCTTCTACAGAGATCCGAGACATGTGGGGCAAGAAGGGATCCGAAGGGTCGGAGGAGAAGATAGCAGCGGCGGACGCATAATGCAAACTTGTACATGACATTGTGGACTCCATTTGGCGGCATAGCGTGGTACATAGGTGTATAGGAGCATTGGGGTAGCGTCCGGTGCCAGATTCCAAAGCTTCAAGCTCTATGCATCAGCGTACAACGGGCATAGTGTGCAAAGCTTCAAGCGAATCATCAGACCGTCATTGGCTAGGATCATCTCAATATTTATGGCCTGTCAGAGAACTAAGAGCTTTAAATCTCCTGACACCCGGAGTCACAGAGCGACCACTCGAACTTCGCAGCCTTCTTTGCTAACAGTATTCCTATCTACTCACTGAACGCTTGCTTCATTGAGCAAACTTCAAGGTTGCAACAACTCCTAAATTTCATGAGCGATGGTAAATTACGCTTAGTATCTCCCTCGGGAACAGCAAAGGTGTCTGACTCTGGCCAGTCAAAGCAATACCTCACCACGCACACCATTGATCATGGTAAGACTACGGCTAATCGACGCTCTTTTCAAGATATATTTACTTATCAAGCTTTAGCCCATCCTACAGACATATTTTGCCTTGGCACTACGGCATCTCAGATCCTCTCCTCTTCCGGCTCTTCGTCTATCCAAGTCCACTCCACCGACCAAGCCAATTTTCCACTCTTGCAGACTCTCGATAACGCTCACGGATTAGGCTGCCACCATATTGTCGTAAGCAGAAATGGACAGACAGCCGCTAGCGTGGGCTTCGGGGGCGAGGTTAAAATTTGGGCTGCACAAGATGATGGGCGGTGGATTGAAAGGACCAAGATTGTGGGTGCGGCTTTCCCTTCTCCAACTCTTTCTCGTCTGAACAGACTGAAATGCTGACATCTAGGTAGAGGGGAACAAGGCAGGAGAAATATGGTCAATAGCTCTCTCCGAGGATGGACAATATCTTGCTGCTACGTCTTTTGATGGGAGAATCAATGTGTGGGACAATCTTGCAAACGGGGCTAAAATTCGCGAGTTTGAGACAAAAGGGAGTTTCGGCATGAGCATAGACTTAGTAGGCCACCATTGAAAGGGTGCAAAAAGTGGTGGCTGACAAGTTGATAGGCTGTGGATGGAAGATTCACCGCTTCCGGGCATGAGAATGGTGGCATTTACATCTTCAATAATGATACCGGAAGATTGTTCCACTCACTGCCCGGCAGGTCGTCCACAACTAGGGTGGACTAGCCTCTGCTAAATTTTTGCTAGGACTTGTCAAGCCTGTGCGAGCCGTTGCATTTTCGCCAATGGGTAGGCTACTCGCAGCTGCAGGTGACTCCAGCGTAATCGCCTTGTACGATGTCTCTTCCGGTGACCAGGTAGCAACTCTAATGGGTCACGAGGCATGGATTTTCTCGTTGGACTGGAGCGATACTGGAGAGTATTTATTGAGCGGGTATGCTTGTGACCCAGTCGCCTCTCCCCGATGCTTTCTAATGATACTCTATAGGGCGTTTGACGGGAAAGTAAAGGTCTGGTCTATCGAACAGCGAACATGCGTTGCAACGCATACGGAGGCGGAGAAAACTCTTTGGAGCGTCAAGTGGTTGCCGAAGACGGGGAAGAATGAAGGGTTTGCCACAGCTGGAGCGAATGGAAGCATATGTTTCTATAGGGAAGCTACAGGCGGATGAGCAGGGCGTTGATTCATGTCCAGCGCATGTAACGCTGTAGAAGCGCGTTCTCTTGTGAGGAGGCAGTGCTGAGCCCGGAACCGTATCGAAAAGTTCGAGTCCAGCGCCAGGTTCGTGAAAATAGAGAAGGGAGAAGCTGTACCCAAAAGGACCATTTTTTTTATCAATCCGACCAGACGGCTCGCAACGAAGCTCATTCTTTGCTTCAGACGATATAGCTCTCTCTCCGCTCGGATGGAAGCAGGTAATAATTATCCGAGGAATAGAGATATCCTTTGGTAATCAACCCAACAGGTTATATCACGGCATTGGGTTCGCTTTTAACGATGGCGATACGAGAAATTTTGAGATTCCAAGCCAGGGAACACTAAGCCACCAGGTTTTTTGAGTGTATGAACCCGGCGTTGTTTGGAAATTTTTTCTTGTCTTCCATTCCTCAGTAACTTTAATGAAGATATCTGGCTCTTCGTCTGCTTCCTAACGAGATATACATATACAGACACGTACTAGTTACTGCTGCGCAAATACAGAGTAGAGATATCTAGATGCCCACCTACGTGAGTAAGGTACCTCAGACAATTATTCTTCTCGCGTACCTGAGGGAAAAGCCGTTGATATGCAGGTACAACGGAGTTAACCGAAGCCTGAAGGACGCGAATAGCAAATCTGACTGGATAAATGAACACGCTAAAAACGTGGCTAAGTAAATAAGCCTAGACGCTTGTTATTATTAGGCAGGCACAAGCCCACACCCCCTGAATTATCCCCCTTTCACCCGTTCAGAGTAAGTAGTTTCATGTGCCTCGCTCTTTCTTTTTTATTCACTTCTTTCCAATTCTTTCTCTTTCAAACACACACACATACAGAGTACTACTCTCTCACACTCTCCTTCAAAATCTTTTCATCCACAAGTATCTTTTTCCCTTTTTGCATTTGACCACCAGTCGCTCTTTAGCACTCCAACCCATTTTCTATCTATCTCGATCCTCTTGCTCAATACACGCTCACTTGGTCCAAATTCCGCGCTCATAATTTTGACGTACCCGAACAAAAGCAATAACATACACACTTCATCATGTTCGCCAAAACTGCTCTCGTCTGCGCTCTGGCCGCTGCCACTGCTCAGGTTGTAGTTGCGCAAGCTGTCGTACAGCCTGCCTGCTTCATGAAAGTTTTTTCGTACGACAGCTTCTTCATTGTCCATGTTGCCGTCTAATCTAACACGCAACACAGTTCGTTCCAGACCGCATCCCAAGGACATTATGCAGCCGACCAGAAGACTCTTTGCTGTAAAGAAGCGGCCGAGTTCAAGTCGCGTATCCAGTCGGATCTCTGCCCATCGGGAGACCAGGCCTCCGCTTTGTCTTCGTACAAGACCGCGTGCGAGGAAGCAGGTTACGGCTGTACGTCGTGAAGTCCTCTATCGACACCTTTCATCAATTGTTAGCTAATTCAAAGATTGTCTTAGCATGCGCCAACTCAACTTCAAGCGCGGCATCTGCATCAGGCACAGCATCCCCGTCAGGGGCAGTATCCCTATCAGGCGCATCCAACAGCTCAGCACCCTACCCCGTTGTATATACATCAACGTCCACATACTTCGATAAGGAATGCTCATGCACAAAGACCACAGCTGTTGTGTAAGAAACCTTCATTTTTTGACTACTGTCGCTCTTTGACTGACTTCCATCGATAGTACTAGCGGAGTAGCTGGCGCTACTGGACTTGCAACTGGAACGGGCACATCAGGCTCCTCTGCAACTGGCGCTGCAGGATCGGGGTCGAGCTCGAGTTCAGGTTCCGGTTCCGGTTCCGGTTCCGGTTCCGGATCAGGCTCCGGAGTAGGTTCAGGATCAGGTGCGGCCTCTGGCTCTCCAATCACTCCGGTCTCTCCGTCAAAAACTGGAGCCGGACCAAGTTTCACTGGAGCGGCAACGAAGAATGTCGGCTCCGTCGCTGCTGGGCTCCTGGCCGTGGCTGGTATCGCTATGGCCCTGTGAGTTGGCTGTGACTTCATGATCGGCGCACGTCGCGTGTCATGTATAGAGTCTACTCGAGGCATGGCTTTGGAGTAACATTTATGCATCTATGGCGGCAATGCAGAGTCATGCTTCGACTTGGCTTTTTACGGAGCAGATGTATCATTCATAGACCGGCATCGCTGGCTTGTCCAGAGAGATCGTGGGTAGTAATTTCATCTCGCTGTTAGTAGTTAGAACTAATTAATCAATCCATTATCCAATCACGGAAAAACTGCCCACCCTTTCATACTCGATATTCAATAGTGCAGATGCCAATAGATTCGTATACTCCGCAAAAGTTGGCGGTTTTTTGATCCGCGGGTGTCTGAAAACCCGGGGTTTTCTCTGGCTCAACCGTTTTTCCAACTGTCAAGGATAACATGTGGTGAGCATGCACTCACTATGTGCGCGATCCCAGGCCCGGGCGATTGCTTTACTGAAGGTTAGTCTAACATCCGAAAGATCAGAGAGCCTGGCTGACGATATCAGAAACGCAGACACCTACGCCCAACAGTAGCCCTTCGCCTTCGGTCATTGGCCACAGAGGCGATACCAAGGACTCTGGCGGGTTCAGATGTCGCTTCAAGAATCCCTCCCTACAAAGATCTTATTGGAAAGTTAAAGAAAGTTTACAAAGTTCTTGGGAAAGAGACACAGCTCACTCTTGCGGAGAAAATTCTATACTCGCATTTGGATAATGTGGCAGAATCTCTGCTATCAAATACCCAAAATGGCAAAGAAATCAGGGGAAATGCTACTCTCAAACTCAAGCCGGACAGGGTGGCCATGCAAGATGCATCCGCACAGATGGCGCTGCTGCAATTTATGTCTTGCGGCCTCCCATCTACGGCAGTGCCTACCAGTATTCACTGTGATCATATGATAGTCGGAGAAAGAGGCGCAGATGTTGACCTTCCTGCCTCAATCACAGGTAACAAGGAGGTCTTTGACTTCCTAGAATCAGCAGCTAAGAAGTACGGGATCGAGTTCTGGCCGCCTGGCGCAGGTATTATACATCAGACTGTCCTGGAGAATTATGCTGCGCCTGGCCTTATGATGCTCGGGACCGACAGTCACACTCCAAATGCCGGCGGGCTGGGTGCTATCGCTATCGGTGTTGGTGGAGCAGATGCATGCGATGCTATGGTAGATGTGCCGTGGGAACTGAAAGCTCCAAGACTTTTGGGTGTAAAATTGGAAGGGCAGTTGAGCGGTTGGGCCACCCCGAAAGACGTTATCATGAAGCTGGCGGGTCTCCTGACCGTACGGGGAGGGACCGGCTTCATCATTGAATATTTTGGCCCCGGAGTGGATACTATAAGTTGCACTGGATCTGCTACGATATGCAATATGGGAGTTCGTACTTTTCCGAGTGATCCCTCCCTTTTTGCAATCAAAGCCTGAGTCACTAGTCCCCAGATCTGCTTCGTAATTCGAATTCATGGCCCGAAAAAGCAATGCTGACTCCGGATTTGCATAGGCCGAAGTGGGTGCCACAACATCGATATTTCCGTTCACGCGAAGCATGGTGCCTTACCTTAAATCGACGCACAGATTGCCTCTATCTCAAAAAGCCGTCAGCTACGCTTCAGTGAGCGAGAGGGGAAGCCAGTTGCTTTGCGCTGATTCTGGAGCCGTATACGACGAAGTTGTTATTATCGATCTCTCTAGTCTTGAACCCCATATTAATGGACCATTCACGCCAGACCTCTCTACACCTCTCTCAAATTTCAAGGATGTAGTCAAGATTAACAAATGGCCGAAATCCATTGGCGCAGGATTGATCGGAAGTTGTACGAACAGCTCGTACCAGGATATGACTAGGGCCGAAGACATCGTCAAGCAAGCATCAGCGGCCGGTTTGGAGCCAAAAGCCGAATTTTTCGTCACACCTGGCAGTGAGCAAATCCGGGCAACGCTTGCCCGCGACTCGACATTGGAGACCTTCTCTTCTGCCGGAGGCACAGTTCTAGCCAATGCTTGTGGACCATGTATTGGTCAATGGAAGCGTACCGACGGCCCCTCAAAAGGCGAAACGAATGTCATCTTCTCATCCTATAACCGCAACTTCAAGGGAAGAAACGACGGTAACCCATCCACTATGAATTTCCTTGCCTCGCCCGAGATCGTCACCGCTTTCTCGTATGCTGGCACCACAACCTTCAACCCACTGACAGACACCATTGCCACGCCCTCTGGCAACCCATTCCATTTTTCTCCTCCCTCAGGACTCGACCTCCCGCCTGCGGGATTCGCCACAGGAAATCCAGAGCTTGCTCCAACCCCTGGCGTTCCTTCTCCAGACCATCCTGTTATAATATCTCAAACTTCTGATCGTTTGGCTGTTCTCGAGCCATTTGCTCCATTTCCGTCTGGGGAACTTGAAGGCGTTCGCGTCCTATACAAAGTCAAAGGTCAATGCAGTACGTATTTTCCGAGTCTATGTTTCCTCTATTGAATCAAAATTTTTGGTCTTCATTATTTTATATAGGGCCAAATAGGGGGTGTCTGCGCTTGAGAGCCAGGACACTCCCTATCCGGCCCTGTATCTAACAAATTACACATTTCTTGAGAGTCATCTCTTTCTAGACGTGTCATACCTCTCAAACAAGCAAGACTGATTCCGAACCATTAATCCAGCAACCGATACAATCTCAGCCGCGGGCCCATGGCTGAAATACAAAGGCCATCTACCCAACATAAGTGCAAATACGCTGATTGGTGCCGTAAATGAAGAGACAGGTGAAACAAACATTGCTTATGACTATTTTAATCTTGCAGAATCCGGTGAGCCGACAAAAAGCGGTATTCCGCAACTAGCCGAGAAATGGAAGAATGAAGGTAAAGAATGGATGGTGGTTGCTGAGAGTAACTACGGTGAAGGTAGCGCGAGAGAGCATGCTGCATTACAGCCTAGATATCTGGGCGGGCGTGTCATACTCGCCAAAAGCTTCGCTAGGATACATGAGACCAATCTGAAGAAGCAGGGAATCGTACCTCTGGTCTTTGAGAACGAGGGTGATTATGAAACAGTCCAGGCAGGAGACGTGGTTTCTACAATGGGTCTGTACAAAATGTTACGGAACGGTGGTAGAGGAGACGTAAGTTTGAAGATCGATAAGAGGGAGGGTGGAGAGCAAATCATCAAGGTCAGGCATGCAATCAGCCAAGATCAAGCCGACTTCATATTGGCAGGGAGTGCATTAAATTTGCTGGCCAAGCAAGAGGGTGTAAAAAAGTAAGGTATGAATCCTAGAGACAATAGAAGTCGACACAAAGCACCAAATCGTGTAGTTCATGAAGGCCTTTCGTCTATAACATTTCTCTTTCCTGCCTAGCTTTTGAGGCCCCGGCTCTGAGACCCAGAGGAGTCCATCAACGTCGTTTCTGTGCTATTCAATGTTCAATGCATGCCATGGCCATGAACATCCACAGTTCGGGCTGGTAGCCCCTCTTGACAGCTTCCACTGCTCTTCGCAAAATCCTTAATGGTATCTAAGCCGCTCATAAAAAAATCCCCAGAAAAATCGCTTCCTCAAACCTTACAGTACCCTCGCAAATTCACCTCTTCACAGCCTTCGGTCTCGGTTTACACTCGTCCCCCTGTACCGCGTGTAACATGACCTTGTTCACCAACTGTGGGGTGTTCACCGAATACCCTTTGCTCCAATCGTAGCTCACAGCATAAGCAAAGATGTTCCCGCTCCGATTGAACGCAGTACTTGAAATGGTCCCTCCAACCTCTGGATATCCTTTCAGGCGATGCTTCGCATCTTTGTCCCAGAAGTGGAATGTGCCGTCAGAGCCTGCAGTACTGAACGTACCGTGAACCGGGTGGAAAGAAATAGCGTTGACAGAGTAGACATTGCTTATGTCTCTGCTGTTGGGCGGCGTTTGTCTGTGACACTTAAAGCTGAAATTTGAGGACGAGTCTTTCTCTTCGACGTATTGAATGGCACAACGGCCTTCTATACTTCCGACAGCGAAGCCAGAAGAATCTGAGAAGCAAGTCACCACGCGCGTCTGCCACTTCAATGGAGATTGTAGGGTCTTGTAGAATTCGGTTGGTTCGTCGAGGTTGACGACGTCAATGTACCGGTCTGCTGTACCGATGACGAGAAGGTTGTTTCTGCTGTCGATACTGTAAACTCTCTCTTGGCAAACGACACTCGCTACGGGATTTGGTTGCCGTAGATCCCAGTATTTGACAGTTTTGTCCCAGGACCCTGTCACAAGTACTGGGGTAGCTTGTCCAGGGACATCGATCATGCGCACGCATCGTATTGGCTGATCGTGGGCAGCGACTTGCTGGGCAGTAGTAGCGCCTGCGCCAAGGTCAAGGAGCCGAGCTGCTTTGTCTGCACCGCCGCCAACTACTTTCGTACCGTCCTACAAGAAATGTTAGTACGGACCTCTATAGATACAAAAGACTGAGGAAGGTACCTTCGACCAGCAGCAGCTTAGTACAGGACCTTCATGCTCGAAAAGAGCTTTCCCTTCACTCCCTCCTTGTGCATTAATCTCGTATATTCGGACTTTCTTGTCCCACGATGCAACAGCGAGGTGCTCTGACTGAGGTGAGAATGAGATATCGGAGATGCCGTCTTCTGGTGGGTTGCTCAATGCAACGTCTTTGGAGATGTCGCCCGTGGCATTGTTTGCGGCGGATGCATTTGCGCTGGCTGCACTTCCGAAAAGGCCGGACATATCTGAGGATTGAGAAGTAAAGTCACAGGAAGTATTGTAGAGGAACAAGGAAAGAACTAGACGAATGGTAAAGCCCTCAGTCCATGTATCGTAGTAAAAGGAGGGTTTTACTGTAGAAGGCAGTAGAGTAATTCTGGCGCGTTCTGCGCGCGTCCTGCGTCTGTCGGATTTGGCGCTAAGCCCTACCGGATTTTGTGCGGGAAAAGATCTTGGATAATTCTTTCATATTTCTCTCTTCACTCCTCGCTCAAAAAATCGCAATCAAAGCTTACAAAATGAGAATTCGATACATTCGTGTGTTGGACTTCTCAAAATTATACATAGTGCTTTGGGAGAAAGTCCCCGGACAACTCTTGCTCCTTGAAGTACTGAGAAGGCGGAAACGCACCCCCATAAAAGCAACTTTCGGGGTTCACCTTCTTCCCACCTCTCCCGCCCTCACAACCCCTTTCTTAGCCGCTTGTACTCTTCTTACTTCCTCCTTGGATCACGGGTTGCAGTCTGAGAGACCATATGGACGAAGATATGAGTCCGAGCTTGACTGATCTGTGCACCTCATGGCTTGGGTCGTGAGTAGGGAGAGGAGGTTATGATTCGTGTTTGGATGTGGGGAAGGAGACTCATAGGTGCGTGGATGGAGGATCATTCGTCGCGATGGATAGACATGTGATTGCCTTCTTCTGACTTGTTCTGATCTTCGGACTGGATCAAGGAAGACGATCGTGACTCAATGGGGCTTACAGATGAGGCGAGGAGTCCCTCTCTCTTTCTACCTTTACTACAAGTCTGTTTTTTGGATCTCGAAGTCTTTCGTGTTCCCTGCCACCATTGTGGGAGCAGAAGACAGAAATCGCAAGCATTGCTCGGTCAAACGGGCCAGACATTCATCAAAACTCTGTTCATGTGATGATATTACAATCATAGAGTCAAGCACTTAGGCACTCCGCAGACCCAGTGTGGTGTCGGGGTGCCGCTGAAGACACGATAATGCCTTTTGGTATCTGATGAACATGCACCAATGGAGCACTTTTTCCACAGAAGCTTGAAAAGCCAAAGTTTAGGAAACACTATCGATTTCATTTGCAAAGTTTGTATCGGATGATTGGACATTATTCCTTACTACTCATTATCATTAATCTTAGAGAGGCATGTTGTACAAGATGGCCCTATCAGATGTAAGAATGAAATGATCATGCACAAGGTCTCTGGACGTTAAGATATCTTACCATCGAGATTATCCTCGTACTATCTAACAAGCCTGCGTCGTTCCGTTCAAGTGTACGGCAAATGGACAAGCATGCCTTGAGTCTGTGCCTTGATTATGGCCCGGATCGGGGTCAATCATCAACTCTCCGCAAGAACTTAAGTTTGCTCCTCCTGAAGGCTCTGCTTTGCATGTCAGTCAAATGAGGCACGGGGATGAGTGGTCACTCACTTGACAACCTACTCACGCATGATGGTACAAAATCGATCTTTCATTCTTGACTCCGGCCTAATGCAACGACGCTCGAGGATTCATCACTAATCTTTAAAACTCACATGCCCATTTGCATGCCCATTAGACTTCCCCTCCTCATCACTACTCCCGCCACCAAGACTATATCTTCCTTCAGCTCCATCACCATGTGGATCAGGGCTCGCAATATGCAGATCATCCAGCTCGCTTTCATCGAAATCTGCTGCTTCAACGTCCCTCCCTTGCCTCTTGCTCCTGACCAGATGGGCATCTGAACCTCCGAATACACCATCGTAGCCTGCTCGTCTGCGCCGATCCCGCCAGACGTAGAAGCCCCAAACGCTCGCAAGGATGATGACTACAATCAATGCTACCTCCCCCGATTTATAGTACGCAGCCCATTTCGCTTCCTCGAGCTTCTCTGCTTCTGCTTGCTCGGCGGATGTGCTGTTAGGGTGACCGCCCACACTCGTCTCAACTCCCTTTTCGCCATCAATCCGCGAATCCGCTGGCTTTCCGCCAATGCTCGCTATATCTACGCCCAAGAAGCGATCAAGCATGTCTCTTGTTCGTCTGGGGTAGTCGAAAGGTACCATGTGGGACGAGTTGTAGAATAAAATATAAGTCAGGTTCCGGGCTTCTTGGTAGAGCCCTGCTGGCTCTCCTTCGAATGTCCAATGCCTGCGAGGAGCCCATGTTCCGGGCGAAAGTTCGAAGCCTTTGCCACCATTCCATTCCATGTTGTGAATAAGCTCTTCGGTGCCGATATGATTGCAAATCAGATCTTGATCTCCGGAAAAGAGTATGACAGGCACTTGTTTCAAGATGTCGGGCAGAATCTGTATGGTTGGCTTCGATTTGGCTGTATTGAAATTTGAGCCCACCGCTCCAGAACATTCCGTCCATCCGGACTTCTTATCTTTGTTGATATGCAAAGCCGCCTTGACATCGTCCCTCCGCAGATAGGGAGTGACATTCACGAGATCGGGAGGCCAATTCATACCGCAGCTGGGGTAGCTGTCTCGAAGTCGTACGTCATACATATTGTAGCACTGTCCGTCATTCTGAGATAGCCTAAGGATTGATTGGAGGATCGACTCGCATGGTGGCAGATCAACTTTGTCTAGGCCCCCTGGCTGATTGAGAGCATCCGTACAGCTCTGATGCTGCTTTTCAAGCTCATTTGCCTCGTCAGAGCCTCCCTGGATGACGCCGGCGTCGTAGGCCATGGTGAGATACGAGTCGTATTGCTCGACGGGCGATATCCAACCGTTGCCTATGAGAAGCCCTGATAAATTCCACTTTTTGGACTGACTAGGCGAGTTGTTATTGGAGAGAATGGCTTGAGCTAAATAAGGTATATGTTGCCCTGCGTAGGACTCTCCCGCGATGTAAAGCTGTTGTAATATTACTATTGGAGGTACTTGTTTTCACATCGTGGGTACTCACATCATTGTCTTCGTACTCGGGAAACAATTCGAAGAACTTTTTTAGGAAAAGAACCATTTGATCGGCCATGTCCTTGAGCTCATGGACGTAGCTGTCCGTGTCGACGTAGCTGAAGCCTGTCCCGACAGGATTGTCGACAAAAAGGATGTTGGCGAATTCATCCCACGACCCGTCGTTGTATCGAAGAGTTGACTCATCTTTCAGTCGGTAGGGTCCAATCTCCATCAAAGCACCATCCATCGAACTGCAGCCCGGTCCGCCATTCAACCATAATACCGTCCGTTGCCGGTTGGCTATATGGCGATTTTGAAAATGCCAAAAGAAAAGGTTTCCATTGTGTGCAGGGTTAACTTCGATGTGACTATGGGAATGTCAATCCAAGTACAGAAGATAGAACGATATTTGCCCGCTCACCCAGCATGCATCTTCAGAAGCGGGCCGTCTGGCTGGCCGGGCAAAGACTGGACATAGTAGTCTGCTGCAGTCTTCTCTGCCGCGGAGAAATTCCATGTCCACATACATAAGCTGAGCCATATCCAAGTTGGGAATTGGGTAGGAAGCAAGTGTCGCCGAACGGGACCAAGCCGTGTAACAGGCATCATTGGATCACGCAGTTGTCGCAGACGCAGTTAGAGGCAAGCTTATATGCCTTGGTGCTTGCAGCCCGAAAAAGGATGAGGACGAGGTGTCCTTAGCTATGGCCGAAGCGTCCTCATTAGGCAAGAGATGGACGCGCTCCTTCCGTAAGTCTTTGATATGAGATGTGGCACTTTGCCCAAGATTAAGCAGTACTCAGATTTGAGACTTCACGATAATGGTGGGAATGTAATATTATGAAGACTGAGGTTCAAAAGTGCCGATTGTAGTAATGGCTGACTACCATCTCTAGTGCTCTCATCGATGGTTAATAATAATTTGGATACTTTACGTTACTTTAAGAAGAGGACGCCCGGGCCTCCAGGCGCGCTGTGCCGCTGTGGCGGTACCCGGAGGATCTTGGTCTCGATTAAATACCGTAGAAGAGTACTCCGTAATGTACCTTTGAAATGTCACTTGCGACTCGCGACACCACTCATTCACCTTCGCCGGCACTCACAACCTTGTCATGACGTCTACTAAGGAAGATGACCCCTTCGATTCACTCCTCGCTCTTGAAGATAGCTTCTACAAAGAGGGTTACGACCTCGGCCTTTCCGACGGGAATCGCGCCGGACTGATTGAAGGCCGCTTATTCGGACTTGAAAAGGGTTTCGACAAATATGCCTCCATGGGAAAATTGTATGGAAGAGCAGTGATATGGACTGGGAGACTGCCAACCTCGCGAGATACCCCTGTATCTGACGGCCAGGATGCCAGCCCTGCAGACGCGGAAAGTTCCTCTAAGGGCCTAGCAGTGCAGGAAAGCGACGGAGCTGTTCAGTCTGGGGTGCGAAAACTACAAAGACGAACAATAGTTCCCGGACTACCTGTTAATACGCGCTTGGAGAAGCATGTTCGAACGCTGTATGCTCTTACGGAGCCGGAAAGTCTCTCAACAGACAACAATGAAAACTCCGTGTCCGAATTCGACGATCGCTTTAATCGTGCAGAGGGCAAATTCAAGGTCATAGAAAAATTGAGCGGTGACACGGTTTCACAAGAAGTTCTTGGATACTCCCCATCCCACGTGTCTGGATTAGTGCCGAAAGACGGGAAGGTCAACAGGGGAGATGGCGGTATCGAAGACATCAGCGTCCTGCATGCTAGACACTAATCGTGATATGTTACAGCATATTCTCTGATATTCCGTGCAACTTCTAGTACTACTCCATGGCCTCTCGATCACCTCCCGGCCACTTGGTTGAGTACTCCACCATCGACCGCAATAAGCTCTCCATTGACATACATGTTCTTGCACAAGAATATTACCGCTTGTGCCATCTCCTCATCGCTTCCTGGCCTTTCCGCGGGCACATGCCCTTTCTCTTGGACCTTCTCCGCCGGCATATGGGTCTTATTACTCTCATCACTCTCCTTCATGGTCATCTCGCTTGGGAAGTAGCCCGGAGCTATGCTGTTCACCCTGACATCCGCCTTCTCAAATTCAGCGCTCATGAGCTTGCTGAGGTGTACCGTGGCTCCTTTCGCCGCGTTGTAAGCGAAGTGGCCTTGGCTGTGCCTCATTATTCCGCTCATGCTTGAAATGACGATAACAGAGGGTGAGCGTGGAGGATAATTTCCTCCAATGGATGCCTGTAGGAGCGGCAGGAATGCAAGGG
>NKYR01000091.1:0-171511 GCA_003184365.1 Evernia prunastri
AGTGACGTGACGGTACACGTGTGCTGAATGCGTCTTGGACGTGCTGTAGAAGGTCTGGATGCTCCAGAATGTAGCCTCCCATGCCCAGGTTCCCTGAGGCATCGGTCCAAATGTACCATGATTTTCGACTGGCGACTTGACGTAGTAATTTGAGGCCGTCCCAGTCCTTGAGGAAGATATTCCACCATTGTAGATCCGCCTTCATTGCGGTTGTTAGCCGTACAATGGCCACAGGTCTTCGAATGGCGTCAAACAGCCTTCTTAGGAACGCCCTGCCCGGGACAACAACTTTGGCTGCAAAGGATAGGAATCCAACCGCTGACTCGAGCTCGCGATAGGGGATTGTCGCCCGTTTTAGGAGGTCTGCTACTGTCTTTCTCGCCCGTTCGAGCTTGTCTGGAGGGAGTCTCGCCTGCATGCGTATGCTGTCGAGTTCGATTCCCAGGAAATCTGCGATGTAGCCTAGAATGTCNGTAACACCTTTAGGTGCAGAGGCTGCTGGGGCAGTGGTCTTGGACCTGGTTTTGGACGTCTTGGACGTGGCTTTGGACTTGGAGGACGAAGTCGGCTGGCTGTTTGCCTTGGAACGAGTTGTCATGGACGCGGAAGCCATTTGGGCAGTGGGGTGTGGCTGTGAGTGGAATGATAGAGGAATGTGCTAATGGGAGTAGAAACTGGATATCAGGTGACACCGTGTTACTTGCGTGGCTACGGAAGAGGAACGAAAGAATGCTATGACTCTGAAAGAGATCAATTCGAATGAAGAGTCAAATGCAGATAGAAGCCAGCTACTTATGCTGCTTCCTAATGAGCTACCTCCCCTGTAGAGGACACGTATTCCAACATTCCAACCAAGGCCTGAAACGATATAAGCGATATTAAGGCCTACTAACCCCCTGTCATGCAGGCGTGAACATTGTGCATGTAAGACTGATCCCGACAGAGCTTTAGTCCATAAAGACCTCGGACCCCAGTTCTATCAGCGACGGTTTTCATTGTCTGCTGTATTTTTACCTCATGCCACTGCTCACCCACACCCATTGTCTCATCGACGCTGGCGCAGATCTCATCGTACATATCAGCCTGGAAGCAGTGAAGCTTCTTCGTAACGCAACGACGAAGAATATCGTCGAGAAACTTTGTTGTGTCCTTGTTCGCCACAGGACTGGTCAAGTATTTAAGAGCGAGTCTCTCATCTCGAAGCTTGGATGTTGATGCTATACTATCTGGCAGTGCCGTGAGCCATTTGATGTGCTTCTGCGGCATCAGGACCTGGGCCTTGAAGCTGATGTCAGGCACAACGAACGCCTGGCCATTCCGGCTGAACTGGAGATACTGTAAGTTGAGCCAATTTTTAGTCAAGTGATCATGAGCGGCAACCTACTTGAACATAGCCGTCCGCTATAGTTTGTGAGCTGTTCCACAACTGATGGATCGACGCGCGTGTTTTCCCCAAGACTCGATGCTGAACGCCAGCCCATGTTAGACTATCTGTTGAGGTGGTCGGGTGTGTCGACTGTTTCCACTCCAAGTAGACGACGCATACTAGCAAGACAACAGGAATACCAGCGAGTAATGTGTGTATCCAAAATTCCATTGCGAGATTGTGGACGATGTTTCTCCCGGTTCGAACAAGGGAAAACCTGCAACAATGTGGAGCCTTATTGGAACAAGGATGTTCCGAGTAGTCTCTTGTGCATGAAGAATATTCGATTCTATGCCATGGCTGAAGAAATATGTAAAAGGAAGGAGAGACAGGCTACTTGTAGCCAGTGAAGCCCATCTCAATGCCACTAGTTGTTGACGTAAGGGAGTATTTCGCTGACGCTGCGTAAGTGACGTAGAATGGTTAGAGGTAAAATAGGCTTAATGGTGGAATTAATCTCCAGAGATATTGAAAACTCCAGGGTATGCTCGGTGTCGGATAACCGCGAAGAGGCAACAATGCCACCACCGACATTATGCATGTTACCTCCCACTTCAATAATCATGTTTCTCCCCGCTTTGGCAGTCTTTTTCTACTACTCTGGGGCTCAGCCTAGTTGATCTCCATCTAAAGTATATACAATCGCAACTTATGATCAATAATGCAATATGTAGTGGAGTTATCATTCTTCTTCTTTTTTTCTTTCTTTGTAAAAGAAAGCTGGGGATTTGTTGCCTCGACTCGGCTACTAAGTAGGACGGATGATGATCGACAGGAGGGAACCCTATCTAGGTCAAGTGATGATGCCAAGGCGGACCTCGCCATAACTTACAAGGACAATGCGAGACACCCGGGTTTGTCTACCATCGAGGCGCCGGAAGCAGTTCGATTCCGGGCCAGGTAACAAGGAATGCGGTACGACGTCGAGCTTTCCGAACATGAACGTGGACTTCAAGTGCTTAGTATGAGGAGATCTGAGACCTCGATTGCAGAATTTCAAGTGCAGGGTGGGTGAAAATCGCTGTACTTAAATGATTTGAGGACTGACCTCCCTTTGAGTGACCGGAGCGTGTAGCAGCAATCTTTCCGTTACTCCATCAAACTCCTGACTCGGTTGACTGCAATCTGAACCGTCCTGTTCTTCCTATAAGTGCCATGTGGAACAAAACGCATGCTGGTTCCCGGAAAGATTCAATCTTTGGTTATAGACTTTTGCGAACGAAATTTCCTTCCCTAAGCAAGAACAGATATGGAAAGAAAGAGTCGATCTGTTCTGATCAACTTCCATCTCCGTCGATTGAAACCATCAGAGCTTCTCGTAGAAGCGGAACAAGATACGATGCCTGATAGAAGCAGTAAGTGAGACAATCTGTTCCTGGACAACTCTTCCCTTAATCTCAAAAACGAGTGATGTTCGAGAGCAACACTCGATCCATTGGTTTCTATAGCAAGGGAAACGTGCGGATATGAAAGAAAATTCTGAGGATTCGGGGAATCTGGAAGTCGCTCTATGCATGCATGACCTTTCCCAAATTCTCTTCAGCGCGAACGACTATCTGTATCACCCACCAGAGACAGCTTGTAGCCTTTTGTTGAGTATGAAGAACGGCACGGATGAGTTCATACTATATGAGACGACTTGTCCGTTGTAAGGAACCTGCTGCTCCCTAAGCGTTGGTATATATGAAGTCAAGACCGGCGAACAGCAAAGTGGTGCATGGGTCAGAAAGAAGGGTCAGCTATAGCAACCTTTGGGAACAGGTTTTCCACCCTACCCATCCACACCGCCGATGTCGTGACCACACGGATCAACGCACCGGTCTCCCAGCCCGTATCCCAACTACCAAGCGAGAACCCCCAAATCTAATGTCCAAACGGATCATTCGGAAATTGCTTCACCGTCCTCCCAGCCGACAGCCACAACCCCACTCCCTCTCCCGCCGCCTGCAAACTAAAAGCCAGCAGCGCCCCAGTAGTCGTATCCTTCACCATGGCCGCGTAATGACTCGTCCACCCCCTATTCGTCGCGCCCACCATGTTCGACGCAAACTCCATGACCGTATTCCAATCAATCGGGCTCCCATCCGCCGAATCTATGCTAAGGACCAGCGCCCCTAGGCCGAAGTTGTAGTGTTTCGTGACGAGCTGAACGGACATGGCCTGTATGGTGGCCAGTGCGAATTTCTGGTAGAAATCGAGTAAGGGCGTGGCGGCGGCGGCGACGGGAGGATGGCGGTGGTGCTCAGGAACGTGACGGCGTGTTTGGCCCATCTGACGTGCGAGACGGCGGGTTGGTTTGTGATCCAGCCGCCAGCTGGTGGAGCGCGGGGGAAGAGGTTGTTTGGAGTGGCCGATTGACCATCGTGACTCGAAGGTAGGAAATGATATGGCTGAGAAGAGTGCACAAGGGTGCAGATGAAGAGGATTGAGAGATTCAATTTTATAAGTAGGATCGCTTTGATATTCATGTTGTCAAGACCTGCTCTCCGATAAGTGTTCGAGATGAGTAGAAGGTGTGCGACTTCGAATTTATCAACGTTTGGACTATCTACCAGCTTTCTTCACGGCAGAGTTCACTGCACAGCCTCAACGTTCCTCATACTGAACCTTTGTATTTCAATCAGATTCATTAAAGTTGAGCCAGGCGCAAGAGCTTGTTTCGTTTTCACTTATGCGAGCTCGTAAAGCGGATACTGTGACGCTACCCAAAACAGTGAAAGTCTGGAAGAAGGTGTGGAGATCAAGCGTCGCCGCTACGAAATTTCATTCGTAAAGTGGCCATCGTTCTCCATATCGGCTATCAGCTGTCGACTGTTGAAGCTGCCGCTGCAGCGGGTGTTGTGGTTACACTAATTGACACAGCGGGACTGAGGGTGAGTTGGTCGTATAGCAGGCCTTTTCGCGACATGGTCATTTCGCATAGCCTGGTAGTATCGCCTAGCGATGTAAGGACATGGGTCGTATGAGGGACGCGATGGTCAGGATACTCGCGTCTTGAGGGAGCTTTGGACTCTTTGTTCGATGCTAGGTTTTTCATGGAGCTTCATTCTCATCCCAGGTTCATGCTGTACCTGTATGCATGGAAGCTTCTCAGCACAGAAAGATCTACATATACCTCCTCAGGTATCCAACCCCGTTGTTGCGACACCGCGACCATATCTGCACTATTCCACCTGGTAAGGTGCCTGGTCACGATGATATGTGAAAGCTATCCAGTGTCTCCGTAGAGATTCGTCCCCTTTAGCATTCCGATCTGGGTTGGAGCAGATCCTAAATCAAAGATAGCAACTCCAGAAGTGTGGGGAATTCGGTGGATACTGCGCTTCCAGCCATCGATTGCGTTTAGTAGGCATGTTGTGTTGCGGAGAATGCCGCCCGTAGAAAGCGAAACTTACGATGCATGGCCACAAAAAAAGCGACAAATGTCAAAAAAATTCGCGCATGGTTTCTTGTTTTGCTTGAAAGAAATGAGATCGTCGACAGACAGAGACGTTTTCGACAGTGGATGTCGACTGGAACCTGCACAATGGGTAGGACGGACAAGAGCTTCCTCTTCTTAGAAGAACGAAGCATAGATTTGCTCTGTGTATGACTTTTGCCTCATTTCATTACTGCTCCGCCAAACATACACCTCGAACAGCTATGAAGAGACCACCTGCAGCGAGAGTACACATCGCTGAACGAGACCTAGTTGCGCATTCGTATGCCGTTTTATATATATACTACAATGTTGTACGTACTTCCCAAGAAAAGACTCGACTACCAAGACTCTCGCGTCATTTTGAACCAACAGCTCCCTCAAATTCACCAACAGATCGCCCCAAGCACATCATAGACCGCGGCCGGTAATTATCAAACAAAATATCTCGACGACTCCACCTTTCAATGGACAGGCTTGATCGGCTGATCCCACTGCAACTTCATCATCAAATCCGAGAACCTTCCATCCGGCTCCATCAACTGCGCTGCCGGACTGACGAACCCATCCGCCGGTTTACGCATACAGCCGAAAAAACCGTACTCGAAGATCCACTCCGTCTCATCCATGAAGTTGGCGAGCTGGATGGTAAAGCCGTATACACTGGCCTTATCGCGCGCAATGGATGCGATCTCGGAAACGATGATGGGCTGGTGGTATCTAGCGTGCATCCCCTTCAGATACTGTATGCAAGCGTTGCCATCGGTGCCATAGTAGTGAAGGCCTAGGTAGTCAGGAGGATCAGAGGAAACGAGGCGCATGAAATCCTCGAGCCATTTCTGGCCATTCTCGTCATTCGACACCGACGGGCCGACAAGTTTCTTCCCCTTTTGCTTTCGCAAAGGCACCATCTGATTGTGCCAAGCCTGCGCCGCGCGCTGCGGCGTGATGTTGTTCTTGTCGGGCTCGTTGAAGAAGTGGATGATGGGTTGGTTGGTGTTGAGGATGTTCTGCCAGTCGCCGCCGGAGAGTTGCGCTTCAAGGTGGACCATGGGACGGTAGGGTGCTCGGCCGTTGAGTTCGGGCGGGACCCAGGTATTCCAATTGCTGACGGAAGAGAGGGGGCCGTGGAAGTTGCACTGGTTCATGGCCCAAGGTACGCCTGGGTTGCCCGGGCCCGAGCTGTTGGTCCAATCCCAGAGGAGACAGCGCTTCTTGACGACCATGGTTGACACGAATACGAGTTTGTTGTTCAGATGGTGTTTTTAAGGGCTGACGATAAGAAACGGGCGCAAATGGTGGTGGTTTGTGCGAGGATGTTGAGTCTGTATGAAGAAACACGAAAGTTGGATGTGAAGAAACAAACATGGCTCTTATAGCATGACAGCAATAAGCAGGGTATCCATCGTCTGCGGCTGACGTGAATAGGGGACTGCGAAACACGTGGCGCATCCTCGGTACAAAATCCTGAAGGAAGCACTGCCCACAGAAACAACATTGTTGAGAGTTAGCATGTAACATTATGCTCCAAAGATAAATTCTTAGGGAAGCACAGCCCAACTCACTAATTTTACCTCAGCATTAATGAGAATTAGCGGAGTCTCTCTCTCTCAGCAGATCCTTTGCGCTCACTTTACCTACTCTTGAATGCGAGGATGCAATTTTGGTGGTCGGTAGCATTGTGCGACGCCAAGCCTGATTCTTCAGTCACTATCGTTCCCTCTCTCCGTCTTTCCTCCTTTCTGGATACAGCTTCCGGGTACTATAGGGGTCGAAAAGAACAGACAATAGAAAGAGTTTGCAAAGATACGTTAGGCAAAACTGAATCCATCTCTGCATCTTCTAGACTGGGATCCGGCGTCGGGTACTACAACAATTCAGCGAGGCTTTGCTTCACGTCATCTACCCGGGAAACCAAATCGGCCGGATAGCGTTCCTCGCAGTGTGCGTTCCCAGTGGATGACAATCTCTTCCTTTGCTCGAATGATTAGCGAGGGACGAGCCAAGTGCGTGGCACGCGTAGGCCGGTGGATAGCGCACCAACGAAGATTGACACCCCTCAGAATTTGCTCTTTTCCCATGAGGGTAGAACTGCTCGACTCTAGAAACGCAAAGCAGGTTGAAGTTTTTTTTTTGAGCCATCCATTGCGCGAAAGCGCCGAGGTGCCGGAGAGGAAGCGTCGGAGACCCACCTACCATGGTCTCGCCTTCAAGGTCAGCGGGAATTCTGGCAATAGCGTTCGAGGCGTGATATGGAGAGGACACAAGTCACGAGAGCAGTAAGAGTGCTTGGACAGCAATGAGGATTCAATGATTACCGAACATCAGGTATCTATTCATTCGGCTCGTCTATCGTATCAGTGGTCTGCGACACCTTTATCCATGAGATACGATCCAAAACCCTTGCGTGAAGTCTGTACCTGTGATTCCGAGTTCCCAATAGACATCCAGTTCGCGTAATCAGCATGACCCAAACGTCAGAATTTTCAAGTCTAGATCTAGGAGAGAACCGTTGCAAGCATGAGGGTGTATGTGTGAGACGCGCGACCGGCGAGCGACATCAAAACATCCAAAGCGCAACCAAAGCACCAACCACCAAATACGCCGCCATCTGCCTAAACCCAATGGACCATTATCGCGCTCACTGATACCTCGGCTCCTACCCGCAAAGGATCGCACCAACCCCATCAGAAGTGGGGGCAGTGTAAGGAATGCCGTTTGTCGGCTGCGTGAAGATAGCCGGACAATCCGTCGCCGGCGGAGCGCAAAAGACATCCGTTGTCGTATTCGTCAGGCTGAAGCCCCAAGTACCGAATGGGTTACCGTTGACCTCGCTAAGATCGTAGGAGACATCCCCATCCCCTTGGTTCGTGTACTCGAATTGAAGGATGTCGCCAGATCCACTGGTTACGGATACTTTTAAAGAATGGCCGCCGTCTCCTGACGGAGCGTAGGCCTCGGAGTAAGTTCCCCCGACGGCGATTGTGGAAGTGCCGCCGCAGGTGGCTGGATGTTGTTTGCAGACGTAGACATAGGCGGGGAAGGTGCACTTATTGACGACCGTGGCGTAACCTGCGGTACCAGTACCGGACCTGACGGTGTCTGTGCCGCCTGAGGTAGTTGACACGGAGGAGGTTGTGGATCCTGAGGAAGAGCTTGATCCGCTGGTGGAGCTCGTAGTAGTGGTCGACCCGGGCCCTGGCGGCCTTCCATGGCGTTGTGGGGCTGAGAGTGTAGTGTGGGCGAAGAGACTTAGGGTCACAAGAGCAGTAATGGCAGACCCGAAAGAACGCATGGTGGTGACGGGTTGTAGGGCTTTAGCTGAGTGTTGGGGGTGTGGTTGTGTCTTGGTTATGGATAAAGAAAGTCTCGAGCGCTCAACGTCCGAGTAAAAGCAAAGACCGTAAAGAGTGCGGCTGTGGATAAAGGAAGGGATTAGACGTCCAACGTCTGAGATGCAAAAAGAATGACCGTACAAAGAATGCTTGAGGTATTCACAAACCTAGGATTCAGGACGGAAGTTCTTCATTCTTATACAAAGATCCTTAGGTGTCGCCCGCTGGCAGATGGGGCGGACCTCCCCGCCACCCCATGCATTTTTCTTGTTACTGTCGCACCAGAACGGCCTCCAAAGGACTCTGAAAGTTGACTAAGGGGGGGCGGCTTTGTCTTGGCTGCATGCTGAAGGTAGAATGCGACCCACATGCTCAAGTTCGTTAGGGAATCACAGGGCCAGAAGCTCGAAGAGCGTTGAGAGGATCATAAAACACGTGCCACATCAGTCAAGTTTCAAAATTTTGGGACGTTAGCATGCTAGGGGTTGATTGATTAGATTTTCCTTGAGCACCAAAACGCCCTTCTTGGCTCATCTCAACGAATACGAAGAAACGGCCATCGGACGCTTGGCTAAGAGTGAGCGTCAACTGGCTACTCAAAACATGGAAGAACATGCCGAGTAATATACGTGATACCGGCGGTCTCGTTCGTTCCTACGTCAAGGTGGGGGTTGCCCCGTGTTTTGCCTTGATTGTGGTCACTGCCAGATGCCGTGCATGAGCGCCCTCCTAGTCCTGGATGGCCAATTGGGAGAACAGCATCGCGGTGCGGCAGTGTGCTCGTGGGAAGACTAATCAAGGCTGCGGGGGCGGACCTCTTCCATCTCACCCATGGGTCGGAGTGAGTGAGTGAGTGGAAAAGGCAGAGTTTGCGAAGAGGCAGCCACGGATTGAGACAAAGTGAAAGCAGAGCTACTCTACCTGCACTCCTCTGAGTTGCACTCTACAGTTCTACCCAAACAACTTGTGAATAATAGTATGTGATCATAGTAGTCGTGCCTCAAATATATTGATTTGGCGTCCTCGGGAAACAGAACAGAACCTGAACATCTCGACATCACAGCTTTGTTGCATGTCATGAGTTGTTGGAACGTGAAAGAATACGAGATACGTGCAGGCCGGCATAACACCTATTGGCCAACTCAGACGGTGATAGGACTAAGAAGAAGACCGGCTTGATTTTTTGTACGACGATGGTGGGTGCGTAGCGTTTCAAATAGTGGCGGCGCAAAGCTTTGCCGCACGGCGCATGGCGTTTCAGGGTACGTTGGATGCCACGGAGTAAGGAGTAGTCTTGCGATCATGGTGCGACAAGGGTTTCACTCCAGTAGGCTTTGACTTGAAATGCACCAATCACAGAGGAACGATTCGGCTTCCACGGCAATCAATGGCATGGTCGTCGAGTTCAAAAAGTGATGGAAAGGTTACGTCCGAGATCTTCTGTATTCTCGCCGTGAGTGATAATACTCTGATATATTAACTAACAGGCGGAGTTTCGGATTACCATCGTTGCAGTAGCAAATATAGTAGATGTACGGGAATCGGATCGGCCACAGCCAATTCACGCACCTCTGCCCCACTTTGTCGCTGCTTTTGATCCTTCCTTCCTCTGCAACTTGCTCTTTCGCCGAGTCCTCACGATGGGATGGGGAAACCGAATCTACGGACTCCCGAGCTTAGCTACACCTCCAGCGAGCTTATAGCAGCCTCGAATGCATGGTGGCACGTATGATATACATATGAACCGCTGCCTAGAGATCAAGTCTCACAGGATATAAGGGTCGACTGGACACATCTGAGGATCTTAATTCTTAGGCATAATATATCCAATATAGGTCTCTCTGATAGTCTAAATAATTTCAAGTAGCAAAAGAAAATGCTTCATCTTGTCGTACAAGATGCAAGACTTAATCGCTCGTGACTTTTTTGATCAACTGTTCAATCAGCCTACTCAATGTCAGCATACCCGCAGTGGCCAGCAATCTCTTGACGACACTTACCCATCCGTACTCTCAATCTTCACCCCCTTCCTACAATGCTCACAGTCTGCGCAGCTACCGACCTCCATTCCCGCCGCAGCAGCCACCAAAGCCCTGTGTAGCTCCGGGCTCACCTCTCTCAACTCCTGCATCTTCTTACTGCGCAAAAATTCTCCGCCTTGCGTTCCTTCTGCCAGGATCCTCCGGTTGCCGGGTCTGATATCCGCCAGGACATCTTCTGGTATCTTCCCGGCCTCTTTGCCATAGACCAAAGAGCGTTCGAGCTCGGGCCCCATTTTGCCCCACATCTTGGAAAGATGGGAACCCATGCGTGCTAGGATGGGTGAGTCCAGCCGCTCGTTACCGATGCCTTGGTTTGTCCCAGCTAGAGAGCTGAAAGCTAGTGTGAGGATCTTGTCGTGCATTCCTGGTGGAGGTCTAGAAGGGTCCACTAATTCTTCAAAGATCGCTTTCGCCATTGGTATTTCCTTTGTTACTCTGTCGAGCTCGTAATATATGACTGATACGGTGCGGAGTAGTAAGTTGTAATTCAAAGTCGCTACTGGAGTGCGACCTGTGATTTCTTCCGTAAGATCTGACTTCAGAGCGTCGAGGACGTCGGTGGCGCTGCGGGTGGCAGTCGCAAGAGATGGAACCTTCGATTGATCGACTTTGCTGACGAGCCAACTTGCTTGGGTAAGAGCGAAGAGCTTGCTTTGTTTGGTATACAAGCTGTGATCATTCGGCCTGCCCCTGTCGCGGAAGATGGAACCTTCTGATTGAGCGCCTCCTTTGCCGCGACGCATTTTGGTGAACTCGCCTAGGTACTGCGCTCGAATATCAAGACTCAGTCTCAAAGCATCGTCGTACTTCTTAGTGGGACGTTGCCCGCCACGGAATATGTCGTCTTTGAAGATGTCCGTCACGCGATCGAGCAGATCGATGGGCTTTTGGACAAAGCCGGTCTGAAGTAGCATGTTATATAGATGGAAAAATCCTTGCATGTATCCGGAACGATCCCAGCATTTAGTGCCCCAGTCATAGGACATGTTGAGCATCTCTACCATCCCTGTGCCGCATAAATATGGCGAGTAAAGCCAAAGACCGTTCTTTGAGCTCTTCGAAAATAGTGAACGAGGCGCTCCGGAAAGGAAATCGAGAGGAGTCGTGCCGAGTAAGATTGCTTCTTTCATTATGATGTCCAGATTTGTGATCGGATAACTCCATTCAGTAGGATCACCTTTCCTTTCTCTGTCTTTCTTGAACTCTTCGAGTAGGAGTTTGGTGGCCTCGGTCCATTGTTCGCGAAAGCGCCGTATCTCCACGACGTCGTTGGCGAAGTCCCATACCAGGGTCGAGCTAGTTGATCCAAAGCAATCAATTGGAGGTACGTCCTGAGCGACCCATCGCTTGGCGCAGAACATGGAATCGACTGCAATCTGAAGTTGCAAAACATGGTGTGGCTTCAGTTCTGACTCGATCGGACTGCCAGGCTTCTGCATTGCTAAAAAGGTCAAGTCTCGTGCAAAGTCCATTGGTCCCCAGAGAGGTCGTTTGGTCCATTCAGATTTGCCCACGCGCTCTAGATTCCAATCCAGCTTTTCAGGGTTCTGCATTTGTGACTTGTCCTGGACTAGTCTCCTCATGGCATACGTGTTTACGAGATCGTATAGCCAGGAGATCGTGTAGTCCGCTTTCCACTTGCGAATATTCTGGGGTGTCATCTCCGTAGCAAGGGTGAATTGGGTGTCCCTGAAGTTTGGATTCCAACTCATGTCCGCGAACGTAGAGCTAGGTTTGCCGTTGCGTTTCTTTCGATAGTCGGTGATAAAGCTCACGAGATCGTTGTGGGTTGTGAGGAGAAGTGATTCCTCGATCGCACCCTTGTCTCCTTTTGCGTTGAGTGCAACTTGCTTCGAAGCCACCTTGCTCTTCGCTGCTGAACTTGAGGGCGCTGTGGCTCCGATGACCTCGTAGTTACCATTTCGGACCAGCTGGTTGATTATCTCACGGAAATGGGTGCATGCTGGGTAGTCCATGGCGAGCTCATACTGCAGTGACCGCATCATGCCGATGGCCATATTGCTTAGTGCTCCAGCGACTGCACAGTGAACCTGGCTTAAGCCAACTTGACGCCAGATGTCTCTCATGTACCTAGACACGTCAGTAATTTGCTGAGTTGGCGTAGAATACGACGTACTTCCTAAGGTTAATTACGTCTTTGACGAAAGAGCATACGGCAAAGTAGGTTTCTGTTTCCGATTTGACCTTGTAACTGTCCAAAGGCTCTGTAGGAACGCAGCCGGACTTGCCTTTCCGTTTGCCTTTTGCTGCCGTCGCCGCTGGTTGCTCGGCAGATATCCCGTCGGTGGCTGGTGAGGTGCCTTGCGTTGCTAAATTTTCCAATGCCACCTCGTCTTCAATGGGAAGGCTCTGGACATCGAGGCCATCGAACTTGTTCATGAACTCAAAAGCTGGATCCACGCCTTCTGGACCAGCCTCCGATTTTAATTTTGCAATAGCTTTGGACCTTTCCTCCTCCCTGGCCCTCCTCTTTGCATTGCGATCCTCTTCGTGATCTTTCCTCCAACTAGCCCCGCCGAGGGCGTCGAATGCGGACTGCAACGCTACTATGAACGCCCAATGACCCTCATTGCTCTTCTCAACATCCGGATCCGGGTGATTGATGGAAAGAGCCTTCCAAATTTCGTGTGCAGCAGTGCGGGCACCAATCACTGACTCAAAGAGAGCATAGATAGCGTCTGGTACCGGCTGCTCCGCCTCCGCAATTGCTGTCGAGAGCGACAGGAGTTTCGATGTACTGATCTCGGACGGGAAAGCTTTAGCAGTTTCACTGCGAGCATTTTTCGCTGCTTTCTTCTTGTGTTTTGGATTGTTATTGACCGGCTTTGGGGTAATAGGAGCAATGCACGAGGATGCTGTTGTTACGATCCATCGAACGAGTGTTGAAGTGTTTTTCTTGTATTGTTGGTATGTGCTATTCTGAAGCACTTGGGTACCGTTGGATGTAATCATAATGATGACAGCTTGGGAGCATGCTAGGTATTAGATTGTATTTGATCGAGGTAAGTACGATGTACTCATTAGTATCCAAGATGTCTGCAGCATAGCAGGGAATTTGATTGACCGCCATTTCGAAGCTTTCTCCCCGCACTTCTACAACGCTCAGATACTTTACTCTACTTTAAGGTAAACTGTACTCTACCCCTGTTGCAAGCTTTTGCCGCTCGGATATATCGGACTATCCTCGGAAGTGCTTCTCGGGTCCCCCCGGCACACTCGGAGGACTTCCTCAAACCTCGTCGGCGCAATCCCCAAATCTGCCCTGAATACTCTTCAACTTCCCCTTACCTTGCTGTCCACCAACGGACGAATCCACTCATCCGACACCTTCTCAACTCCAACCTATCGCCCTAAAAGTCGTGGCACTCGCCCGCTTTGTTTGAAATTGGCATAAGTGGATTCGAAGAAATTGCAACCATCAATGCGTCGATGGATGAGAAGACTGCAGAATGACCTCTGGCAAGAAGGCCTAGTATTTGTTGTGGACGAGAATAGCTAGGCATATTTGGGTGCAAGCCCATACCAGCATCCGAGTTTCCAGGGAGATATTGCTATTGATGAGGTGGAGAAGGATGTCAATGTAAGGATCTTACCGGGCAAAGAGCCATGATCCAATATCCTTCTACAATTATAATAAAGCGTCATAGGCCTTCAGACTTGTATGGAGAAGGCTTGATACTTCCACTGCGTTCACTTAGGATGCGACAGATAGGGGTTGATCAATCTACGGAATTTAAGAAGCAATCGGTGAGGAGCATTAGTCCCTGCTCTTTCTACACTCCCTTTCAATTACTCTCAAAATCCACCCTACATCATCCTCAATCCTGCCGGCCAAAAAGTACAATCTCAATGATCCATACCAAGGCTGATACCGTTGACAAACATGAATGTGCAGTCGCTCCCGAAATAAAGTAGCGCTAATCCCCAAACAAACCCCAGGACGCGAGGAATGCCAAGCCTGCCAAGCCCTAGGCGGACACGGGAAGGAATCGGGCAGATGTTACACCGACTCAAGGGTCAAGTTTCGCAACCTGATCAAAGTCCGAGTATCATGTACGCAATGAGGCTCGGCTTTGGCAATCCACACGTCGATGAGTTGCGCCGTCGCTGCATCTTCTCTTCAGAGCGCCTGTTGGGGAGCTATGTATATAGAGGGGTTGGAATCCCATCATCGATACAGCATCCTGCACCAACCAACCACTTCCGAGTCCAGTCACACATTCAAGTCCAATAGAAGCAACGAACATCGCTCTCGGTAACACCCCTTCACACCAATCCCACCACCAAATACCAATCCACCAATATGTGCCACAAGAACCGCGGTCCCCGATGCTCAAGTTGCAACAAACCGGCGCCTCGTCATCGCTGTCACTGCCCTGCCAGATACGCCTCCAGCCAGTCTGCCGCTACTCAGCATGACGGTCTCCCGACCTATGCCGCAGCCATCGCCCCACAGCTTCCAGTATCGACTCCATTGCCCATCTCAGTGCAATCGCGCTGTGGGACCCACAACTATGGAGGATGTGGCCACCGAAAGCGTCAATGTCGCGGACCCATCCGTCTTCTCGTTAGACTGGTGATCCGCAAGGTTCAGGAGAAGCAGGAGAGGAAGAGATTGGGCGCTGATTTGAGCGATGAGACGGAGAGCGAGCAGCAGGAGCGTGGAGTAGTTGAGAGGATGGATAAGAAGCAGGAGGGCGGCAGAGAGGTGAAAGAAGAGGAGCATGACAAGGATTTGAAAGTCTTGACGAATTCCGTTAGCAGTATGTCTTTGTGAAGTGATGAGATGGGACACTGGAGATAGGATTAATCCACAATAGGGAGATGAGTGGTGAGGAATAAATTTTCGCTTCGCAGGGCATTGTATCGTGGTAGCTCAGTCCAGTGAAATAGCCATGAAGTAGCAACCAGTTAGCAAGCAATGCGGCAGTGCGTCAGGGCAGCCGTCGCAGTTTGCTTTCGCTTCTCAGGTGCGATAATAGGATGAACCAGAGGACGCAGGATGTCCATCGAGCCTAGATCCTCTGAAGGTCTCTCGCCACTGCACTCAAGCTCTGACGCTCCTAGCCAGTAGTAACATACTTTGATTGCGTTGATTAGAAAGGATGATTGACTCTGATCGTGCAAGCGATGGGTACAACAGAATAGGTACGAGATGAAAACTAGGATCATCATTATTCCGAACGCCAAGCCGGCCTCCAGGGAGTTCAGGCAATTGATTGGACGGCTCGTATCTTGAATTGAGCTGTATAGTACTTAGCTGATCCTTGGACCAACAAACCATGGTTTGACTGACTATATATTAGATCGTAGCAGTCTCAAGCCAGATAATGGCAAGACTCGAAGCTATGCGAAGCCCTGATCGTTGAGGTCCGCAGCACCTGTTTATTGAGTGTTAGCCAGTAAAGCAACCGCCCTGACACATCAACGCAAGCTTCACTGTTACCGATCCTCCAGACAAGCAATTGACTCTCGACACCTAAAATGGGCGACCTCCCGCCTCCACCCCCTTACACGCTGTATGACACCAATTCGAGGACGTCCGGTTCGATCCCACCACCTACTGTTACATCGATAGCGCATCACCCCGGCTGGGAAGCTGGCTCAGGGCTTGTAAGAGATGGATTGGGAGAGACATCGAAGCTGCTAGTGAGAGAAAAGGCCCGCTTAGGACAGGAAGACAAGAGCAAGAACGCCAAGGCCAGCGGCAAGGGTGGTGAACATCTGGGCGAAGCGCTATACGAAGCGGTCTCGAAAGGAGATGTGAAAATAGTCCGCATGCTGCTCGAGCGCGGGGCAGATCCAAACTCCCGCCCTTCCTGTGCAAAGCCGGCGTTGACGATTGCAGTGGGAAAGAACAACTTCGAAATTGTGAAGACGCTGTTGAAGCAAGGGGAGCCGGATTTGGAAGCAAGACCTCCTGCAGGAGAGACGGCTCTTTACACGGCAGTCTCTAAGGGATACTTGGACTCGGTTGAGCTGTTGCTTGAATGCGGAGCGAACGTCAACGCAAAGCCGGATGGAGGCAAGCCAGCGCTACTCGTGGCATACACAAAAGAACGCAGGCAGGTCTTAGAAGCTCTGTTGCATGCTCAAGAGCTCAATGTTGATGCTATACCACCTGGAGGCGTGGCAACGCTATGGCACGCAGCGGAAAAGGGTGATACTGTGATGGTACGCATGCTTCTGAGCAAGGGGGCTAGTGTTGATGTAAAACCTCCCGGTGGCGCGACAGCCATGTATCGTGCTGCTATTCGCCAAGACTTGGCGACTACGGGCGTATTACTTCAATACGGTGCTGATGTTAATGCAAGCCCGCCTGGGGGAACTACTGCCTTGTGGCATGCTGCGTCTAAGGGTGATGAGTCTATGGTCCGGCTGTTGTTGATGTACGATCCCAATGTCAATGCGAAGCCGCCTGGCGGGAAGACTGTGTTGACTCAGGCGATCAAGAAAGGGAATAGTGAGATAGCGCGCATACTCATTGAGCATGGAGGGTCGTGATCGTGACTTAATTTTTTAATTTGTGCATGAGTCTCATATAATACTGAGCTAAGACTATGGTTTTGCAATATCTAATGACCTGCATTTATTGAACTTTACAACTGCAGGTACGCGCTGAAAGCTTGCTAAATCAGACTAGCGTTTGAGCAAATTGATTCACTCTTCCAAGCCAATCCGTCGAAGCTGCTCGAAGCTTGCTCAACCCCTATCTGCAAGACCTCGCCCTGCTACCCATACTTAGTGAACATCTCACCCAAAGGCGCAACATGAGCAAAGAGGGACCTCAGATAGAGCATTCGGTGAGTAGAGCCCCCCTAGGGACGAGAGAGCTTGAGATGATCTTACGAAAACTCACACGATGTAGTATAAAAGCATGAAGACACCAATCTCCTCAGGCGACGTGTACATTCCACAACCATATTTGCCCTCTCTTGCACCCCTCAATGGACTCAAAAAAATCTACATCAAGGACTTGAAGTGGGGATCGCATCATCGCGGCTCCTATTCTTTGCTGAAGGCGATAATGCCTTCTCTAAGGGCGACGGCGACTGCCACGGTCCTGCAAGACGAAAAGAAAGATATGGTGAAGATCCAATTTTATCATTATGAGGAAGGGGACGTCCATGTTGCAGCAGGGGGCATACGGGAAGGTAGTGTCTGCATCATCAAAGAACCGTGGTTTACTCTCTTGGCTGCAGGTAGCTGCGGTATACGCGTGGACCACGTTAGCGATGTTGTATGGATCCCCAATGTGGACAGCAGGGTACCCGCTACATGGCGTTCACATATAGTCAAAACAGCAAAACAGTGGAAGGATAGTGGGAACGATGCCTTAACGATGGGTAAGCTACATGAAGCGGTTGAATGGTGAGTGGATATCCTTTCACTGAGCAGAACTTGTAGGTGACTAGCCTTTAGTTATAATGATGCACTTCGAGTTGCCGCAACATCAGAAGAAGCCCAAGTCATCAAGCTGAACCGGTCCCTAGTCAATCTAAAGATCGGGTGTTTCGAGAAAGCGTTGGAAGATGCAGGAGGTCTCACATTCGAGGCTGCGAGGACTGAAAAGGGCCTTTACCGAGCGGCACGCGCGTTGTATGAACTTGGCAGGTTCAACGAAAGCCAAAGGGTGTTTACAACTCTTCTGTCAGGATACCCGGAGTGTTCGGCAGCGAAAAAAGAGTTACGTCGCACAGAAGATCGACTTCGAGAGCAAGATTACGGGCTTTTCGATTTCATGGCGATGCATAAGGCAGCCATAGAGAAAACCCCGCCTTATCTCGACATTGCAACGTACGACAAACCGGTAGAGATCCGGGCCACAGAAAATCGTGGCCGTGGCTTATTCACGGTAAAGGACGTTGCCGCAGGTGATCTCCTACTTTGCGAAAAGGCCTTTTCGTACTCCTTTGAGGACAATCCATCGACGACGAGCCTTGCGAATCAAAGCGCCTTCAAGGGGACGAGCCGAGCTCTGCTTACCTCCACGATACATCAAGTGCTCCGAAATCCTTCGCTGTATCCTACCCTGACATCTCTATATCACGGGACATACAAGCCAGCCAAGGAGAAGACAGTGGACGGAATACCAGTCATTGATACGTATGCAGCTTCCGTTCTTGTACCTCTCGAAATGCCTGTCCCGTGCTGAACTGAGTCATAGATTTCTCATCGACACCATAATATCTCTCAATTTCTTTGAGTGCACTCGAGACTCTATTCTGCTACACGCAGATGAAGTTGGAAATTCAGACGCCAAACCACAGACACGCGATTGTGTTTGTGGCGTCTTTGTCAAAGCGTCCCACGTCAACCACAGTTGCTTCTTTAACGCACGGCGTACTTTCATTGGTGATATGCTCATTCTGCGTGCTACACGTAATATTGCAGCTGGGCAAGAGATCTGCTTCCGGTATGCTGCACCTAAAGCCCACCATAGCTATGATAAGATGCAACAGGAGCTACAAGACTGGGGCTTCAGGTGCAGCTGTGAGATCTGCACACACGACATGGAAACTCCGAACAAGATGAAGAAGGAGCGTGCTATTTTATTGGAAGAGTTGGATATTGCCCAAAAGCACGTTAAGAGCCAAGACAATCTGGCAGATATCGAGAGGCTGCTGGCTGCCATTGAGCAGACATACACCGTCCCTGCCGCAGTGGTGCCACGTCTGACACTTTGGAATCCTTATCATACCCTGATACGCGCCTATGGCCCTCTCGAGCAGCCGGCTAAAACCATCGTGACGGCATGGAAACTCTTGACCGCTTTGGGTTTCATCATCAAGCGAGATACATCTTCCATTACCTCTCCTTTCGAGATCGAGCAGTGGGGACTGGTGATTGACCCTGTGATCGAAACATGGTGGAGTCTGTGGCTGTCGTACACGTGTCTTGCGCCTCTTCAGCCAGCACTAGGCGCCAAAGCGGAGTACTATACTAAGATCGCATACAGAATATGTGTTGGGGAGGATGAGAGTTTCGAGGGAAAGCTGGGCAGTGTGGTGAGGAGCATGATACCTGGAGGTGGCGATCCAGGTATAACCTCTACGACACCTTGAGATCTAACCATCAGAGGCACGGGGGTGACATTTGTACATAACGAGCTTTAGAAGAACAGTGACTGCTACGTCTCTACTGCGAAGGTCAGTGAAAGCTTGTCAATCCCAGATTTTGCTCTAGAGAGTTCTGAATCACCTCCTGGTTCTGTTGAATAGCAGAGCCTATTCTCATTGCCCAATTTACCACGTAATGCTCCCGGATAATGGAGAAAGGATTGCTTCCCAGTGTCAGGAAGTGTGCATAAAGACCGATCCTCAACACCGTTATAGACTGTATATTTCGCCACAGCAGGGCTGGAGGTTAGTCGCTCACACCAATATCGCTATACTTCTCATATGCGCATAGCGCATATGCATTACATTGCATGGTTCCAGGCTAGCGAGAGGCCATAGCAGAGTGGGGGATTCAGGGTCTTCTTTGGTATGAAATGGCCTACAAAAACCATGTCATCCCACTGGCAATGGTCTCTTCAGTCGATTCTTCTCATTCAGAGCAATTGCACATTTTCTTCCCACCCTCCCACGCCTGTATTTAGTCTAGCTAGCTACTTTCACTCCAAGACATGTCGCTATAGATATGGGAGTTTTTCTAACGCTGAGGTACGAGAATACGCCTATGACGGCCTCTATTCAGTGGCTTACCTCGGCCTGGAATAGGCCAATCAAGTTTATTTACACATTGTTCAGGTCACATGTTTTCGCGATGATGTGGCGAAGACTAACTAGGGAAGGTTTGCCGAAGACACTAAATCGTATTCACAAAATGGTCAACATCCAAAGTTTGCATCACTACATGATACTGTACAAGACACTCATCATGAGTCTTCCCAGTGAGCTCATACTGGAAACATTACAGTACCTAGACAAAACCGACCTCAAAAGCGTACGACTTGTTTCCAAGCTTTGGTCTGACTGTGCTTCCGAGAATTTGTTTGCCAAGCTTTACATCTCTCCTCACAGGCTCAATCTGCTGGTTTTTGCCTCGGTTACGCGACACCCTGTGCTGAGAAGATACGTGAAAAAGATCAAATACGACGCCGTCCACTTCTCGCCAGAGATTACGATCTCGGAATACTTCGGGAAATTATGGCGCCAATGGCACCAACTCTTCTCCAAAGCCTCCATCACAGAAGACCTTATCTACAGCAATCCTGATCCCCAAATTCGTTGTTTCGGTACCTCTTTCACGGTTAGTGGAAGAGATCGGCGTCGGGGTCAAGAAGAGGATTGGGCGCAGCGCGAGGATTTTGATTTCGTCCGAGAGGGATATCATGAGTGGATGGAGCAAGCAGCTTATGAAAAGAAATGCTCTGAAGGAGGCACCCTTTTGCGATTACTCATGGCCGGATTGAGACAATTTGTTCGGCTCCGAACCGTGAGGTTGACAGGAGGATGGCCTTTTGGGGGCAAGCTTAGATGCGAAGGCTCTCCGCTGGCTCGAACTTGGCAACCTTTCCACGCACAACCTGAGGGCTGGATATTTGGTGATGCTGACTCTCCTCAGAGACCATCCAGTGCATTCATGGATATCTGGGCGATTGCGTTTGCTCTCTCAGAAGCTGGAGTAACTCAGATTCGGAATCTCTCAATCGAAAGCGCGCTGCCCCCTACAGCCTTTGCCACCAAGTTAGGTTGGAATGAAAATCATCTGGAATGCCCACTTGCCGCATACTGTAGACTCGAATATCTGAAGCTAACCCTGGCCGGATATCCCGACCAGCCCATGGTCGGAAAACATGCTAATCTGCATGGGTTGCAGCGAATGCTCGAATCTATGACAAGCTTGAGGCGATTTGAGCTGAACTTACCTGATACCTACGCCAACAGTCCAGTGGAGTTCTTCACATACACGTTGACTTTCCCCGACGATGGTCACTGGCCTCAAATTACCACATTCAAGGTTCGGAACCTGGCGATTGGCACCAAAGATATGATCACACTGCTCTTCGCGAAGATGCCAAGCCTACGACACCTCTCCTTTGGCCATATCAACCTTCTTGACGGGCGATGGCAAAGCATCGTAGAGTACCTACGGTTCACAAATCGCCTTTCGTCCTTCGAGATAGATCTAGACTCCATGCTATACCATCGCGGAAATCGAGACTACATCACACACGATACATGGCCGAGTTACAGAAGGCACAATGATAGTATCCGCTTCATCGAGGACTACGTCGTAAACTGGTGGAACAATCCAACTCTGAGACATCCGAGCCTGACAGTGCATCAACCGGCACAGCAATCTCTCAACTACCTGAAAGATGTCTACCTGTTGTGCGAAACGGACATCGGGCGCGATACGCTGGATAAGCTAGCTGAGCACATGGTGGAAGAAGCTGCGCGATATCGCAAATTGGCGGAGGAATGGAATCGGAAGGACTGGTTCGACAATTTGCCTGTGCGTCTCCAAGAGCGATCTATGGCGAATGTTTACTAATTCATGGACAGGAGCTCAGCAAAGAATGGAGAGAACAGAAGGTCGATTAGCGTGGGGAGGACTCTACCAAACAGACACCATCGAAGCTTCCGAATGAGAGTACCTATGGTCGTCTGTAGGGCCGTGCCTGAAGAGGGAGGGACAGCTATGCTATTTGGTGAAAGCTGGGTGCCAAAAATCACAGATTACTCTCTGCCTCGGATCTTTCCACCCAACCGCCAACGAATCAGAAAGCAATAGCAACCTACAAGATTGTCGCATTGACACTGAGGACTCTTCAATCTCGACCAAGGGCCACAGGCTGGCAGCAGCCACCAGGTGCTGACACACTCGCGGTCTTCCCAAACAAGGCCATTCCACTCCTCGTTCCCCATTCGATAGCTTGCAAAAAAAAATCTGGTGCGCATGGATGTCAGATAGGCGAAAAGCAGTCAAGTACATCTTGACCACCCAAAAAGCGAATTCATCGCGGCGCTGTGTCTCTGATCAGGAAACCAAGATCCTGGCTCTTCCATCCACTTAGTAGTCCACTGTAGTGACGATCTACGAGTGTTCTCCAAATCTAGCAGACAGACTTGGTTCCGCGCACTGGCTTCAACCGCATCACCTGGTGGCTTCATATGTCCTCCTGTCAACTTCCCCTCTTCCACCAAGCACAAGATCCTACATCTCGAGCCATATGCAAGCAAAGCCAGCACCGCCTCTTGACGCACACGTTCTCATTTCCCATTTCTCGCCCCCATCTTTTCTCGCCCCCTCTTCCACATTCTCCCTATCATCAATTCCAAATTGAAATGAGCTATCGTAGGGGCATACTGCATGCACTCATCAACAGAGTCAATTTCGCGAGTTCTTAGCCCGTGGCTCAGTGCTGAGGCCGCTGATGATCCACATACAGACGAAACCTGCTTCGCGCGTTCCTAACCAACACAACCTTAATATGATCGCGTCCAACGATGTGGACTAAGAATGAAATATCCAACAACTCTGTTAAAATTGCATCCATTTGACTTCCCGCCTCCGCTCAAAGGCCAAGCCTTTTTGGGAAGATATCGCGAGATGTAGAGTTTCCACGAGCCGGCACAGCACCGCAACCTAAACACGGGTACTGCGAGCCTCGCATCGTTGACTCGTATCGAGAATCATAAATCGAGATTTGCCATAATCTAGATAGAATAATAATGGATACAGCCACTCGCGAAACGAGGCTCAGCTACGTTGGTGGCTTCATGTCCAAAAGCGAACCTTAGCTTCACCCCGTATCGTGTGGTTCGAGGAGAATCCCTAAGTTATCTTGGCCAAGGTAAGGAACGCATATATATAACCCCACCCAGACTCGACCCATCGACCACCAGTCCACTTGAAGCACACCCCTCCAGTCCATTCTACACCTTCACTTAGCACCCCCTCGCACCTAGCAGCCCATTCGAACCGCGCAAACATGCTCGCCTACTCCGCCTACAAAGGTTACAAAAACCACAAGGACAAGAAATCCCACGAGCACCTCGCGGCCGAGGGCGAAGCCCACGGGGCAAACCCTTCCCTTCAGCAGTCTTCCCACCCTGATCAACAATACGCCCCGGCTGAGCAGCAGCATGGTTCCTCCCAGCAACAATACGCACCTCATCACCAGCGACGAGCTTCCGCCGAGCAACAATACGCTCCCCCTCAGCAGCAGTACGGGACCGCGCACCACGCACCGCAACCATATGAGCCACAGCTCTCGTACGTATACGCAATGCAATCCTCATTCCTGACGATCAACCGAATTCTTCCAGGCCGATGCTGATGATGTATTCCAGAAGCGCGCAACCGAGTCTTGAAGCCCGGTGGAAGAATCTGGAGGCAAGGGTGAGCGCGTTGGAGGCCAAGGAGGCGATGCGCTCGTGATGTTCTGGAGCCGAGGAAGTAGTGTGAACCGGAGAAGCGGGTGCACACAAGGAGTAGAGGGGTTTTGTTGTGGCATTGATTCAGCCAAGATGGTAATGGAGAGAACGTCGACTCAACTATGAGATGCTACAACGAGCGCAATATCCTACCTCTCTATGTTAGAATGTCCCACTGCGCACTTGACGTGAGACCTGACAGATACGTGTATGAAAGCGGCTGAAAATGTGCCTTTGGACCAAAGTGACCTGGCGAGCATTCATCTCAGCTTACTCGTGCGCCACGAGGAGTCTTTTGTTCGCTCCTTCACCTGAACTGGGGATTACGTGCTGTGGCAGAGTAAAACCAAGGGAAGATTTAATATATGTTTAATGCTTCTTTGCTTTCGCAAGCGAGCGCAGTATGCTCTACATTAAGACTATTGATTGGAGTTGACACATGCTGTGGGGTCGGGCATATGGCATGCAGCCGTTCTCTCTTGGCAATATCTGTAAGGAGGGAGGTTTCGCCGTGGAGAGGTCCTCTATCCGCCAAAGCTCTTCGCTATGGACGAGAATTGACATGTCACTAGCACTCCGTGACGCCAGTATGAGCGAGGTACTCACCGTCTTTAATAACACTGGTCAACTGGGAGGCGACTTTATCCAATAATACATGCTCAATCAAGCAGATTTATCGCGGATTGACGGCCTGCGCGGTGTGACGCGCGCCAGATCCAAGTCTACCGCTGTCGCACTGCAAGGAAAAGAAGTTGAGATGGTCCAGGTTGGGAAGTCTGAAGGCGGGTGTCTGCAAAGCGCTGGATTGACATTGCCCAGGCTGATACACGTGATCGATCTTCAATAAGGCGAGCCGCTAGGGGCTCATATGCTGTATTCGCTTGGACGGACGAAATGATTGTCCGTCGGAGCGCCTGATCGGACCTCAGAACGAAACGCTGCTAAACCATCTTTAGTCTAGAAGACAGCGTCCGCAGCCAATGAGATCACCAAATACAAGGCTGCGTCAAGGCTGCGTCTATTGCAGCGGTAGCAAACCACGTCAATCTTCTCATCTGGTCTCGCTTCCCAATGTTACCAAGATATCCGAAGAACAACTGAACCCGTGTGAAGTACTTTGACAATAAGGCGAAGGTGCAAAGCTGTATCTGTGGGTTACAACTCAACAGCGCGTTATACATGCCTACGATTTGTATACAGAACACGACAGGCTTTCTCAAGCCCAAACTAGTCAGTCCTCCCTTTTCAGTACCCAACTAGTGGTGCCTACCCTAATAGATGACTGGAAAATATGACATGCAGATTTTCGAGATAACCACATGCATTTCGCAGAACCTTGGAGGCACTTTCGCATTCACGGTGTCCCGGAAAGAGGATACTGTTCTCCCGCTGATCGATACAACCGACAATGGTAAATTTCTTGCGCCCCTATGGCTCAATCCAGTTTCAACGGAATAGGTGTAAACGCTGTCACTGCTTTCTACGTCCCTCAACAACTGGTCGATGCGTGGACAAAGATCATGGGCAGGTGATTCATCTCGTCCGGAGGACAGGAGCGGCACTAATGGGTGCGATGCCATCAGAAATGGTAGTCGCTGAAGGAGAGTACTGGCTTTATCAGTGATTATTGGTAGTATGGGCTAATTGGAAAAGGGCATCTAAAGTGGACCTTGGACAAGATGCAAGAGAAATCAACAAATTGGGAGAAGCTCATTGGGAGCGTACGAGCCATGATTTGGGAATGTGTAAGTAGCTCGTTGGGATTAGCTGATGTATCAGATATTCCACGATCAAAGTACTCTCTTGTTGGCCAACGCCTTCTTCGCCTGCCGTTCAACGTAGTGGCCTCTATGTCTGGTGAACCTCGGCAATGGAACATCCACATCGCCCACATCCTTTAGAGATACGTTGATCGAGGCACATATGTCCTGGAACTGGGCCACTTCATCGGCAGGCACCTGCGCTCCAAAGAGCTCAATGCTGCTAAGGTTGGGGAGATCTCCGCAATTGATTCTGGTTAAAAGCGGCTGATTGAAATGGGCGCGACGATCACACCAATGGAGCTTGACCTCTCGTATGGATAGTGGCAAAGTGGATCGAAAATCTTTAACAGCGTGATAACGGCCGAAAAGGAGACTGGTTTCGGTCTCCACGTACTCCAAAACGCGGAACTTTTGCAGACTGCCCATGTAATCCCCGGGTATAAACCCTGCTCGGATATGCAGTTCTCGGAGTGAGTCCCGGGCGCAAGCCAATAGAGCGGTGACGATCCAGTAAGCGTCAAAGCCATGCTCTCCTTGAGACTCACGAGCAGGCCAGTACGTGAAGCTTTGGAGCCCTTCAAAGTTCTGTAAGAGAAGCATCGCCAGGCGTTTTGGTGAGATATTTCCGTGCGATAAATTCAGATCCGTGACCGTCGAGCGTATCATTGGCCTCCCATTCCCCACTAACCCTTCGGTGCCATCGACCCTGTCAGCATTGATGATTTTGACCGATGGCAGGGTAGCAAATAGTTCAATAGCGTCAGGTCCAACGAAAGAGCTGCTGTCAGAAGCACTGATGTTCACGCTCACCAAGTTGGCAAGGGCACCGCCAGATCGTTTCGACTCTGCGATACGGCAGAACATTCCCCGAAGGGTCGAGGTCAAATAACCTGGATCCTGGAGCTCGATAGATGTGAGATTGGGAAATAGTGTAAGGGCAAAAGCAATCAGCCCATCTTCCTCTCCGTTTTTGAGGCAGCAGAATGTCCAGGTTTCTTTCTCATGGACGGCCAAATACTCGGAATTCCACATGGCAAGTTCGAGCTGCGCCATATCCGAAGATGGATATTCAACGTGCCTTGGCTCCACATTACCCATTCCATCATAGCCAAAACCCCATCTGTAGCGGTAGCCATCTATCGTATAATGCTGAACGTAGAGCGCAATTTGAGGATCGTCCAAGATTTGCTTGATCAGCCTCGCCGTAGATCCGGGCTGTTTGGTGCTCAAAGCTGTCGAGAACATCAGTTTCAAAGATTGGTGTTTTCTTCGATGTGCTACGGTCAGAGAATACGGCTTTTTACTGACGCAGTAAAAACTTCCGAAGTCAGGTGGAAGGAGATATTGAAGGATTTGGAGCCACAGTTCGTTTGGAAGATCGATGAAACGTGGCATTTTGACTCTGGAGGATGTCGTGTGGGAAGGTGATCTGAGGAGGATGCTGCGGACTAGGTATTAGGCAACGCTGTCAGCGAATGGGCGCACTGTCATGGAAAGCTGTCGTGGTCTAAGTGGTCTCTAAGAAGTATTTAGATGTAGAGGAGACAACTTCTTTATGTGCAGTGAAGCCCATGCCAAGAACACACTGGTGTGATTTTTGCTGTTGAGGGAGATTCAAATTAACACATGGTAGCATGGTAGCATATGAGAATTAGTGTGTGTCAATATGCTAGCTCTTAACACAGCCCATTGATTGTCTGTTTTGTATAGCTAGAGGGGTTGGTATTCCGCCTTCCATTATTACAACTGCCCGGCGTTACCTTTTAGCCGTGCTCGTACGAAAAGTGGAAGCCATAGACATTCACGTAAGAGCTTGGACTTCTAGTTGGTAGAAGGCCGAGCGGGCATAATCATAGTAGGTAAACTTAAGTCACTCTTTTTCATAAAAAAACCGGTGTCTGACGCTCTCATGTAGAAATTAATAAGTATCCTTGACCTCGTCTTCTTTTAGTCCACTCAACATCAATGCATTAATTCCACAGATTCTCTCACGTGACTCGACAGCGGACCGTTTTTCTCCCTCCTTGCAACTTACTTTATAGCAGTGTCTCAATACGAGGGAACAAATCAGATCTCAGATTCTACCAAAACACACGTCGCCACTGCCTGCGACGGTCATTACGTGGTAGATCTCTACTACGAGCAAGACGCGTAGAGTTCTTCCTGCAGTGCGTATCCACCTAGGCAATTACCATGGTCTATCCACCACACCACATTCTACAACGACCATATGATGCAGTCACGTTGCATAGTCGCTGTCAGCGGATATGCCGGCAGGGATTTAGCCGCCCTTCTCTCAAGAAGATGCCGGGCCCGGACATAACCCTTTCGATGAAAGACTTCACAGAATCTCCTTCAAGCTCAGTAAATGAAGGGCGTCGACGCTGACAAGAGACCTGTCGTCAAGGAAGTGGATTCTCGCTCCGCAGCCAATCCGCAGAGGCGGGCGCTGTGGCAGTCACATCATGGAAACGTGCCGATGAGATGTTCCGCCAAGTTAGCCCATCCGGTTTTGCGCCACAGAAGAACAGAGGGTCCTGTGATCGCAGCCCGTTAATGACCATGGCAGCTCTCATACATCCACCCTCATGCACAGCATGAACCATCGGGTGAACCGAGATTCAGCCTCAAGTACGACGGGCTGTAATTCTCCAACAGCCCAAGTTCTCTCTTTTTTCCTTTCTCAAAGCATAAAACTTCAGCCTCAAGTACGACGGGCTGTAATTCTCCAACAGCCCAAGTTCTCTCTTTTTTCCTTCCTCAAAGCATAAAACGAGTGCGCATGTGTCACGCGTGTACCTCGGTAATGCTGCAGGCACCAGGATGATTTCCGGGGAAAAGGGTCCTTTGGGTTAGAGACTGTGATAAAATGTCGAAGTTGATATTAGAGGGTGAAAAGATGGGAGCTTGGGCAGAACACGGAGATGTACTTATATATCGTCTTTTCGAACGCACGCGGTGGAAAGAGGGAGGTAGTGGCGGGGTTCGCAGGGGAGGGTAGGGCAACGAAGGAAGGTCTGAGGAGCGATGCTTGCTGATGGATGCATCATGCAGGTTGTTTGAGTGTTTGCTGGTGTCAACGTGGTGGAGCAGATCATTAGATTCCAGATAAGATATGAAGGAGAAATGAAAATAAGAGCGGTGGAAACGGGGTGCGTTGCGACTAAATTCTTATTGGTGCGATCTTCAGAAAATGAAACGGAGTATGGACGTTAAAATCCAGGGCTTATGTCCCGCAGCTCCTACTGACATTAGTCCTACCTGTCCCTGGCTTCGGCACCGCCTGCACCCCACTCTTACCACTGAGACCCAGCCGCCCGGGCAGATCCCCAAATCAGTCCTTTCAATTCCCCCAATTCCGTTGGCTAGCACTCTCCAAATCATCCACATTGAGCATCCCCACGCCCTCCTTCTCCAGCACGTCCCAAACGTGATCTCTAACGCCAACTGGCCAAGCGGGCGTGTTCCAGTACCTCGCCTTCAACCCCTTCGTAGCTGCCGCGCCCGCCTGTCCCAAGATCGTGTCCACCTGCTGCGGCGCTAGACTGCCATGCCAAGGCTTCCCGATGGCGGTCGCGAAATCCACGCTCGCATAGTAGGAGTTCTCAGCGGTATAGAGTGAGGCGTTGCTAGGAGCGGTTTCACCCCAGAGCTGATCTAATGGTGCGTCGAAGAAGACGTCGCGGTATGTAGTGTTGGAGATGAGCAGGTCGAAAGGGGTGTTGCCAGAGCCCACGACAGTGATGGGACCGGGAATGACTGTGGATCCGTCGAAATATGTCAAATAGTCCCGCGATCGGAGGGGCTCAAGCTGTTTTAGTACGACAGGTAGTGTGGATGTACCATTCGATTTCATGTCGATGAGTAGCGTAAGCGAAGTTGCCGGATTGGTTTCGAAGATTCCGTTGAGAGAGGTCCTACCGGTGGTGTAGTCGGATTGATGAGGAGATGCGGTGGAGTTTTCGGGCGGGGGAGGCGGATTTTGATGAGTCAGGATTGAAATCAAGGGATCGATGTAGAGAGATGTCAAGGAGCGGGTGGAGGTTAAGGAGCCAGTGGAGTGGCCCACAAGGAGATCGTTGTCAGTGAGCCAGACGTCAGCCTCTACCCCCGTACATCCAGCCGCGAGCGCGTCATATAAAGGCACTTTTCGCGAGTAATCATTGTGCGAATGGCAAGGGATCGGGGTGATATCTCGGCTGAAGTCGGTGGGATAATGTGCTTCTGCTTGCGTCTCAGATCCCGGCGCTCCCCACGAAGCGACAATTCTTTGTATATCGTTGTGAGGAATTTGTCTTCGTAGGTATATGTTAAAGTATATCAACAGAGCAGACAGAACACTGTGGAATATCAGCCATATGTTCTTTGCAGCCGCCAGCGACGAATGGACAGGAAGATAAACATACAGAATCACGACAGTGCCTAGAAAAGCTGATACTATGGTAGCCCAGACGCTTCGAGGCTGCGCAGAGCTCCAGTCGGCAAAGGAAGTCTTCCGTCCGCGAGCATATTCTGAGAATCTTCTGCCGTAACCAGGCTCCTTGTTTTCCCGTATTTTGACAAATCCTGCCTCGAGAGTATCTTCTGATGTCTCGCTTGTATTTGAAGGGTAGGCCCCCTCCATCTTGTCGCCGGAGCAATTGGAGCCCAAGCGCTGCGGTCTGTCTGCTGTGCTGTTGACGAAAAAGGCCTTGACTCCCCGTAAACTGTTCATAGTGTGCTAAGATAAATCAACAGTGAGAGGGTTTTGGGTAACAGCTTTCGAATCAAGTGTATCAAATTGAAAGGATATCAATTTATTTTCCTGCACAAAATTTGATGGAGACAATGGGAAATACAGAACACTTCTCATAAAGGCTCTAAAAATATCAGCCTCGCGAAAGGCTGTACTGAATAGAGCCAAGCATGATGACAAGGGGCTGTTTGAAGAAGACTGCGCCAGAAAGATCAACATCTCAGGAGTAACACAACAACTCCAACTCTGAGATATGGCAAAGATATAGGACATCAGTTGGGACCTGGAACTGTTGGTGAATTAGCATCTGTAGCCCGGATTCAGAGTCTTCGGGTTCGATGCGATCGCCGGTGTCATGGAGGATTGAGCAGGATGTCGATGACTTCATCGAAGGAGGAGAAGGCTTTGACGAGGCTCCATCGAGGCACGGACAATCGTGGCACCACTGTATCAGCGACCGAGTGACACAACATACAACAAACAATATGAGCTGCAGCAAACATGTAACCTTTTACAATAAAGGGGATAGGGAGAGCAAACACAAACGCAAGATGATAGGTTAGACACGCAAGATGTGCCGTCCTTGGCCCAGGTATGAGCCCGTACAAATCATTGAGCTCGACAAAAAGGGTGGGCGCAGCTGCGGACGTCGAAACAAAAGTTCGAAGAAGGATCGAGAGGATCCCGCAGCTGCGACGGTGACGAATCCTTCTGTCATGGCGGGCGGCAGACGCCAAGAAAGCCAAGATGATTCAGCAACTTCAATTGAAGAGGAAGCTGTCGGCGACATCACATATGGCATCTATGCAGACGCTCAATCGATAGATTACATGTCTCCCGACGGAGCAACGCTTGATGAAAAGATTTTCGTAAACGACCCGCAGACTTCGAAATGGCGCCGGCTTTTAGTGTGAGCACGTTTTAGAGGTCTGACCGCACGTAGCTTCTGCGCGACATGAACAGACAAGAGCATACCGTGAGATGTGTGTAAACACATCAGTGTAAATGAACCAGCCAAGCAGATTAGCAAACCGTTGTGACACAGATTCTCCTTTACAAATCTCACTCGGCTTGTGTGAGTCAAATACAAGCCGCACATGTGTCGGTTGACCAAGTGGAACGTGGGCGGAGAGTCATGTAAAGGAAGAGTGCTTTAATCGTACAGTCTATCTATCGAGCTCATGTTGAAAACATCGAGTATCATCAGATTGCGAATGCCAGCGTGACCTGCTCATTTCGTACAAATACATTGCGTCAAGGCATCCCCCATACCAAGACCCTCGAATGTAGGTATCCCCGAATCCTTCCATCCACAAGAGTCCCAACCTCGGCTCCCGCGACCGCTTAAGCAGAGTTCGGGTCGAAGCCAATCATAAGGTAGTCATCCCCGTCGCCAATCTTGATCTCACCACCTTTTGTATCCGCACCATGGTCCCCTTTCCCTTGGCAATAATTGGTCGTCAGATCTTGAAACGCCGTAGTGCAAATGCTCTGCGTGAGCGTTGGCGCGCTCGCCGTGTTGGTGAAGAAGCGGAAAATGGTGGAAATGGACCCACCGTCGGCGCCCGGGCTGGTGGCCGACTGGTAGACACGCCATGCCGTTTCCGCCTGGGGGGCGCCCGGAACTTGTCCCAGGAGATTGGTGCATGCGTCGGTGGCGTAACTGTCGATGGTCGAACTGACACCGTAGGCACCGCTTTGCTCGCAGGCGTACGAGGCGGCGTAGTTTGCGATCCGGCCGAGGTTCGTGAAGCCGCCGACGTCTGCGCTGGGGCCGCCGCGGGCTTTCACTTTCGGAGAGCTGCCGGCCCCCAGTTGTTGATGGGCGTGATCGACGAGTCCGCCCGCAATGGTTGTTGTGCGTCCGCCGTCTGGTGTGGGCGTCCAATGGAGCATGCTGTTGGAGTCGAGATGATTGACAGTTGCGGCGATGCCAGGTGCTGGGGAAGTGGTGGGTGCAGCTGCTGCAGAGGTGAAGTATAGGCTGCCAGCAGCGAGAACGGTGAGAATTGAGGAATGCATGATTGTTTTTGTTGATGTTTAAGTGATTGTATGAGATCGAAAGTTGGATATGGTAGGTTGTTCGGATAGAGGTTGAAGGTGGACGTGTCTGGAGTAGATGGTGATGATGAGATGATTCTGTTGATGGTCTGAGTCTGTGGATTGTGTTTGTGTCTGCTGAATGGAGGTTCGAAAGCCTTCTTATATATCTTTTTCCTTCATTCCAGAGCTCTTTCATGACGTCTTGGTTGTTGCAAATGCTGGCTATATTCGGTACGAGTAAGTATATGTTCCAATCATCGAATGCAAGTCTGTTGCACTTGTCTCTGAAACTTCCAAGAAAGAGATGACTGTTGCTCTCCGTCGCTGTGGGTTGGCTGTGCCGAGGCCTAACATCAGCGGTTGATACTCGTACGTCACAACTCAGCACACCAAGGTGTTTCACAGACCCCATATCCAGCCAAGTTGTATCACTGGATTAGAAGAATATGTGTTGGAAGAATACAACCGCGCAAGCAGTTGAAGCATAGCTGGGCAGTGTTCGTTGGCGATATGAGAATGTATGGTCCGAACATGAGTTTCATGTGCACGCTGTGTATGGATACCTCTCTTGGCCATCTCCAATGTGATCCTTCTTGACATCATTTATGTTTGTATAGACTTGTGATCAGGGTCCGATATCCAAGTAGCACTGAGACATAACAGTAAGCTCCCTATCATTGTATCTGAACGCTAAGTCATCGCCGCCAACATTGCACAATGGAAACACTCAGGATCGGGGCCCATCGTAGAGGTATTTCTCATAGAGCCATCATACGTCATATATGTAGCTTGTTGACTTTAAGATTAGAGAAAAGGGTCTCAAGGCCGAGTAAGGCCTTATTCCTGAAGGATTTAGCGAGACGACGTTGCGTTTTCTTCCGAATGGAAGCAGCACGCACACCCACTATATGACAGCCAAGCATATCCAACGTCGTCATCGTCACGTTACGGCGTTGACTGATCCTTTTATGTATTCAGCCTCTAGAAATGCTTCATAGAGTTCCCTGCATGTCATCATCTGAGCCAAGATATCCAAGTAGTATTGAGCGTAGCTTGAACGGAGACTTGGAATTTTTCCAATGGATGACCCAGTCTAATAGCTTTCCACCTGAACTTATTTAAGCTCTGTTTGGACAGGAACAGGATTGTATCATTCATCAAAGAGCGAGGTAGTATACACATTGATATTTGCCAAATAAGTCGTTCTAATACAATTATGTCTAATGAGCGCCCTGTCCAATCTTCTCCATACGTTCCGCCACTTGCTTCCCAACAGTTCGAGTGCCGTCCTTTAGACCCTCATGATCCTGCATTGACGCAAATATCGCCTTCCAAAACGCCCATCGCTCAATTGAACCTTTCTCTCTTGCCTTCTCTAACAATGGGCCGGCAAATGTGACCTCCTTGTCGCACTGATACACAGCTGGTCCGGTCTGTAAGATATACTGAGCAGCTGCGGGGATGAATGTGTCGAGCAAATGCGACTGGCTCTCATAATCCTTCTCGAGAGCAATACTCAGCGTCATTATGGCCCAATCCTCTAGCTGAAAGACCTCGTTTCGGAAAAGGCAGGCGTTGAACGAGGTGAGGTTGATGAAACCAGTGTGTTTCTTGGGATCGGCATTGTAGATGACGCGCGTTGCTTTTCCTAAGATACTTTCAGAGGCATCGTTGAAAGAGTGGTGTCGGAAATCGCCTTACCATCCCAGTATTCTCTCAGCCCGAACTCAAACTCTGGCAATTCCCTCCAGTAGTCTAAGCCAGAGTCTTCGCCGACTTTGCCTTCCTGTGAGATAGGTGGCAAACGCGAAATCGCTTTCAGCAACTCGACGAGACGTTCGTGAGTTTCCGGCAAATCTTGGGCCGCTTGCCAGAGTAAGAACCAAAGGGCATCTGGGTCTTGGTATTTTGCGTTGCTCACAACGCGCGTGTAAGCCTTCGCTGCCTCTTCTGCCGTTGTTTTCTGATTTAGAAAATCAAGAAAAGCTCGTTTTTCTTCGATGCTGGGCATGCTTTCGTTATCTTCTCCAAGGCCGACCAACCAGGTGTCATAGGTTGTAGGAGACATAGCTAAAAGGATATTGAGACGTGGACGGGAACAATTGTAGGGGCGATGAGGAAGATGATTGTGAGACACTGAGGAGAATTGTTCAAACTGGAAAGTAGAATGATGAAGGTTGGGAGATGCAGCTGGAGAGTTGAAGAGTGAAGTGGAAGCCCAAGTGGGGCTGTGCAAAGACAGGCAGCAACGCACGGCAGGTATTGCGACAGAGACCTTTGCATGCACTCACCATACAGACATAACGCTCAGCCTCAGTTGCCTTGTTGATCAACAGCCAAGCCACACATCCGTATGTTGATATCTCGATCTTGCCCAAAGGGCAGAGTAGATGCTTGGACATGCATGGTTCGCTGCGCCATCAATCGTCATTCTTTTGGATTGCAGCAATCCACCAACCATCCTGACCGCTCGACTCCCCACCAACAAAGTTTGCACCGACAAAGCTCGCTCGTGAATCCTACTACTACATGACCTCGGAGCTTGAAACAAAGTGAAATTTGATGTTATTGTTGTGCCAAGACGAACTAGGCCCTCCCGCGCGGCAATTGATCCCCGGTCTATGCTCGAAATATCCCTCTTTTTCTTTGCGTTACCTTATACCAAAACATGTATTGGTGAAACAATGAGACTGCTCCTATAGACGACATGATTCGAAAGCCGCTGCGAAGAATCGTCATCCCCCGGGAGAGCATGAACCCATTGGCGAGCCGGGAAAATACCTGATCGAGGCAGCGTGAGAGTCTTTACAACTAACAGCATTCCATTCTGGTGCACAAGTTAGTGAAAACACATGTGGCTGCGTATACAACTGCAATCCCACGCCCAGTCAAACTTGTGGCAGGTTCGATCGACATTGAGTAACAATGGCCCCGTCCTATCAACTAAGGTTCATCCTTCATGTGGCCGCGAATTCGAGCTTTCGCACATGGACAGCATGGCAACATTCCTTCCGGTTCCTGAAACCGAGGTTCATTTGGTCCACCAAGACCTCTTTCCGTCATTATGGCAATGAAGTACAGACCATGACAACAATCCCACGAGAGTGTGTTGGTTGACCAACCCTCTCATGGTTTTCTTCTTCACCAACTTCAATGCGTCCATTGTCGGTTTCAGGACCGCTGTTACTACCCGATGATGGTCTATGAGATCACTCACTCTATAGGTAGAACTTCAGTTACGAGACAAACATGAATCCTCATGACGTACTACTGCGCCTTGCACGATATCTTTCGCAGTGGTTATAGCACGTCAAGACCTGATACCTTTGTTAGACTCCAAGAGATCTGGAGCAGTATATAACAAGCTCCGATTCGCACATTCATCTATCTCATCACAGCAATCCAATCTCATTCATCATACTAGAGCAAAGCAAATCCCACATCTATCCCCTTTGCACCTTCACCATCCCACACTCTAAGAAAAGAGTCCACTCAATCATTACCCTAAGCATAAGTACAACCACAACCACAGTCATCAAATATGAAGTTCATCATCGCCGGCGGTCTCGCGCTATGCCTAGCACCCAGCGTCTTGTCCTCCGCCATACCCGTCCCCGCCGATACGAGCCCCGCACTCGACAAGAGAGTAGTCCCGCTCACACCGCCTCAAGGAACCGTGACCTGCCTCGGTTACACCGTCGCGGAGAGCGACATACTCGCCGCCATAAACCAGGGGACTGCATGGGCGACGACCAACCCTCCCACACAGAAGGGTAAGATACTCCATCTGATGCCTCCCGCTCCGTAATCCCTCATTCTTTCAGCCCATTGCCATCACCCTACCTCCGCCACAACATGGAAACTTCCCAGCTGAAATTCACGCTCACTCACTCACCCACCCACCCACTCACTCACTCACTCACTTACTGAATTAACTTCTTTACCAGGCTCATCCGACTACCCGCACATCTACAACAACTACGAAGGCCTCACCTTCCCCAACTGCGCCGGCTCGACCCTGTGGGAGTACCCCGTGCTCCGATACGGCAGCAACCCGTGGGTGCCGGGGAGCACCACGAAACTGCCCACAGGCCCCGGCGGCGCGAAGGAGCCGGACCGGGTGATTTTCGCGCCGACGAACGCGAACACGGTTTCGTACTGCGGCACCATCACGCACGATCCGAACAAGCTGAATAACAAGGGCAAACTGGGCGCGTTCGTTCTGTGCACCGTTTAATGTGGGTCAGGAAGTGAGGTCGTGGCGAGGGTTTGGCAGTTGGCTATTGGAAAGGTTGGATGTCTCTGTATCATAGAGGCAACGACGTCGATGGTAGGATAAGGCTCATTGCACCTGCTGGCAGGGTATTGCGACCGTGGGAGGGACATTGTTAGCGAAGGACATCGTGTATCTAGAGATCTCGGCTGACAGCGTGCTACCAAAATGAAAATGTACCTGCTCTTAAAACACAATCGAATTCCTTTTCGCCACTCCTTCAAATTTCGCATTCTATCCTCTGGTACGGCGGAAAATTGAGGGATCCCGACCCAAGCGACCGGACATAGTACCCTTCACCTAACGACTTTCAATTCTTCAACAAAGCAAACTTGCCGGAAATCTTTCAGCCACACGATATCCCGTGCGAGAGAGTAGAGGATCTCTTAGTCCAGAACAAAGTATCCGTACATAAGATGCATTCCTGCCGGCTTCGCCTTCCCAAAAGCTTTTCTTGCTGACCTCGGGGTTATGATATGCGAATCATAGTACGAGTAAGCCTAACGGTCCCTTCCGACGCTCTAAGTCCTCAACGTCAGCAAGATCCTACTTACAACTAGAAGATTCTATTAAAAAAAATGGTATGAGAGAGGAATGCTGCACAGACTCGGCTTTGGAGGGGTGTTTGGCTGCAACCCTCCTGTTCTGTTATCTTTCATGCATCGAGTCAATCTGTGTTTCTTTTCAAAAAGAATCACAAAATACGTTGACTTGACCAACTGATTCCGTAGAGAGATGACAAATACATAAGCGCAGCAATCGGAATGATTACGGGCTTCAAATTTTTTTTCCCCCATATCATTTCATAACAGTTGAACCGAGGACATCCCTCACTCCGGGCTAGGCCTAAGCAAGTAGTGATCGCCTAAGTGGGCTTAAAGCTGGCCGGAAAACAAGAAGACGCTACACCACTGTACCATGCGCCATAGGTAATCTAGCCCCAATACAACTAGAATAAATACCACCAGCGAACATGGCCGGCACCGTGCATTGAAGACGCCACATCTGCACCTTGTAGAGACTCTTGACGCAATGTCAAAGCTTACTTTTGTAAGATACAAAAGATAACCTACATCCTCACATAACACTCGCAGTAATGAGCCAGCAATGGCAACATACGGCGTCACGTTCCGTGAGGCTCTCCAGATAGAGCAACTTAGCCAGACCAGATACCGGACGAGCATACATGCGGATTATTGCAATGGGGCCAGTATGCTCCCTTTCACTCAGGTCGCACTAGGACCGGTCGGGAGAGCGCGATGCTTACGCTAACACGGTTGATTTGCCCCATCTCAGTTGCCAATGGTGGATTCGTAGCCTCGATCCTTCATCGATGCGTATCGGTGCACTTCGAGACCACACTTGCCCAGCAGAACCAACCTGACACGATCACCCTTCACGCGAACTATTTGAAACGAACGGTGGCCGGGGAGACGGCTCTAGATGTGAGGAACGTAAGACTTGGGGGAAGGACCTCGACAGTCCACATCCCAGTGGACAGTGCCAACCGCATGATATCCGCGTGCGAGTATGTCCAAGCTAATCAGGTCCTCGCGTCTGAAACAGATAGACATGCATCTCATTCATCCATAGCAATGACCTCAAAGATTTCAGGGCAGTTCTGCGTCTCGGACCCTGTTCTGACCCATCGGTACGTGTTGGAAGGTTCCAAAGCGGATCATAGCAGCTGTCTTGGCCAGCCCACAATCTTATAGTATTTCCCTATCCACACTGGTGGCTCCTGTCCTTTGGTGGTCGCATTCTCAATGTTTACATCCGCCCTCAACTATTTCCTACACAGCTTCCCACCACTGCACAACGTTTACCCGTGTATGTCAACTCTTTAAGCCTCAATGCGTGGTATACCTTCGGGACCGAGATCGATGTGTGTTGGGCGACGGATCGCGTGGAACGTGTCTTGGTGAGGCCGACATGGTGTCCGACCTAATGCAATTTGCCGGGGGCGAAGAGGACGGTGCCGTGCTGTGGGCGGAACTGTCCCCAAAGCTCGAAGACAGCGAGGGAAGGGGAAGCAATGTAGTCTTATATTTCCAACAAGCTCTGCTCCTGTAGAGGCCGAGGCGATGCTCATGCGTATGTGATTGTCTCCCGGACAAGGCGAGGCCAAGGGGGGTGTCTTGTTGATTGACGGACTGACACTTCGCCCTGCTTTCTCAAGGCTAATCCAGACCGATCAGACATCGCACGTATAGCAAGGCCTCGGAAATCCACGAATGGTCTGACCAGACCCTCGCAGAAGGCTTGCGCAGAGTAATTGTCGGATGCGTTGTAGTTCCGTATCCCTCCCTCGCCTCCTCCCAAGTCTGCGCTCGGCAAGACCTTCCCATTTTACTCTACTAGGCTTGGCTTTATCCGAGGCGCTCTGTCGATTTTGCGACTGTCAAATCACCACGTCTTTTCTATAGAATGTTCTAAGGGAATCATTTACAAGCCATCTATGTACGACATATGCCTCCTTTCACCCGGGCTGCAGCTCACCATTGAAGAACATTTCCGCCGGTTCTCGCTCTCTTTGGCCATACAGGTCTAGACTTATTTGACCTTTGAGATGGAGACTACGCGAATAGCTTCATCTTTAACCCTCGTATCCAACACTGGGCTTCCCCCAGGCATACAGACTTGGCGCCACCTGCGTCTCAATGACGGTATGGCGAGCATATATACGAGTCGGTGTACAAAACAATGCCGAGCCCCGCCTTAAACTCGAAACATCGTACTTGACGAAAAAGAATCGCCAACCCTAACTGCGTGGAAAAACTGAGTATCATCATGTATTTCGCAGTTCCAAACATCCTCCTCTTGTTTGCAAGTCTAGGCGCAACAGTCTACATAGTGCGTCTACCTCTTTCCAAACCAATATCAAACTCTAACCAGTCCACCAGCACATCGAAGACGGTCTCTGCGTCGACGTGTACGATGCCTTGAACATGAAAGGCGGGACCCCCAGCGTGGCCCTCCCGATCTGCGGCGGAACCCTCGAAGCCGCATGCGGCGTCGGTGCCGATGCACAGTATGGAAACAATCCCTATGATTGCAAAAACTGCACCACCGTAACCATCTACGACGGATTTCCCTTCTCCCGGAGCCTAGCGACTGGCAAACCCACATGCCAAGCTACATTCGCTTTCCCCGAGGACTACGGCGATGTATACTACAGCGGCGGACGTCTCTATGACGCCTTCGGTAAGTTGAAACCGAGCCAGCTTTCCACTCCGCTGATGGACTCCGCTGACGGCCTGACATCAGGCAATCAAATCGGCGACACGTCCTGTCAAGCGCAAGGGGAGTTGGCATTGAAGTTCAAGAACCCCTGGAACTCCTACCCGAGCGCAACGCAGCCATCTCCGACGCCGTGTCCGTCGCCCGCGTTGCCACCGGCGTCGAGCGTCACGTGCTACCATGACGCTGATCCAGATGCCTGCCCGGAACAGTACGATCCCGGCTGGTGCTATTGCAACAACGAGGCTGCTTTGTATCCGATTCAGTCCGGTGGCAACCCGTGCGGTTATACCGTTCTGCCCACGACCACGACCACCTCGCCCGTTTGTACTGCTACTGGCTGATGGTGTTTTTGACGGATGAGCGGCGACATCCTACGACGCTTATACAAAGACCTTCAGAGTATGGTATGTATATATGCGCATAATTCAGGGTCTATTTCTGTATATATTGAAGCAGGACTCGTATCTAAGCTCGTCTTTGGCCTCAGGACTCAGTCTCATTATCTCCCTCGCGTTGCATAAAGCACTATACCTACATTCCAGCACTCTTCCACAAATCGAATCATCACCGGTCTCCGCGCCGCTACATGACGCAGACAGAACGCGAAAAGCCCAAGCGCTGAGGGAACACACACGACCCCATTCTACCACCGTCCACAACAAGACGCAGGTAGCCACTTTGCTTGAATAAACCCATGGACAGGTACAGCGAAATTCACAACGAACAGTAGCCAGCCTTCCTCGACCAACCAATCGATTAACCGATCAATCAACGTCAATGAGCCCTAAGGACCGACCAACCAACCAAATGAAAAGCAAAAAAAGACCCCCTTCTCCCAAAGTCCCCCCTTCACAATCCCGATTCTCAACCAACCACCATTCATCATCCCCCACAAACCCCCTCCTCCATCCCTTCATTCCTTCACTCAACCCAACTCACCTCTTCCTCCCTCCCACCTCCAAGCCAACTCACACCCCCTCCAATCTCCACCCCTCCCCTCTCCTCTTCACCCAAACCAACTCTTACCCTCAAGCCTCGAAAGCACCCCCACGTCTCCGCCCACAGCACAGCACAGTCCCAGCAGCTCCCGCCCTACCTTGCCCCTCCAACCTGAATGATTTAAGCGCGCACAAGTGGTAAAGCAGGCAAAGCAAGTAAAGCAAGTCACACACATATACACTCGCTACCTTCCAACGCCCATAAAACCCCCCATCCCGCCTACCGACCTACTCCATCCCACCTACTCCATCCTACCTACTCCTCCATCCTACCTACCTACTCCCTCCTACTTATCTATTTGACCAGCATCAATCTCCGCGATGCGATCAGATCGATGCTGTCGCGGTCCCATTCGACAGGGAAGGGAACGGGAGCAGCGAGGGGCGAGGAGCGAGTAGTGAGGGCAGAGGTATCTACAACGGTCGTACGAGCTACATACCCACGAAGCGGGATCCGTGCTGTCGTACTGTGGTCGTGGCTATGGCAGTGGGAGGTTGAGGCTGCCCGTTTAGCTGCGAAGAAGGAAGGGAGAGGAGAAAGGGAAGGGGGGGGAAGGAAGAAGGGTGGGGGAATTGAAGTGGGCTTGAGATGATTGAGGTGGTTGCGCTGGACAGGAGGGAAGGAAGGAAAGAAGGAAAGAAGGAAAGAAAGACATGGTGCGGATTGAGAAAGGCTTTTGTATGGGGATCTCAAAGCACGCTGCACGTGGATTATGCAGTTGATCGCATTAACAAAAGAATCAGTGAGAGTAATATATACCTATCACCAAGTACTTTTGAACCCCTTCTTCGACGAAACCAACGGCACCAGGCACAGCTGGTCCAGATGTTGCCGCGCATTCCCTATCTCTCCCCCAACCCTTCCCCTCAAACCCCCCTATCCTAATCAATACGCCAACGTATTATTCCACAAACTCTCCACCGTAACCCCAGCCACCCACTGCCCGCCAGTACTATCGCTTTTCAACGTATATCCCACCTCCCTCGGCTCCCCCGGCAAGAGCAAGAAGCCGTTATCTTCGAAATTCAGCACCGGTCCCGCGGGGTAATCGAGCCAGGTCCACGCCGCGACGCCCGTCGTGGCTTCGACAGTGAAAGACTCGGTCGAAGCGTCGTACGTCAGCGTGAGGCCCGGATCCACCAGCTCCGCGTCCGCGAGCGAGAAGGCGTGGAAGAAGTTCTCGTGGGTGAAGGTCGTGTTGGCGTCGTCGTCGGTGTTGGGGAGCTGGCCGTGGGCGGTGATGTTCAGGTGGAGGAGCGCGTTGTTGTAGTCCAGGGTCGAGTTGTCGAGGGTTGTCGCCAGCACGCGCGTGGTGTTGAGGGCGCCGACGGTGAAAGGGGTTGGTGGCGTGCTGATGTTCGTGATGGGCGTGCCGTCCCAATGGTACCATTGGAAGTTGGCGATACCGCTTGCGGGGGACCAGAGGTCGGAGGTAACGTAGATTTCCAAGTCGCCGGTTGTGATGTTATAGAATGGAGAGATGATGACTGGTTGGTAGATGTCTTTGGCTATATAGTGGAGGACTTTCCATCGACCTGGCGCCGTTGTTAGCAACATATGTCTTCCAGAAAACGGGGATGACTTACCATCATACTCGATCCCCGCCCACGAAGGTGCTTGCCAGATATCTTCTAGCTGCCAGTAGAGTGAACCTAACTGACGATTTGGAAACCCACTTCCGCGGCGGTAGAATTGAATTTCAGACTTATAGAAGTCGGCCTGAAAGATTTGAGTTGTATGACACCAAGCAGAGAAATTTGCGACGCTGTCAGTCTTGTTTGGAACCTAAAAACCATTCAGTGGTTGACTACTTTGGGGCAACTTCACAGGTCTTACGGGATACCATGTCTCCGCCGCAATGGTCATCTGGGCCATTCCCTCTGAACTATTTGCGAAGTTGGTTGTATTCAAGCCTCCCGGTGGATTATGGTGGTTTCGAAGCACAATCGTTGTGGAATTGAAGTGAAGATCTGCTGGCGAAATGGCTTGCTGCCAAGTCTGCAAAGAGGGCATAGAGTGGTAGCCGAACTCATTTGCGAATCTGCCGACCGGGTATGAAGAATAGTTGAAAGCGATGGAAGAGTCGTAGTTGTAGTAGTCTAGTGTCTGTCAGCCTCGACGTATGCTCTTCGTGCTGGCAGAAGAAAAAGGTACTGACCAGTGTCGCCGTACACTGATCCAGGCGTCTTGTTGTTGTATCGCTCGATCATCGGTTCTGGCAACGAAAAATTCAACTCAAGATAGCCGTTGGTGGTACTGCTGGGGATGTAGCTTATGCTTTTCGAGTTTGCATAGACTATAAGTAGAAGTGTGTGCAAGAAGAGCTGCTCATATTGAGCGAGATACGTATCGTACTCATCAGGAGCGGTATAGTTGACGGTACTCAGCTCCAGCGATTCCAGTTCGTTGCCTAAAACCTCCCATCAGCTTACCGAGTATCGGATTGAACAGCAAATAGCATGATGCGGACTGAAAAGGGCGGTAAAATCTCAGGATCCAGGCGAAGCTTCGACGGAACGGGAAGGCGTACCTCCAGCCCACAACGCTAGCGATGGATGGTGATTCACCCTGCGAACATTATACGTTGCTTCCTCAATCACATTATCAATGAACTCCTGATCGACAGGATAGAGCGCATCACCAAATTCGAACTCTGACCACATCAGGATACCTTCTTGATCAGCCATGTCATAGATGAAGTCTGGCGTATAAGCTCCGCTAGCCCATACTCGTAGCATGTTCTGATTAGCAGCAGTCACGGAATCGAATAGTTGTTGTATCTTCGTGGAAGTCACTCGAGGCCAAAAAGCGTCTGGAGGGATGAAGTTGGAACCTTTGGCGTAGAATTCGTGGCCATTGATTTCGAAGTGCCTGAGCAATTAGTGAGCGAGAAGATTCCAAGCGACCGATAACGCTTGAACATGTGGCTTTCTCACCAATTACTCCCCGGAGCGATACCCTGTGCTATCTGCTCGTCCGAGATGACTTGCATGTTGAGGACCTTGCTGCCGTCAGAATGGTTCTCATTCGATCACCTTCTTGGGGAGACCTACGATGGTACGGAAACCTGTACGCCTGTTGATCGACGCCAAGGTATTATTACTGCTGTCGACAATACTGACGGTGAGATTATAGAGATTTTGAGGGCCCAGCCCACGTGGCCACCACAGACCGTACAATGACGGATCCAGCAGCGCAGTACCCGTGATAGTACCATCGGAACTGCTCAAATTTGTCAAAGGACCGGAAGAAACAGTCCGATTGGTCATGGAATCGGCAATGAGATAATTAAGCGCAGCACCCGAAGGCAGAGTACCCAAGACGTCCAAACTTGCATTCAATAACCAAGGCGCGCTCTGATCCGGAGGGATGTTGTTCATCTGACCCAGACGGGAGATCTCAAAGTCAGAGTTCCTGACAAAGATTTCCGATAAGACACTAGGCGAGGAAGCGAGCTGTACAACATATGCAGGCTGCCAAACTCCAGCTGGAGCGAATGCAGGTCCCCAATCCCAGCCAAAATCCGATTGTTCTTTGCGGATGAATTGCCTGTTTGGGAACTCGTAGACGATCTCGACGCCGTACGGCCACGTCTCCTGGCCTGGTTCCGCGGCGATTTGGTCGGCTATTAAGGGGGCACTGCCGAAGTTGATGCTGAGAATAGGTGAAGTACAGTTGCCCAGCAACGCTGAGACATCGAAAAAGTATTGGCGGAATTGATTGTTGGTAGACGCTACGGGCTGACCGCAAAATTCGATACTGGTAAAGGTATCTAGGCCATTGAAGAGAAGCCATGTCTGTGTGTCGCTACTCATATCACTGGGTGATCGTCAGCGCCAACTCGTCCGATTCAGTGGTTTCACGCGGGTCTCTTACAGCCCTGAGATGAGAGCGCGGTATGTCCAATTGCTGTTGGCTACCCAACGCAGATTGAAGTCATTTAAGCCATAGTACCTTTGGGTCAGTCAGCTTGGCAACATGAAGCGGGCTAGCTTAGCATACGGATCACCGATAACCTGAGCAGCGTAAAGATCCAGGTGTACTTGTGAAGGCACTGAGCCAGAGACATTGATATTCAAGGGCAGGTTCGCCAAGGTCCAATCATTCCCGCTCAAGTCAATGACCTTCTGGGAGAGGACGCTAATGGCAAAAAGCAGTGCGGTAAGTAGTTGAGGGATATGCATTTTGAAAGCTTTGGACACAGACCGGCGGGTAAGGGCAGGCTTGCCATCTTATAGACAGCAGCCCAAAGCGTACCGGAAGGCAGGCGCACATTGAGCACATTGAGCATGATGTAAGATGTAATTGAGTGGTAGAAGGTTACCTTTACCTAAGAGGAGAGTGAGAACTTTACTTATAAAGGAAGCTGGATGTGTAGGATTGTGCTTGTAACGAAAAGGAGATGCTGCAACCCCGCAATAAGTATGATTTTTAATCACCTTTAAACCACTTTGAATTGTGGGGAAAGACGTCAGCCCGCAGCCAAGAATACCTTCTTCATTCAGCCTCCTCGGCTCTACCCGGTTGAGGCATCATACCTCAAGGTAGTGCATCACCCACCACTCATGCATTTCTTCCAACTTGGCTGTTTGCAGAATGGACCACCATTCTGACTGCACGCACGCCGTGAAGCAGGGCAGTGAAGAATAGTCAATTGGCAAGAACAAAATCCTTGGCCACGCGAATTGATTCACTTTTATGTTTCTCCACTGCCAGTACGACTGAGTGTGTAAAATTGGACTGGAACTTGACCCAACCGAAACCGTCACAGGTATGCAGATGTAGCATTGTTTCTCATTTCTCGCCAAGAGACAAGCTTGACTCACAGCGGATAGAATATGAACGTGCGTCAAATGCCAAATTCGTTGCCTTTCCTCAATCCCTTGGTACCGCTAGTTGCATTCTGATCAAGCACGTAAATATCGTCTGCATACATCGGCCCAAGTTCCGCAACGTCAAAGCCATTGATACCGAACAGGCACAAAACAACAATGTATGGAAACTTGCAAGCACGACAATGCTGACCTCCGACCGCCCTCTATGTGTGAATCTGCGTCATAAAATAGACCACCGACTGGGCGGTAGCCTCATAGTCTTCGCGAGAGCGCGATGAGTGCCCTTCCGCGACCGAAGCCACCAAAGAGCCTTGTTTACGCAACGCCTTTCCCACGATTGAATTGATTCATAGGAACCCCACCAGCTCCGTTCACCATACTCTGCAGCGCAGGGGCCACGTAACCAGACACGAGGAAGAAAAGCGTAACGATGAATTCCTCGATGATAGCCATACACAGCTGGACCGTGGCGTTCCCATCAACGGTATTGAATGTGCTGTCGTTTTTAAAATCGGCGAGAAGACTGTACAGGAGGCGAACGGCGAGGAGAGGAAGCGAGGCCAGGACCGCGTATAGGATACGCTTCTCACCCCATGGAAGATTGCTGAACTCGGCCATGGTAATGATGGCAATGGCCACTATGGCAATGAAACATATCAGGAAAATGATGACACCGGCTTTTTCGAACGTTTCTCCCGAGCTGTGTTTCGATGAGTCGCTCGACGAGATCCGGGTACCGCCGACAATAGAGAGTATCAGGGCGAGCAAGATCGGTATATGAAGCAATTCGATAATGTGAGTACGGGCAGTGTTTCCAGGAATAAAGTCGTTGCTGTAGCATGATATCAGCTCGATTGCAGATTCTGCGAAAAGGCAGACCTACACTCTTCTCAAAAGGCCCGAAGCGACCAGGAACAGAGGACTGAGTCCAATAGAGCCAAGGATGGCGGTCCAGGTGGCATCGGTAATGCTTTTTGGGTTATTGGCGCTGAGGACCTCCAAGACTGCGCTTGCTATACGTAGACCGCAGAAAATGATAAGATAGATCCAGGGTCGGCCTTTGGAGAATCCATGCTTGACAATGATGCCGATGGAGAGAAGGATGGAGGGTATGTACACGGCGAGTTCGGCAATGGCGATGTTTTCCCTTTCCGACAACATGTTGGTGGAAGTGGGAGGGTGGGAAGGGTAATTTGGCTATGGAAAAGCGAACGCGAAAAACGTTATAGATAGAGAGACAATGGCACTCAAGTCTTTGATAGACTCGAAGGAAAAGACACAATCGACGAGACATATGGTCTCTTATATCTAGACATCTTGAACGCCTCTTGCGTAGGCTCGGAGCCTCGGTAGGTAGGCAACGAGTAAGGTCGTGAACAGCAAAGTCTAAAGCCCGCAATGAAACAGTCTCGTCGCGAAATTCTACCCAGACGTTCACCGACTGATTTGGAGTTCAGCTAACGGGCATCATAACAAGCTCCTATTTGCGCCAGAACCGATGTTTATCTCGCCGACTAGTGCGAAACTTGGGGGCTGCGCCGTGACGAGGGATAAAAGTTGAGAGAAATCTCGCGGTATTTTCTAGAAATGAGACTAGCGTCTCCTGGCCCGAAATTTACCTTAGCTCCACCAAGCACTGCCCACACTTCGGAAGACTAACTTATTCAAGGTACTTTCATCGGATGGAACACCTAACAACATATCGCGAATAATGTAAGGCGGTCATAAGGTAGCAAGCAGCTGAAAAGATCAACGGACGGTCAAATCCTTCCTTGCTCTAAAGATTAGGGCATGGGACTCTGATTCAGATGGACCCTTCCTTGGACAAGTACAGTCTCTAATGTTTGCGTTTTTCCTCAAATCCTGAGTTGAAGTTGATGCTTTGTGAAGGAATACGAGTACCGCCTCTGCCAGTCCTAGGGAGAAGCAGAGTTTGAAAACGAATATACTCGTAGACACAGATAAACTAAAAGACACTAGACAATGAAGGAACCCACCTTCTTCTAGCGCATGCAAATCCTATGAAGAGCTGAAGAGGTTGTCCTAGCATCAGCAGCAGCATCAAAGTTCGCTTTCCTTGACCCAGCGGATAAGGCAGAGGATCCCTACCGTCCTCAAGAGGCTTTGCCACGATTCAAAGAGCAACGCTCTGAGCCGAAATTTAACCCACACACTGGCTCCCGTCACAGTTTGGACCAATCACCAGGAACCAGACTATGGTCGATCAGCTCGCATATCTTACACAGGAAGTAGACAACTACAGCGAACCCCATTGGCTCGAGCACGCGGTTGAAGAAGTCGAGTTCAAAAGCCGGGAAGTGCACCATGAACGACCGACCTAAAATTTCTACCCCGACTATCGATATGTCCTGCGAGATCTTACGCGAGATGCAGATACAGTGAGGACAGCCTTTGAATTGCGTTTGAAATGGGGAATACGTGGTCAAGATGTTCGAGGTACATCCTCCAGTTTGGATCAGGGCCAGCGGGATACGAGTAGCGAGTCCCTTGCGGACAACTCGAATGCTTTCCACGCGTTTCGAGAATGGTTGGAGCGAGAAGGTGCAGTCCGTAAACAAAAGCAGCAGACCTTGTCCTTCATCATCTCTCAAGATGTGCAGAGAGCATAAAGGAAGATGGTAGATTCTTGAAATATATGTTGATTAGCAGCGGTGTGGGGCTCTTCACAAATTGTAAAGTACCTATTCGATAAAATGACCTTGAATGAGATGATATTTGACTGAAATGAAGTACAATAAGAATACCGGTCAGCTCGGACCAGTATGAAGATATCGACGCCACGTTCACGAGGAGACTATGTTCTGTCAGAGATTCTGAAGGACCTAATAGATCAATATCAGAAAAATCCCTTTCCCGATATGTTAGCCTTGACACAAACCATAGCTATGAGCGCAGCCAAATACAGGCCTTGCCTGGTGCCTACACTATTGTGTACCTTGAGGCTGAGTGATGAGGCTGAGTGATGAGGCACAGTGCCGATCAATGTAGTTATACAACAGTATAATACTGAAGAAGAAGACGGAGCAATTTTGGATCCACCACACCCAGAATACGGGCATCTAAAAATAAAATAGCGCAGATCTGCGGCTGCGGACCCCTGAACAATTTCCCTCGACGCAGCACAAAAAACATCTCACTGCCCGGACCCCAGCGAATACCAAGAGATTCTTACTCTCGACGAACGCAAATACAATGTGATCAATGAGGTTCCCCATCGTAAAGCGCCAAATCCTCGGACTACTCGTGGCACTCGTCCTCCTCTACGCCCTGTCATACATAGCACGCGACTCCTACTGGCACCCTGAAGACAAAACCAATGTCCCCTACAAAGGACCCTACACAGCCCTGACCGAAGGCGACCCGAGCCTCGCTTTCCTGTCCCTCCAAGATGCCTCAAGCTTCTGCCAAAGGCGCCGTCTGGACATCTACGAATCCAGGGCCACCCGCCGAAAGGTCTACGATCTCTTCCTCATCAACACCGAGCTCGACTGGCTTGAGATCCGTCTGAACGAGCTCAACGACCATGTCGACTACTTCGTCATCCTAGAATCCGACACCACGTTCCAGGAAAACCCCAAACCTCTACACCTGCAAGACAACTACTCGAAGTTCGAGCCCTTCCACCCCAAGATCATCCACCGCGTCGTCAACTTCACCGGCTCCTCTGTCCCCGCAGGCGATACCTGGGAGCACGAACGCTTCACCCGCAACGCCCTCTTCACCCAAGCCCTCACCTCCCTGTCCGGCGAACAGGCTCCTGCCCAGGGCGACGTGCTGATTGTCGGCGACGTCGACGAGATCCCGCGCCCCAGCACCATCACCACGCTCCGCAATTGCGCCTTCCCACCGCGCGTCACCCTCCGCAGCCATTTCTACTACTACAGCTTCCAATGGATCCATCGCGGCGAGCAATGGGCGCATCCCCAAGCGACCTTCTTCAACGGGCTGAAAGACACCATCAAACCCGATAACCTACGCATGGGAAAGCCGCACATGGATCTCTACAACGCGGCGTGGCATTGCAGTTCATGCATGCAGACGATGCAGCATTTGGTGAACAAGATCGAGTCCTTCTCGCACAAAGGGTACAATGATCCATACATCCTCGATCGGCCGAGGCTGCTGCAAAAGATCCGGAGAGGGGAAGATATCTTCGAGAGGGAGACGGAGGTCTTTGACCGGTTGGATGAGAATACGGATGTGCCGAAGTATCTGCTGCAAGAGGGAAATCGACAGAGGTTTGCATACATGCTGGACCGGGATCCGCCGAATGCGAATTTCCAGGACACTTGAGAGGGTCGATCAGGCATGATCAAGTAGCGGCATCTTTGTGCGCCTATCCAGCGTTACTCAGACCGACGCAAGCGGTCACACAGCACACATGATCTATCTAGCTCAAACCTCTCGCACCACTTGGCAGATACAGGCATCGCACTTACCCTCTAGAAGTCGAGCCCGAGGCAACGCAAAATGCCCCGAACCAAGAGAAGTCCCATGCGATATATGCGCCGAGACCGTTCCCGCATCCTACAATCCTCACGACGCGAGAAGAAATGTGGTCGGTGTTTCGGTCTGAAAGACGCAAAACCCACGCATGAAGAACCCCCAGCTCCACAACGACTACCCAGTCCCCTCACAGCCCCACCCTCAAAGCCAGGAAAGCAGAGCGGGCGGTCGAGTCGACAAAAACCCCAGGCCGTGATTTTAGGGAAAGAGCAATCAATAAAAGCGTCGGTAGAGAGAGAGAGGAGCCTCTCCCTTCAACAACCCTGACAACAGCAAGGAAGAATAGAAAGAAAGAAAAAACATCAGAGAAAGGAAGGCAGAAAAAAAACCCTCCGCAATGAAACATCCATACAATCCACAATACCCAGAGTCTACCTTATGTATGCTACCAACCAAGTCTCAAGCAAGTCTCAAGCAAGCACGTGCAGAATAGATACCCATGCTTTCCCCAAACCGTAATATAAATGCCAAAACTCATAAACTAAGAAGAACCAGAACAAGAACAAGAACAAGAACAAGAACAAGAACATGAAGCAAGAACACAAAACACAGTAGCGTAGCAGCAGCGCCCAAGCCAGCCAGCCAGCGTGTGACAAGGCCCAAAAACCCTACATAACCCGCCGCCCGCCGCCCCCCGGTGTAGGACTAGTTTCGAATTTTTATGGTCCGTGTGGCGCGCTGTCAACGTAATGGTACGGCTTGGGGTGGAGACCGATAGAGATGGAGTACAATCACAGGCGCGAAATGAAGGAGTTGGATCAACATATGTAAGAGGCTGTCACAGTCGCGCTTGATACAATTGCGCTTTTCATGCAATAAAATCTTTCATCAGCAGATGCACACACACATGCACATGCCGAGGGTGATTCAACGCTATATAGAACGGTAATACAACCAACGCCAACCGGTCTCGCACCGTAAATCATTCCCTTTTAGAAGAGCGACAAGAAGGACAGCAAAGCGGCCGGGAACACCAGAGACAGGGTCCAGCCCGCGGGCCACAAGCGCTGGGAATCGGAGGACGGCTTCACTGGCGTTGCGGTTGGGGTCGCTGTCGTGCTGTTTGTCTGTACGGTTGACGTCCCAGATATGCTGTTTGCCTGTGCGGTTGGAGTCCCGGATGGGTTGTTTGTCTGTGTCGTTGCACTAGTAGTGTAGGCGTTGGTAGGCGCGGACGAATTGACGGCGAGGTTGGCCAAGAAGACGTTCAGGGCACTCATCTCCTGCCCCAGGCCTGTGATGCCATCGAACTCATTTTCCGTCCAGTGGGTGCCACAAGTCGTCCGGTTGTGGCCTCCGGAACATTGCTTCGCGGCGCCAAGGGCCGAGCTCTGAAGATAGCTCGAGATGGTGTCCGTGGTGAAAGGGGCGACCTGCATAGCTTCGCCCATCCATTGTGCGGTCAAGCCCTTGTAGGCATGCTCGTCGTCCTGGCACGTCCTCTCTGGCTCACAGGCCACCTCAGTCATGATTCCAGAATTGGCGGAACTGTCATGTGTGCCAGCGGCTCCTGTAAAGAAGACGGACATTGCTGAGAGCAATTCAGTCGTGCGATTCTTCCACGTCGCGTCTGTGTTTGTCTGGGTGCTGTCAGTGTAAGTCGGTGCAAGGCAAAGAGGGATGAGCGTACGAAGTTTGTCATCACGGCGCTTCCATACATAAAAGTTCCAGCAGTGTACGTCCACTGTAGACGATTAATCGCGCTGCAGTTGCGGTCGGTCAATGCTCCGTCAAAGACCCTGTAGTCTTGACTGAGAAAACCGATGGAACTTGTCCACTCATAGCTTTTTGTAGCCCAGTCGGCATACGTCTCATTTCCCGTGTACCTAGCGAGCCGGGCAGCGAGCTGGAAGAACGCCCCTGACGAGATAGCGTTCTTGTAATTGTATCCCGAGTTGAAGTTGAAGATCTGCCAGCGCAGGCCCCCGCCACAGGTTGATGTATCCCAGCGGGCTGCTTGGTCGTTGAAAACATTGACAGCGAGGTCGAGCCAGGACGGGGAGGTGGAGGGGTTGGGGAGCTGTAATTCCGCAGCCCGCATCGCTGCTAGGGCCCAGATTGCTTGACCGTCGTTTGCCTGTTTTTGCCATCAATGTCAGCATCCTTTTTACCAGATGCATTTCAGAACGTGGAGGAGCCATACCTCTGTGTTTGTCTGATTGGGCCCCATGTAGTCGTTGTCCGGCCCCACTTGGGCGAGCAAAGCCTGCTGTACCAGACCAACGTACTGAGCATCTCCAGTGTAATTCCAATAGTCGATTAGGCTGCCCCACACAGCGCCAGACTCCCACCAGAGATAATTTTGTGCGAAAAGACCAATGAGCTGGCCTGGGTCTGTGCCATGGTAGTAGCTGAGCATATCTTTGGCGACGAGGCTGGAGGCATTCCTGACAGAGGCTGCAGCGGCAATCAGTAAGGTGCTCTGCATTCGTCTATCGGGTGAGGCTGACCAGAACTGGTGACATCAAGTGAGAGAGTGTTGGCGAGCAAAGGACTGAGTGCGCACAACAGCAGAGAGGATCTGGTCGGCAACTGCATAGTGGATCGGAGAAAGTGGATAGGAATGGTGGTAGGAGGAGTCAGTAATGGCCGTTTGGCAACGCTCTGTTGAAGTGAGGGAAGACATGTTGACGATAAATATCCTTCACAAAGGTCGCCTGTATGTTGGCTTGAAAGGGCACGGGTCTGAGCCTCGAAGTAGGCGAAGTGAAGGAATAATACAACATACGGGGTTGAAGGAAGGAATCCTGGAATCCTTTATTAACTTTAGGTAGTACCTTACGTTTCACCATCTCCAGGCCCTGTTTGGGCGGAAGAAAGGGTGTTGCCGCCCCTATTTTTAGCTTATTCGTTTCGGCCCATCGTACAATACGGTACTTACTACGTAGGAGTGTAGGTCGTTGCACCAGCAAAATCATTCTACATCTCGTACTATGTATGCCCCGTGCAAGCTTGATGATCGAGTATAAGAAGATCAACAGGTGATCTGTATCCAATGAGTAACCTAACCCAAAATCCTAACCAAGGCGATTCCCTTCCCATATGTAATACCCTTCCTTTGCCTTCAATATAAAGATCTCACCGCAGACGCCAAACTCCTACTACGATCATACGAAGCCACTGCCGGGGCAATCCCATGATCATGTGATGTTGTTGCATAGTCACAAACAATGACCGTAGTCCCGCCTGAGCCTCAGCAATCAGCCAATACCCCTGCTAGAGTAACAGCTACGACAACCGCTTTTCCATGTACGGCGAAGGCATGCCGTCGCTAAGGACGAATATGAACCAACGCGGTATTGGAACTCTTCGATGCCGAGTGTATCATAATCACGGGCGGTGCCCCGTTCATGTCTGGGCGTGGGCGCGATGAGAGCGTCGTTATTGAGCTCGCCGACCGGATTATTGGAGAGACGGGATCGAGAGGGGGGAGAATCACCAAGGCAGGAATGGCCAGCACGCTCTAAAAGTATGATATATATCTAGCTTGAGAATACGAATGTGGATCCACAACGATTTCACATCACTGAAGCTCGTCCGTGGTGGACGAGAAGCTCAAGAAGGAAGAAGACCTGCTGATCACAATCAACGCGATCACCATGTCGAAGACTGAGTAACATGCGATCCGTCATCTAAAGACATTATGCATGCGCTTACCACATCTATGCTCATCTTGCAATCTGATAAGAACGGCCATGCACCACGCACAAAATTCCTTTCCGTAGCCACGCAAAGGTTGGGGTATCTCCCTCAAAACACGCCCTGCAGTTTCTCAACCTCCTTCAAGCATACCGCGGCTGCGATCCATGTGAAGCTCACAAGTGCACCAACTTTCTTCCTCCTGACTGGGGCCTGACCGCAGGCCACCTCCAAGCAAGCAATAGACCTCTCAAGTGCTTCCGCTTTGCCATTGTCTCCATCTCCGTCGCCACGGGTGATGCACATGACCGTATATTCCATATCGCGGTCATGTTTCTCTTTCATTGTTTTGGAGTTCTCGCGTTGGCGCTTGCTTTGGCCGCCGGTCTTACCTAGGATGTTGCCAGAGAAGATTTCGATCTCGGAGACGAAATGTGCTGGATGGGTGGAGTACTGGAACATGGTATCAACAAGGTTATCTTCGTAGCTGAACATCTGTTAGCTTGACTTCCTCTTGTATCCGTAATGCAATCGCAAGGGAGCACTACTTACCTATCCCTCACGTCGATAGCCCAGCTCCGGTAATGGTCCCACTGGATCAGGGCCGCTTTTTCCTGGACGTAACTCAAGACAGCGTCCGCAAGGCTGTGCGCTTTATCACCTGGACTGGTGCTTGGCTTCCTGGACTGTTCTTGAATTGCCTCGAAGAATTTGTGCTCGTCGATCTCGCGGTACAGCTTCCCGAGCACCTTTTGGCTCTCATAGTAACGCAGCTTCGGCGGACCATAGCTCGCCGCTTCATTGAACTCATCGTCTTCATCTGGAGAAGTCGAAGTGTCCTCCTCCTCGAAGTTGATCTTTTTTTCCACGAGGACTCGCGGGCCGGGCGCCTGAAAATCTGGACGAGCTTTCGGATATCTTGGCAGGTCGAGAAAATTGACCTATAAATGTCAGCATGGCATCGGAAAGAATGCTCTATCACCGTTTTCCCAGGCTACATACTGGAATGCCGGTCTTCGAATAATCTACGGCAGTTGAATGCATGCCAGCAACCTTGATACACAATGGGTCGAATGTTCCTTCCGAAGATTGATCTGCCAGAATCTGATGTAGAGTAGCGATTAGCCCAAGGTTGTCGTTTTCCATGAATCGAATGAAGAAGTCTGTCATGTCTGATCTCTCCACTGGCATGCCGATATCGACCGGCGTGGCTGTAGGATAGTCTGCTGGTTCCGCAAGTCGTTTGGGGTATAGAGTACCGTCATAGATGATGTTGTAGAGATCGCCGTCCAAGTCGCCTCCGCTGAGCTGCGAGGGCAGATCTCGTTGGCCATGACTGCTGAAGACGACGACATTGTGAAGTGCTCGCAGTGGATTATCGGCCGGAACATCGACCGCCGTCACACATTGTACATCGCCTGGGTGTAGTGCAGGAGACCTTGTGATGACGACAGGGCCGGTGAGGAGCTTAGGCCCTGTTTCATTGTGTGTGTAACAGTATATCTCGCCTTCCTGTAGGAAGTCGCTCTCGTCCATGATGCCTACATGTCTCTTGAGTTTCAGGTACTGCGTACGCCAAAGAGAACTTACCGTATAGCGTCACACCTTTCTCAACTCGAATGCGAGACCTATGCTTGAGCTCTCGTAGTTGCACCAGAACTGCTAGCTCAACGCTGTTGCGCAGAAACTCATCGTCAGTGAACGAGAGCCCAATATCCCACAGCTTGCGAATCAGCCAAGGTGTGCGTGCTGGTTTTCCGATCGAGTTTCTGTCCAGGAAGGTCGCTGCGTTTATTGGAGAGACAGTGGTCATCCTGAGTTTTTCAACAGCATCTGCCTGGAGGTCGAGAAAAGCGTCATCTAGAACACCAAGGTCTTCGAGTATCTTGATCAGTTGGCGGTTCAAGAACATTGGCAAAGGCTTGAAGGCCGCGCCACAGATTTCAATGTCCGAAACCTTGGTTCCTTTAAATTTGATCATAGATGGCCTCAGGCACAGAGCGGATCCTTGAAGTCTAGGGTCATGAGAGATAACGCCCTTTGCCCCTGCGAAACGATGATGCAAATCAGCACTTGCAAACAAAGAGGTATTTCTGGTCACGCTTACCCATACAACGAACCTGATAGATCGTAGGTTTCAGTCCTCGTGCCTGAGGGTATTCGCGCCAAATCTTCTCAAGTACTTCGGTAGAGCATGTGCCGACTCCATCACTGAAAGTACGGCCATTTCGCTCGACATCCGGCATGGATCTGATTGCTTCCGGAGGAACGTGAACAGAGCTGAAGGTCTGGGAAAAGGCTTGTCCAATGCGAGCTGCGCATTTGGCAGGTGATCGTATCGACCTGAAGTCACCCAGGTCTTGAATCACAGCCGGTGCGTATATTAATGAGCCCCCGAGCGTGAATGGTGCCATGTACCAGCACGTCTGGGTCCGGAGCGAAGAATGTGAGAATCCAAGAAACTGCAAAGATGAGACTTTGGAATTGTTTTCTTGGGGCCGATTCACGTACCTCGAATCCGCGGCCAGCAATATTGACAACCCCTTGGAGTACACTCTTGAATCGTTTATAATAGATATCCTCGCCGGAAGTTTGGCGATCCAGCCGAAGGGGTTCTCCATCCTCGTCCAAAAACGAGACAGAAAGGAAATAGTTCGGGAAATTGGAGTACTTGCGAAGGACTCGATTCTTGACCTCTGGCTCTGGACCATCCAGATAGACTCCCGTTGGGGTCACCATCACTTTATGAACTGCAGCGATGTGGTCGTACTGATCTGCGAGATTAGGCAAGTAAGTCTCTCCCCGAATTATGGACTCTTGATTCTCTACTAGTATCTGCGCCAAACTCTCCAGACCTAGCTCCGAGGCCTCAGTGGTAGGTCCAGCGAAGGGAATCCGCCCAGACAAACTCCGTACAGACTGAGTAACGACCCTGACGTCTCGTTCTTTAGCATGGCGAGACACCACTGCGAGCAATTCAACCACCTTGGCTGGACTCAGATAGCCATTCTGAGCCAGTCTTTGCATCTGAAATTTCAAGTCAAACGTTAGATGGCCGTACCTCGAGCCACTCAGGGCTGAGTGCAGGGCGGTCATTTGAGCAGAGAAAGGCGTTCTCAGAATTGCAGAAGTGTCCCATGAAACGCTGTCCGGAATTTCTGGAAAATGCCTCAAAGCCCTTACACCGGCAATATCAGTGGTGTTGGAGAGCATGATCCTGTAGCATAGACAACTAGACACCACCGTCTCGTGTTCTTTACTGAGTGCAGTGATCCGCTTCCTTGTAAACACCTGGCTTCCCTTGTGGATCGCCATTTTCTGGAGCGCGACTTCGAGGACATTAGCGCCCAAGCTCTCGAAGAGTTTTGGTGCTTCTCTAAGTGAGAAGGTGATAGAGGGGTTAGTTTTAGAGCCCATGGTCATGGAATCAACGCTGTTGTATGAGAACTCAACCTGCTGAAGTGGCATAGTAGGGTCTTGTGGCCAAAGCTTAATCAGCAAACTGCGAGGACCGAAAATTATACGCCCTTTCTTTCGCTCTTGCGAATAAGTAACGAAGGCAAGATCAGAACCCACGTAGTCCCATTGCCCGCACTGGAGAGAGCTGATATCGAAAGCACGTCGGTTACGGTTCCCTGGTCGGTGGTTCTCATCTTCTCTTCCGGGGACTATCCGCGGCTGCTTGGACTGACTTGCGGCATAACGGTCGCTTTCTTCTTTCTTCAAGCTGCGCAGAAGGAATTCATCAGGAGACTTATTGCTGACGCTACAATTGATAGATCGCCCCATGTGAACAAGCTTGATGGGTACAGCGTGGAATCCTTTTGCACCTGGCTCGGTCTGGCCGTGCATCATTAGGAACTGTCGAGCTTTGTTGACGTCGAGGATGGTGATCGTAGCCATTCCACGTCCCTTAAGCTTATGACAGACGTAGGTCTTGACCCCAAGCTTTTCGAGAACATTGCGGAAAAAATTGTCGACCTGTTTTTCAGTTACTTGGTCATGGAGATTGCGTACAATAACCTCCATAGCGACAAACCGTGGAGCAAAGGATAAAGACGAAAGGCGAGACTGCAAATAAGGAGCTTCGATTGAAGGGAAATGGGAATATCTATTGCTGTGAGGATGGAAAGACCTTTCATTGACTTTGTTGAAATAGGCGGGGTGGTATGAGACAGAATGAGAAGTAAGGAGCGCGGGGGTTGCCCAACCTGGATCTTGGCTAGTTGCATAAGAAGACTTAGGTCAGCATGTAGGGCAGCCTATGGACGCAATATCTCTTCCCCATGCCACATCTAGGTACTTGACGTTGGTACCGCTGTAGCATGAGGCGGAAGATGGATGGTAAGATCAACAAGTGTCAAGGACAGAACTCTTGGGCTCTCAGAAGCTTTCGACACTAGCGTCGCGCTAATCAGGACAGGTCTCTTTTGATGTGTTTCGATGCTGAATGTCAAGTTCAACGATAGCGCAAAACCACATTTTTGTTCACACATCCACAACGACATCATTTACGGGTCTGAGGCCTACAGTACGGTAATCAGCTCATTATGAGGTATCTGCCCGTACCCATATTAAGCAGTTTACACGACTGTAGGCCTCGGGTCCAAGGACCTCTGAAAATCGCGCGATGCCACGTACTCTTTCCGACAGTCAGGTCATCAAAAGCCTCTCTTTCGACTGAGTCATAAGCTCACGATACGGATCATCTACCGACCTCGCCCTACCATAAGCACACAATCCTCAAAACAGTCTATAAAACAGTCTCTCGACGCGTTCGACAAAAAGTCACGTGTCATTTCAATCATGTCAACAAACAGTAGCACACAGTCATTTCAGCATAGGCCGTAACGCCTCTACACTGTCAGATCTCAACATCTAGACATTACACTTCTTATTCAGCATCCGCAATACCGCATCACCCTCTAATCACCCCANTGAGAAGTAGTGACCCTCAGAGTCGTCAGGGCAATCCCGTCTAGTGGGCTGAAATGGAAAAGAGTTGGAATTGGGATACTGTTCTTTGGGACCCCCGGGCTTAGAGGGGTCCCACCCCATACTGAATCTACAATATATCAAAACACCAAGGGTTTCGGGTCAAAAAGCAGGAAATGGTTCTTTACGAAAGGGGTCCGGCGACCGTAGGGTAGCCTCTTTCAATGGTTCAGAAATTTAGGTAGATTATTTGATAGATAGCACATCTCGCATAGTCGGCCAATCAGGCAAGACTCCTGGGTAGTATGAAGCAATCAATCAATCAATCAATCAATCAATCATAGAATCCTTCTCTAAGTTCAACGATAGCCCAAAACCACATTTTTGTTCACACACCCACAACGACATCATTTACGGGTCTGAGGCCTACAGCACGGTAATCAGCTCATTATGAGGTATCTGCCCGTACCCATATTAAGCAGTTTACACGACTGTAGGCCTCGGGTCCAAGGACCTCTGAAAATCGCGCGATGCCACGTACTCTTTCCGACAGTCAGGTCATCAAAAGCCTCTCTTTCGACTGAGTCATAAGCTCACGATACGGATCATCTACCGACCTCGCCCTACCATAAGCACACAATCCTCAAAACAGTCTATAAAACAGTCTCTCGACGCGTTCGACAAAAAGTCACGTGTCATTTCAATCATGTCAACAAACAGTAGCACACAGTCATTTCAGCATAGGCCGTAACGCCTCTACACTGTCAGATCTCAACATCTAGACATTACACTTCTTATTCAGCATCCGCAATACCGCATCACCCTCTAATCACCCCAAGAGAGCATCTTCGTCTTCTTATACCGTCATCGACTACCTACTCAGCCTACGACGCGAGCGATCATCCACCCTGTCCTCTTCCGGGGTGTCTCGATGTATATGGTTTCAAATCGTTCGACTTCGCCCTATCGAAACGTATCCGAATGTGGTTCCATCGGATCTTGAATCTCGGCCGCCTACCGAGTAACAGACTATACTGAGAAGTAGTGACCCTCAGCAGTCGTCAGGGCAACTCCGCCTAGTAGGCTTGAATGGAAAAGAGTTGGAATTGGGAGTGGGATACTGTTCTTTGGGACCCCCGGGCTTAGAGGGGTCCCACCCTATACTGCAAGACTACATAGAAACACCAAGGGTTCCGGGTCAAAAAACGGGAAATGGTTCTTTACGAAAGAGGTTCGGCGATTGTAGGGTAGCCTCTTTCAATGATTCAGGATTCAGAGCATTTGATAGATAGATTACATGATCTCGCATAGTCGGCCAATCAGGCAAGACTTCAGGGTAGTATGATATAATCAATCAATCAATCAATAAACCTCTTTGGGGCAAACGGCACAGCCGCCCTGCGACGACATGCCACATTATTAGGTATTGCCATCCATGATCCGAGAGATCCTTTTTTGGCCTTGCCTTGTCGGATGCCTTCGGTCTTCTTCCTGTTGGCCCTTCCTCTTTCGGGGCCTTGTTTCTTCATTTCTTGCTTCTTAATCAATCATCGCTTCCACAAATCCTCCCCCCCCCCCCCCCCACACACACCCGTGTTGGTAAGTTGGTGAAACAAAGATCAACACAATTCCAACCCCAAAGAAACCAACCGAGGAGATTGGAAAAGATGCAGCATTTGAGCGCGAGATTTATTAATCCGTCGTGATTGCATTCCGCATACGGTTCGTCCGTCCTAAACATGGAGTACTTCGCAACACTAGGAATCGCTACATCGTTTTGATGGTACGATTCGCAGGTATACCTACATCCTTCTCCTCGCATCGAGTGCTTTTCTCTTTTGCTCAGCTAAAACTCTTGTCGTTCGTCACGGTCCTCTACGTTCACTACCTTTCCATCCATCTGATTAGAGAAAACAAAAGTCCGTTCGCTGCAAGCCTGCAAGCCATCCAAGCTTCCCAGATCGAGAGATAAGGACATCTCGCCCTTTCTCCAGCAGAGGCCATTTTACTTCGCTCATATCCCCCCCGTGGCAGCGCGAGCAGATTCACGGATTTGCACGGCCCTTTTACAGAGTTCTTTTTCGCCGCCCCATCGTCGCCTCTCCCTCCCTCTCGCGATCAAGACGATAAGCATTCCAACTCGAGATTCCCATCCCGCAGACTCGCACCGCGTGCCAGTCCCTCATAAAACCATGGTCCCCAGCCCATGCCACGCGTCACTAAACGCAAATTAAAGAACGGGGCCAGGGACCGGACGGTAACCATGGAACGAACTCTCGACCAGGGCCAAGCGTCATGCAAAACTCTACTTACTTACACAGTCGAGATCGATAAACACGACACCTTCATTCATTCCCCCTCGTCGCGGCACTGCAAGAACCTTCTTCTCCGTCGCATCCCAGAAATCCCAATGCTAATCCACAAACAAGCCGCCGCGGCAATACCACTCCAAAAAGCTTCGGCTCGCTCGTGTCCAGGCGCGGGAGGCAAAGAGTACGCAATTAAGCACCACCAGTGGCGGGCGGACTGATATGCGGCCGTCGAGATGGTGGAGCCTCGTGAGTCGATCGGCGATGGAAATGGACACACTGCAGTGATCCCCCATGAGGGGCATTGTGGTACCCCTTCCAGCTTCCACGTAGATTTTTGCATAACGTAAACGTAAACGTAGCCAGTCGACTGCAGCTATAATCTCTTACGAAATGCGAGACAAGGAAGGACCGCTCCGGGCTGTCCTGACCAGCGAATTGAAATGAAAACGGCGCTCGAGGTGCGTCGAATGGCAGATAACATATATATGTAGCCCACTTGGCCAGGACGACAACATCTCCCCACATCGCAGTGACGGTATCTGCACACTCGAAAACCGAAGCCATCTCGACCGATCGCAAAGCCGTGTAGTCATGACACAGACGATCATTGCCCCCGAACGCTACTCGTATTCAGCTCGGGTTATCCCCTCCTGACAGGAACGGACTGTATGTAGGATGCGGAAGATGGTAGCGTAGCGGACAGCACACTCGCATCAGTAGGGGTGTCGAGTAAAGGTTCGGTATCCAGGTACCTGACGGACGGTGGGGAGGGAATAGGTACTTTCGGCGAATGCACGTTACTGAGAAAAAGGAGTGGAGCAGGATACATAGCATGGGATTTCATAAGTGATCTAACGTAATGATAAGACTACACCAGTGCCTGCGATCAGGGTTTTTCAAGCAGGAAGGTCTTCATCGTCAGTGGGGAAGTGATGCTGTGAAATCGCCTAGCTGAGAAGTCAACATCGGGGCTTGCTGGACATCGTAGATGAGAGTAGGCTGTTGGACCTGTTTTTTTTGGCACGTACCGCAGCTGGGCGCAGAACATTCGTGCGCGGGAAGCAGCCGAGTCACTAAGATGTTGCCTTGGGTTTTTTTGTCGCTTTTGATCCCGCCATCTCAGGCTTTGAACCCGCATCCACATGGTTTGCCGCAGTTCTGCAAGTCAGGGTGTGTTCCCAAACCGTTGCACACCAGTCTGAGGGTATGGCTAACGCCTCAATCGTCATCGTGAATGATAACCCCGACATCTTCCGCAATCGCAGCAGGCACTTCATCCCCAGACTCCTCACCCTCCTCCGCTCCGGGCAGCGCAACCCGACTCAGCTTCAACTTCCCAACGCCATCTCCCTCCCACTTGCCACCCCCTCCCTCCGCACCCCCCTCCTTCCCCTTCCCCTTATTCCCCCTCTTCCTCTCCCTCCTCCGCCTATTCCTCCCCGTCTTCTCCTCATCCCTCTGCCTCATCTCCTCCTTCCTCCGCTCAAACGCCTCATCCGCCTTCTCCCGCGCCACCTCCTCGTCCATCATTTTAACCCGCTCGTACTCCCGCCGCCGGCTCGCCTTGTACACGTGGAACTCCCCGCTGCCGGCCCCGGCGCTGGAGCCTTGGACGTTGGCGACGATCTCGGGCGGGGCGGCGAGGGGGGGTTTTTTTGTCAGGGCGGTGCTGGAGGAGGAGGAGGAGGAGGGGATGGGGATGTCGCGGTCGGGTTTGGCGAAGAGGGCGTCGACGTGGGAGGCTTGCTGCGTGACGGGGGTGAGGGCGCGGCGCTTGAGGGGCCGTTTGGAGCGGGGGTCTGAGGAGGTGGGGATGGATTCGGGGATGGGTTCGGACATTTTTTGGGCGAGGGTGGCGGATTTTGCTTGGTGTGGAAACGCTGTAGTCGATATTTGGAGTGCTGTTGGAAATGTTGTTTGGAAGGAACGTCGACTCAAGCGGAGGAGTTCGGTGATTTGTGACCGAAGATCTCCCGCCTCGGTGTCAACACATTCGAGCAGACCTCACAACTCATGTGCTTTTATAAGCCGGTAGACTGGAGTTGAGTCTTCGGTTCTTCGATTGAGAGTGACGACCCACAGAAATGGCAGATCCCTTGTACGAGCTACTGGCGCCCTACTTTGATACACCTGCCTCTCCACGCCCAGTGCTCCACGTATCAGCTCATGTCACTGCAAAGTATCTGAACCGTCTCTCCACACTACCCTTAGCCTCCCTGACGTCCACGGAACCCCAGTCGCTGGCACAATCATCACATACCACGCTCCTGTCTCTACAGTCGCTCTCAGCCAGATCGAACCCCGCTATAGTAGCATCATCAGACCACCTGTCGAGTCTACGCACAAGTCTACCACAGCTAGCCGTAGAGGCGGAAAGTCTGCGAAATGAGATACCGAAACTCGACGAGCAAGCGGTTGCTTTCTCGGACAAGTACAGCAGGAGTGCGGAGAATGAGGTGCTGGACCGGCGGAAGAACGCTCTGTTGATGGCCAGGAACGTGGACCGGCTGTCTGACATACTGAATCTGCCTACATTACTCGCCTCTGCTATATCATCCTCTACGGCCCAGGGTGCTTCGAATGCCGTCAATTATGCTTCAGCGTTGGACCTCCATTCGCACATCAAGCGACTACACCTGCTGTACCAAGACTCGGAGCTCGTGAGCTCGATATACCGGCAGACGGAAGAGGCCATGCAAGAAATGACTTCGAACCTCATCGCAAGTCTACGGTCTCAGAACATCAAACTCGCAGCGGGCATGCGAACAATCGGATGGCTTCGGAGGGTAGCACCGGAATTGGACGGCAATAGCAGCAACCGGGAAGGTACACTGGGTGCTCTATTTCTAGTCTGTCGTCTCGCAACCCTTGTCTCTATGCTTTCGGCACTTGATCCTCTCCGAGATCTCGCGGACCAAGAGACTGCGATACGACTTCGGGAGGGCAGCAGTTCCACAAGCAGAAAGACCACCAACGATGCCTGGTCCGGCGGCCAACAAACAGAGCGCTACCTAAAGCGCTACATTGAGATCTTTCGCGAACAATCATTTGCCATCATCTCAATGTACAAAAGCATCTTTCCTTCCGCTCCAGACGTCACCTCAGCTTCGGAAGACTTGGGCCTAAAGTTTAAGTCTCTTGGCTTGAGAAGTGTGTCTGCACCTCAAGATATGCCTCCAACTCAGCAGCAACAAGATCCTCTCACGCCCTTGCCATCTGCTCTCTCAACATTTCCATTGCATCTTGTTGGTCTGCTCACCGAAACGCTTAAACAATATCTGCCAAACGTGAGGGATAAATCATCTCGTGAGAGCTTGTTGACACAGGTGCTGTATTGTGCTGGGAGTTTGGGGAGGTTAGGAGGGGACTTCAGCTTGCTGCTAGCCGATTTAGGCCGGGATGATGAGAATGCAGACGAGGACGAGGAAGATCGAGAGTGGGTGGAGGTAATGAGGAAGCATCGGGTTCTAGCTGGGAGACTGGAAAGTCTAGCCAGTGGGGGTGGCAGTGTCCGAGGTGGAAAGGCTTTTGGTTTGGGCGATGGGATAAAGTCGCCGAAATTGAACGCTTAGATTCGACCATCAGCCGAGAACCTGTTTCTAACAGCATCTCCTTGCTGGCTCATTCCTCCTCGCTCTCTTCGGAACTCTCTTCCAGCACTCTATTGTTATACGTGCCGTTCACGCCATTCGTCTCAGTTACGCCATTCACCCTCCTATTTTCAGCGTCCTGATCAGCTTGCCGTTCTAGCTCCTGCTCCAATACTTTCGTCAAAAGGTCTTCTTCATCCTCATCGTCCCAACCGTTTCCCGGCGTCTCTACCTCTTGTTCCGCAGCACCATGGCTCTCGAATTCCAAGGTTCCGTCCCCGAGATCTATCTCTTCAACATCTGCGTTGCTCTTCCTGTCTTCATTTTCCTGATCAGAGGTATCCCCCCGAATGGACGGACTCATGGAGCTAGCCACAGATCTCAGACTTCTCGGTTCGCTACCACCGCGGAATCCTTCATTCAGGCCGGCAAGGAAACGTCGCGACGGTCTTTCATTCTTTGGATTCGAATCATCGATGATCTCCAACGGATCATCGTTATCGCTGTCTTCATTGTCCGCGTCCGCTTCTTCCCGGAGATTCTGCGAGAGATGTCGGGGTCTTGGAGGAGGTTTGGATCGGTGCTTGGGCTTCGAAGGGCGCGGAGGATGGCCTGTGGGGATCGGGGAGGATTCGACGTTGTGGTTAGGCAGGGGGGAAGGTTCAGGCGTAGGCGAGGCACGCTGCCGAGCAGGTTTGAGGAAATGACGGTAGTCGTATGGATTGTTCGGGTCAGCCTCGCGGGTCAGATCTTCGTCATCGTTTGCAGAGCCTTCGTCAAAGAGGTCGTCCTCAGCTTGTTCGGTAGGGAGAAGCCCGGTTTCAAGCTGAGGATACTGGGTGGCCAAGCTGGTGGCGTCGTTGTTGGAGGGCGTGCTGCGGAGGTTGAAGCGGAAGGATGTGTCTATTCTGTCGAGGGTGAAGGCTTGAGTGTTGGGGTCGTAGATCAAGGCGACTGCTTCCGAAGGCTGCTGGGAGCCATTGTAGAGATAGATGTCACCGTTTTCTTTGTTCGTGAGGGAAAGATTGCAGCCATTGTCCTGGCTTTGCGAGCAAGGAGTGATGATAGACTTGGTGGACGAAGTGGGGAGCTTTGGCCTGTGGTTGACTATAGATGTACACAATTAGTCCCGTCAGACATGAATTAGGAGACACAACGCACGCTGAACGTTAACCTTCCGCCGTTTGCGTGGTCCATCTTCTCGCAACAAGTGGTCGCTGATAGTGACATGGTATTTGGCAGGTTTCGACGGGTCAATATGGGGAGAGTGGGCGGTTGTAGCCATGACGAGGTCTATACTTGTTGTGTAAGAAAATTTAGATATAAATTGTGGATATATGGATATATATTTTTCAACGGCTGACTGCTGGGCAGCAGACGGCTGTTTGCAGAAGAGATTGTGAAAGCAGTTTGAACTGAACCAAACAATAAAGAACTTGGGTGGGGGTTGTCCAGGCGTATTTCTCCGGAGCTCCCGCGTTCGCCCTGTACCTATTGTTGCATTCCCTTCTATTTTTACGTCCGAAATCCATTCCTCCTTCATTGAACCAACCCAGCAATAATCATCCTGTCAATTATTCATGTTGAAAGGAATCTCAACCAGTATTCGACAACGGGCGGCCCTGCCAGCCCCGACGCCGATGGAGGGTTTTAGGGCGAACCCCCCCGCGCGCTGATCACGGTCCAGCCCGAGGTAGACAGCGTCTAGGCCGATGTCTAGCAGGACAGTGGGTGCATGGAGTACCTACTTGTTACCCTGCCGCATCCGCCACTTTGGGGACGACGAGGGCTACCAATGCGGCTGAAGATTTAGCCCGGTCAAAAGCATGGCAAGGCTGCAGATGTCAGATCTTGTCCCCTCCCCAGGTTTTAGCTGGCTGGCGTATCCCTCGCTTTCTCCCACCTGCATGACCGTCCACTCATCTTCATTCGCTGCTTTTCCTTTCGTTCATCGCGACTCCATCTTGATGTGCTCAGTGCTGTCGCTTGCCCTATTGGTGCCTTAATACCGAGTATATAGACATCCCTGACTTTTTTTTTGGTGATGGCTTTTGTCTTCTCGTCGCTGTCGAAGCCCAATGATGGTGGAGTCAAAGTCGAGTACGTTAAGGGGATTTTACCTTCGATGAGCGCAAATGCTAACATTTCGCAGTATTGTATGCGTCCCCGCAATTGGCGCTGATCCAAGAAAGACCTGGGAACGCCAGACCGACAACGATCGTTTCGAAAGCCGCCGGCTCGATTGTGTACTGCACGACAAATTATACCCTGCCGCCCAAGTCCATCTATACGATCATCTTACACGCCGGGAAAGGGGATTGGAGATCAAGCCGCCCGAAGGGCCGAACGATCAAGTACACAAGAGATCTGCGGAAAATTTTGCTGCAGGCGAGGCGCAGGTCCGTCCCTTTGGAGTCGCGGAGTGGGCAGACCGTTTTCTGGAAATCGTTCAAGAGCACCGCAGAGCGCAAGGGACAGACTCTCGGCCTATACTCTTCATATGCCACAGTACCGGAGGTATCGTTGTTAAGCAAGCACTTAGCAAGAAGAATGCCGAAGGCCGAAACCGCATCGCAGCGTGCTGTCTTGGGGTGACGTTCTTTTCCACACCTCATCACGGTTCAAGCGTGCTTTCCGAGCCTGAGTATGTCCAGACTGTGCAAAATCGTCTCGGGCTGAAATGGGAAATGTCTGAAAACCTTCAGCACGACTTCTTGTTGCGTAGTGCAGATCTGGAAGTGAGTATCCATCCTCAGAGTCCAAAATTCCTCATCCAACCTCGAAATCAAGGCTTGAGACGCCTCTAAGGCGTCTTCGCTCCACGGTTGTCTCTTTGGCTTGAAAACCCTCTGCAAAAGGCAATGCTGACTCCGGGATCTTTACCTAGACCCTCAATCATAAGTTTGCTGTCAGCGTCTTTGGGGTTAAGATATATAGCTACGTTGAAACCACGGACACGGACTTGGTTGTACTATCTACGAACGACTTGGGTGGGGAAACGTTGACCACCATCCGGTTGTGCATAGTGGACAGCCGTTCTGGGAAATTGAGTAGCCCCGAGGCACCTTTTGAAGACGAAGAGGTCATACAGTTGAATACTACACACGTTGGGGCTCCGCGATTTACTGCTGAAGATGCTCTGTACGGCTTCTACATTGACGAAATTACCGCCTTTGTGAACGCATTCAGCGCCGAAGAGCGTGATCTTCATCACGCACTGCATTACGATATCATGACTCATACTGAGGTAGATGTCCATCAATTCTATGTCGTGGGTATGCAAGGAGAGCCTGGATCGATGAAGATCATGACAGCGCACCCTTCGCTTCAGACCTTCCTCGAAACTGGGCCATCAAAATGTATGGAAGCGAGGGTCCGTGGAAACGATCAAACGAATGAGAGTAACAGTAACGGATCGATCAGGCCAGCAATAGAGTTCAGACCTGCTTCAGAGCCAGCAGCTCCAACCTTGACAGTGACGTCCGTGGAAAGCGATGAGACCTCTAGTGATGCTTCCAGAGCAGAATCATACCCAAAGCTTACTGTTCCAGCTGTTCCACCGCCCAAGAACATACATACTAGGCGGCCCTCCTTGATTGTAGAGGCACCGGATTCCGAGTCCCCCGGCCATCTAGCAGCACCCAAAGCAGCGAAGAAAGTTGCATTTACTTCCGATACCGCGAACAAGATCCAAGACGAAGGAAGAAGGCCTCAACGTGCGCATCTTTTCCAGCTGCCCAGTGCATCTTCCGAGCGATTCAAATGGATTCACGTTCCTTTCACTCATGCTGGGTGGGTACCCCACGTCCTAACAACAATATCGCAAGAAAAGGATGATCTGAATCTCCACACCAAGCTCTTGATGGACAAAATGTGGTTCTCGCAGCATAATCAGTCACGACACGCATCACCTCACGCCCGTTTCGTGAGGCCTAGCGTCAAATGCTTATTACCAAAAAGTTCAGAGAAGCATGTAGACACGGGAATAGCAACACCGTTGAGTGCCATTGAAGACGTCCAATTTGTGGCATACTTACCTTACCTCCACTGGGACTCGTTCAGGAATCTGCAAAAACGAGCGGAGATCATAAAACTCCGTAGGGAGCAACCCCACGCTCGCCCCATTGCGAAACATGTTGCCACCGGACATTCGATGGAACATAAGGTCATCTGGCAACACCTAACGTCAGATCAACCGGTCCATTGCCGGCGAACCCTCGATCAATATGGATATCCCAGTCTAAGGAATACTTCCGTTCGAGACGGCGACCAGATATTATACAAGCGCACGAAGCCTGATGCAAATACGCAACCGCCTAAAGAGGTATCGATGAGGCACAAGCTTCAGTCCAGTCGCGCAGCCGCGGCTCGACAATCTTCGATGCCAAATGCCGACGACTGTATTGCGAAGGTTTTAATGGTCGATCAGCTTTGGCTCTGGATTGTGGACAATAAAACCGTGATCACATTGTTCGCTCCTAAAGAGAAGGAGGAAAACGACGGCGGCCTCTGGCAAGAAGGGGATCTAAGGCGTGAGATCTATCAAGACATCAACGGCGATTATGCGAACCAATGCGCGGATCCTTTTGACTTTGCTGCACTTGCCGTTTACCATGCAGTGAAGGCCTTACTTGACCGGACCACTGACCGGAATCTCCAGGTTTTTCGAATATTTGAAGAATATATATCGATTCTGACGGAACAGCAAACGCTCAGCTTCAAAGAATTCCGCAACAATCACCAATACAAGAAGGCCAAGGACGTTAATGCACAGCAACACATAGACAACCGCAAAGACCTTGACGCTCTCTTGGAGTTGCGTGATATTGAAGACGAGCTGAACACAATCGACAAGCTCATCAAAGAGCAGCAGATTTGTGTCGCGGAAATGATGAAACAGTACCGTGATCTGAACACCCACCACGGAAAAGGCTTCAACGGTATCAACTTCTTACATGACGTTGACCAGTTTCTATCCGAGCACAAAGAGCAATTGGATGGGATGCTCAAGAGCGCTCAAGCCGCTCAAAAGGCTTTCAAAGAGTTACTCGACATGAAGCAGAAGCAGGCCAACATCGTTGAAGCGCACATGGCAAGGCAACAGACTGAAGTTGCTGCCGACCAATCACGATCTGTCATGATATTTACGATCTTCACGATTATATTCTTGCCGTTATCTTTTTTTGCATCTGTATTTGGTATATTCCCATCATTCAGCTACGGTTGACATGGTTTAGCAACACGACTGACTGTAGCATAGGTATCAACGCACGCGAATGGAGTGGTCAACCAGGTAGTGAAAATACATCGCTACCCACATTACACGAAATTTTCACATACATGGGCGCTATATCGCTCGCCGTTATAGCAGTCGCACTCATGGTAGCGTTCAACAAACACGCGCGACGCCTCTCCTACAAACTCTGGAAACTGTCCGCGAAGCCCTACCTCCGCCTTCTGCGGCGCCTACGCATCCTTCCTCGCCTCCCCACCGACCAGCCGTCGCGGGCCTCGACCCACGGGAGTATGGACGTCGATTTGGAAAAGCAAGCTGCCATTGATGCGGACAAGGCGCGTGCGAAGCGACTGTCTACGCTCTCCCGGACACAATCGAAGATGAATTGGGAGAAGGAGTTGCGGGCACATAGGAAGAGCATGGTTGGGATGTAGTGTGAACGGTGTGGTGGTGATTGATCTATTCTTTTCCTTTTGTCCGTGATACCCGGAAGGCTTAATGTTCGAGACATATTGCGATGAGTGATGTAACAGGATGATAATCATTTGGGACAAAACAATAATATATAATCTTGTTAGCGGAGCCGAAAGCGCGGACAAGCAATTCGCGGTGAAGTACGACTGTTTGTACAACCCTTAGCGGTGCTGCTGTTTGGACCACTACATTGAAGCACAGCATGGTACCACCACTGGAGTAGAGCATGGTACCACTACATTGGTGTGGAGCATGGGGTTACTTCTTTGAAGCGGAGCATGACGCCTTTACTGGCGCGGAGCATGGGAGTACTGCGGTATGACAGCACTACATGGATACATTGAAGCGCAGTATAAAGCTACTCCAATGGAGGCCTAGCAAAGCAGCATAGCAAGCATAGCAGCATAGTAGCATGACTGTACTGGAGCGTAGCATAACAGCCACCTACATTGGAGCTTAGTATGGTATCAATACCGGCATGGGCGCGACATCCCAAGCTGCAGCGACAGCGATGTGGAGTACTTAGGTCTACAAACCAGCTACAGCAGCGTAACGCGACAAATTGACTGTAGAGTACACGGCCTCGAACTTGGATGTTTTTACATCTGTTTACCACGACTTGGTCTACTGCTTGCTTTGGGCGCGCGACGCACCAAAAAAAAGGGGGAGGTGAGGGAGGAGCGAGGGGCTGCCAATCGGAACCTCATCCAGAGCCAGGGGTTTTGCAAACCTGTAATGAGGAATATTGTGGGGGTCTGTCTGGGTCTGGATCAAAAGTGCCCAGCGCTAGAACCAGCACCCAGTCAATCCCCTCTCCAGGTCCATAAACCAGCACCCCCGCTCCCCCAATCCCCACCCCTCAAATCCCCCCGGGGAACCCCCCCTCCCTCCAAGCCCGGAACCCCCCTTCCAAATCCGTCGCCCTCCCCAGCCCCAACCCCTGCAGCGCCCGCGCCGCCAACGAGCTCGTGTACCCTTCCTGGCACATGACGATGACCCTCAGATCGTACCGGTCCGCCACGCCCAAGCGCGCCTCGCACTGCGGGTCGAAGCGCCACTCCAGCACGTTGCGCTCCACCGCCAGCGACCCGGCGATCTCCCCCTCCGCGGCGCGCTGCGCGGCGGGGCGGATGTCGACGAGGAGGACGGGGGCGGCGGTGGGCGCCCGCGGGGCGCGCAGCTCGGCGAGGGCGCGGGCGGGCGTGAGGCGCTGGAGGTGGGAGCGGGCGGCGGCTAGGGTTTGGGCGATGCTTTGCGAGTTGGGGGGCGGGGTGGGGGGTGCCATGGGGTGCAAATGGTTGGTGGGGGGATGCTGGATCGTTGTGAAGTTTTAGATTAAGATTAAGATACGTAGATTTGTCTTTCTGTCAATCCGGACCGGACCGCTATCTTCTACCGCTGAGCAGGACTGTTGATGCAGACCCCCACAATAATCCTCATTACAGGTTTGTAATAACATACACGGGAACATAGTTCTCTCTGATTGGTGGGCTTCTCCGCCGCTAATAAGCGAGGGAATGCCACCCTCGAAGGCTCGACCAGTATAAATGGTACGTTGTAGTGTCTAGGGAATAGCTAGAAGAGTCAACGAAGACATCACATGGGGCTTCTTCATGGTAGCTGCGAAGAATTGTACTGTACTGACTTGCAGAAAGGTCCCCCCACTCTAGCCAAGAGTCAGCACTAAGCTAGGTCGAAACAACGGCACAAGGTGCGATTGGCGGAAGCCGGTCGGACTTTGGCTAATGGTGCCACGCACCTACCCTACCTCGCCAGCTCATCAGTAGATACCGTCAATTAATATACGGATTGCACACGCTCTTTGCCAACCCCGAACACTTCTTTGCTGAGGCGGCATTGACTAAAGAACGTAGTGAAAACCTTTCAAGTCGTTGCTAACTGTAATCGATTATGGTCTGGAGACTGGCCGCAATCCCACAGCTTTCCCCACAGCTCTTGCCTAATAACTAAGTGCATCTTTCCCCACCAAACCCTCACACCCCACGTCTGCACGTTCTATCGCTCCGGAGCGTGAATTCTACACCACTCTCCAACAAAGTCATGGCCCATGTGCCAGCGACAGCACAAGACCCAGCGCAAAACATACAGGCCGACCCAGATGTAAGCATGAATGCAAGCCGGAGGCTTACTGCTGACGCTACTGATGCTTGTCCCAGCTCCTCGACGCATCTGACTCCAGTCTCGGAGATGACGTGTGTGTATCCCCTTTACGGTAGCGGTGTTTCTTCGGACTTGGGGACTAATCAGCCTTTCAACAGATCAAGGTACACCGCATCCCTAACCAGCAGCATCGAAAGGTATCCTATCGAAAATGGTCGACGATATCACGCTTTCAAGGATGGAAGCTACATCATGCCCAACGACGAGAGCGAACTCGATCGCCTCGACTTGAGCCATCAAATGTTCAAGATCACCATGGGTGATAAGCTCTATCTGGCGCCCATTGGTAAACCTGGCAAGATTTTGGACATTGGAACCGGAACTGGCATCTGGGCCATCGAAATGGGCGATGACTTCCCAGACTCGGAGATTCTCGGTACCGATCTAAGCCCAACGCAGCCGACATGGTACGTTATCCCAAATTTCATCAATGATTATTAACCACCATTGCTCAAAGCTCATAGGGTTCCGGCCAACGTCAAGTTTGAAGTGGACGACGCGGAAGAGGAATGGACGTTCCAACACCAATTCGATTTCATCCATTGCCGCTACCTAGCCCCAGCGCTGAGCGACTGGGAGAAGTTGGTACGCCAATGTTTCCAAAACACAAAGCCCGGCGGCTACACCGAGTTCCAGGAGTACAACCTCCGCATCTACTCCGAAGACGGGTCGCTGACACCGGAGCACGCGGTGCGGAAATGGAACGGTCTCGGATGTGGCGCCTGTGTTGACTTCTGCAAGGATCCCGAGCCGGGTCCGAAGATCGAAGGATGGATGAAGGATACGGGCTTTGAGGACGTGTACCATGAGCGATTCCGGCTACCGATTGGACCTTGGCCGAAAGACAAACACCTGGTAGGCCACTTACTTTCTATTATCCTGCGAGATCTCAGCGTGTGGGCTGATGCTCCTTCCCCCAGAAAACGGTCGGTGCTTGGAATCTGGTGACGCTCGAAGATGGACTAGAGGGGATGACCCTTCGCCTCTTGACGCAAGTACTCGGCTGGAAGCCGGAGGAGGTGCAGGTTCTCCTTGCGAACGTTCGCAAGGACTTCAGGGACCCCAAGATTCACGCTCAGCTTGACTTGTGAGTCTCCCCGTTCTTTCTGCTTATGCTAGGATCAAGAGTGCCAGACGCTGACGAGTTTTGGAAACAGCCACGTCGCCTACGGCCGAAAACCTACTGCATGAGATTTTGCTATTTTCAGCATCACATTTGAGGCGTGAGTGGTGAAATTCCAGTCATACTTCAAGTCAACGTACTGGGAATGGGAGATGTACAATGCCTTGGCTTTTCATCAGCCATCACTCGCGTAGGTCTGGATCTAGTCAGTCAAGCATGATCGTAGAAAGTACTCTGTCTATTGGAGCTATCGCTCAAAATGGCTGTGTTCTCGCGACGATTACTAGGGAACCTGGACAGGCTTTAGTGCTGTATGCCTGCTCCAGCTGCCTATCAAAGGGCAAAGCCCGTTGGAGCGTTGCGAATCGTCTTCTGTGTATGGAAACGTAGCACAAGTCATCATAGATAAGACTCTTCGGCTGAACAAATAATTGAACGCGTTCATAGATTCGCTGAAGAAACCCTCTTCACAACCCCCGAAAAGGTATCGACTTCAGTTTCAAAAGCCCGATTGGCTCCACTCGCTATCCACAACAGTGTAGCGAACAGCAGAGCTTCTGCCAGATAAGATCTGGAGAAAATTTGAATTTCCCTCTGCATTCCCGCCTCGGATGCTCTCCAAAGATGACATTCCTCGACATCATATTCCGAACTGGCGAATCCGAGACGAATCCGACCGAGTTTTCGACCACCAGCTCCCGAATTACCAGATGACTTGCTTCCGCCTGTGAACCACACCTAGACACTGCGCTCGAACTCGGGATGTTCCAAGGGGCATGCCATGGAAGCGATTCGATGTTTCTGGCGCAGTAAGGAGGAAAAGCGAGGCGACGGTGGAAAAGAGCATTCATTAATTGCAACGTCTCCGTCCAAATGCTTTAATCTGATCTCCGATGTGAGAGAGCGTGGACAGAAGGAGAAAGATCAGACCCGGATTGCTTCGTGAGTGTGAGTAATCTTGCCATCTTTGTCCCACAACCGATCTCATTTATGTCCTGGGATTGTTGGAATGTCCCACGATCCAACTCGATGCCATAGTCCTCGCCGGCGACTTCGCTTCAAAAGTCGTTTCTTAAAAAGGGATTTTCTCCTGTATCGTCGTCATCACTGCTACAGGACCACTCTTGTGATGACCTTTTGTTCGGTGGGAAGAGGGTTCCATGCGTTAGCTACTAAGAGGAGCGCTCTCCTCCTGCTTTTTCGAGTGGCCTAGATCCAAGTGACCCATCCAAAACACAGTGTTCTGGTTCAGGAGATGACAATGTCTGTACTGTGCTATGATTCGAGAGTTCTTGTGATGCATCACAGCTGGGTTCCCGCAGTAACGCTGCTAACCCTCCACACTTACTGAATTCTCGGTGTTCTAATGAGTCGTTCCGGTGAAAGGAGATCTCTTTGAGCTCTGCGTCTTCAGATTCAAGATAGTCATCGTCATCCTGTTTAAGTCTCCCATTGAACTCCTGGCGATCCATGCCTTGAAGCAGGGACTGCATACCATCATCAACGTTGTGCTTTTGATCCAAAGAGCTTGTCACGCCGTTGTGTTTGTTGAAGAAAGAATCTGTAAAGACTGAATCTCGAGGTGGTGCAGATCCTAGGAGGCCGAGTGGAGATAAGACGGAAGGAAGGCATTGGTGAGATAGGTTCCTTGATCGAGTGAAGCTTGACGTGGTGTCGTTGTCAACCGGATATTCAGGTGCCGTCGCGTACGACTGTGGCATTGACTCTGCCAGGCTAGCCTCATTCTTAAGGGTGGTCTTCATAACGTTGACCAGAAGTTCACGATTCTGTCGGATCATGTCTGGCGTGATGCCCTCATCCCTTAGAAGCCTACCGATTTCCATCCATGTCTGACGGCCTTCTGGGGAAGAGGCGTCCAGGTTGTGGGACAGGATTGGGCTTTTCGATTTCTACTGGTTTGCGAGCATGGTTTGAAGTTGTGCTTCGATACGAGATTGTGAAGCCTCTAGACGGTCTGACAGGGACTCGAGCTGGATCGTATGATCGGTCGAAGACTTCACCAGGAGGTCGTGATAGTCTCCAATGCGTTCTTCTATGCGCTCCTGCGAGGCCTGAATCCCGTTCTGATAAGACCTGTATCACGGAAAGATCAGCCGTGTAACAGGGACCTCGATTCAATGCATACGTACTGGACGATTAGGACGTTGATAGCCGTTAGGCTCTCAACATGTGCAGATATCGCACACTGAAGCTTCGGAATTCGTGACGCGAACCTTTTCTCTCCAATCCTCTGACGCAAACCCCGGAGGAATCTCGTTTGGCCGGAAGTAGGATGAAAGAGTGGATCATGCGTGCTGAGATCGACTCTCCACAACTTGCTAGGCAGGACATGAGCACCCATAATCTGCACATACAGAAGCTCTTTGCAACTGTCAAGACAAGTCCCAAGTGCAGCTTTGTCGGAAGGCCTGAGATGGCTGGTCTCGCCTTCAGTAGTAGATTTAGTCTTCAATAGCACTTGATGGAAAAGCAGCAGTTCTCGAGCGAAGTCCTGACAAGCTCCCGGCGCTTGCTTGAACTCGTCATAAAGTAAGTACGCCAAACGCGCGCACCCGTATATATCTGACACGCTGAAGCCGAAACTCATTGCAAAGCCTTTCTTAATGAAATTGTACTTCTGCTAATTCACACGCACGTACTGACCGTTTTTACCATGGACACCGATGCTATGACCAAGCAATCAGGAAGAGTGGAAGTAGAGGCAGCCCGGATATTCCGACGACGGGGCTGTACGGGAAGTGAGGCTCCGCCACGATGCAGGAGGTCGTCACGCGAGGTTGGCCTGGCGCAGTGCACTTCCGCAGTAGCAGACTTGAAAATCCCTCACAGTGTTATTGCAAGCCACAGTGATGAATTCATGAGGTGCTGAATATAGTTCAGGAAATGTCCATCGATTACGAGCTTTTGATTCTGGATCTGCACGGGAACGAGCTGCTGGGTCCCAACTTGGAACTTCATTGGCTTGACGTTCTTTTGCCTGTCTTAGTCAGCTGACTACAGCTTGGAACCATCGACGTTTCTAAGTCCCTTCCCGTCTACGCCGTTCGCCGTCTGTTACCTCCCACACTTTCGGACCCGAAGAATCACGGGTGCTGGTGAATTTATTGCTTATGCAGTCAATATCTCTGGCCGGCTTATCCGTTACATGGTCGCAATCTCTGACCTCGTTGTCCTTTATGGTAGTCACCGTTTCTGATGTAGCCAAGCTTCCTGGATACTGAGTTGGATAGGCAAACTCGGCAGAGGCCGCTTTTTGCAATGCAGTTGAAAGCATTCGGCGTGTGCAGAACTCAAACTCCTTGTGCGACAGAATCCAAGGAAAACCTTCAGTGGCGAGGAAGGATACCTTGACATCCCGGCAAGCTTAATAAGTAGGAGGTTTGACGAGATTACGAAGAGAAAACTATTGCTGCCGCACAGCCTGTTTGATCAGCGTTATTAATTTGGTAGGGTGGCTGTAAAAGGCGGGGTATAAAAGCCTCAAGGCAACTGCTGCTGATGTCGCCGCATGTCCATACTATCAAGAGAGATCTGAAGAAATGTTTTGATTGAACGTGATTTTGAAGCAATGCGTGGATGCAACAATACCCTGGGCACACAAGCTTCTGCTTTGATAAAAAAGAAACGGGGGCTCTCTATGGCAAACGCTCACCAAAACCACAGGTCAATTATTCCGGCGCCGTAACATTTGACAACCTCGTACCATTAAGGACCAGACCACCCTTCTCTAAGTTACCAGCCATAGGACCAGGGGGTCTAGGAGAAATCGACAGCTTCAACACCTTCCTTGGTCCCACGGGCACAAACCCCGCCGCCAGTGCTCGTGGATTCGGTGTTACGCATTTCATGAAGAGTCGCCCAAGGTCCCCCGCAAGTTGCACCAGCGCGAATGTGTCCTCGGCCTCAGGGTCGTCCAGCACGTCCAACTTTATCATGCAGCTGCGATACGCCGAGTCGATAGGCAGAACGGAAATGCCTGGTCCGGGAAACTGGCCTGGCGGGACTCTTTTCCAGCGGAATGATATTTGGGCAACTATCCTGTCGAAGAAATCGTCTGCAGCGGCTATGCAATCGCTGGAGAAGACGCCGAGGTCGTTGAGGGAATCGGAGAGGGCGCCGGGCTCGGTGCAGGTGGGCTCGACATCGGGAAGGTCGTTCAGCGAAGGACTGGTAGCGATTAATGATCGGGGTACGGCTTCGGTAGCGAAGAGGGGTTTTGCGAAACAGCTAGATATTGAGAGAACACAAAGAGCGAGGTAAAAGACGTGCATCTTGACAGACATGACAGCTGTATAATGTTGATAAACACTAAGAATCGCGAAAGCCAAGCGTACCGTATGTTCAAAGCACTTAATTCAAACAGGATGAAAGGGGATCTCGCTTCTATAAGTACCTCGAACACGAACTGTGAAAGCGGAACTGGGTTTGCGGCGTTGAGGTAGCGGAGTGCGCTCGGTCTTTCTACTCTAAGACCTGTTTAGCCGCGCCGCAATCGCGTACGAATGGTGGTGTGGGGGGACTCAGATCAGAAGTCCCACTCTGAAACAATTTTGTAATAAATTCGCGATCTTCGTCCCAGATGGATTTTGACGCCGGTGTCAGCCTACCTGTAGACCGACAGTCTTACGTGCGTTGTGGCCGGATAATATTGCCTTCCCCTCAGCGCTCGCGGCTGTGAAACCATCAATTGCTCGCAATGGAACGCAGCTTCGCTTCAATCGATTTGCGGGGGCCGTGCAGGCAAGAAGTTAGCCCAGGAAAGAAAGATCATCGTACGACCTTACCCAGCAGCAACGAGACTGTCTTCTAATATTTCTTGATGTGCACTCTGTATATCCCCGCGAAGCACGATGTCGCTTTAGGGCCGATTCGGCGTCAATGTAGCTATATTACGCACAAATTTTGAAGTTGCGATGCGTAATACATAGCAATTGACATGGGCTGATCCTCCTCGTTCTACTCCCGCTGCGCATTCACTGCGTATCCTGCGCATTGCTTGCGCATTTTTCAATATTAGATTTGGCGATGAAGTATTCGAATGAATCCCGGGTAGAGATTCACTAAGCCACAGCTTTAAGTATTAGCACTCGGCGCATCCAAAAATTGCGAGTCGAGGTGTCATTTTAAAAATTCTCATTAAGCGATAAAGGCATCGTTCCAAGAGCCGCCGTATGGAGGAGTATGCGGCTGTGAGGAAATGGTTGGAACAAAACCTCAGGGTAAGACATGGACGTCGCATTCTGATACATCTGCAAAAGCACCCAAATGATGGTGTCCAAGCCTGTCAACCTCCATTTTTTCTTCTCCGGTGGCAGCAGACTCGGTCGGGCTGTGGCAAGGCTTGTTATGGTAAAATCTCGTTATCTCTCCGTCGGCTGGTGAGGCAGTGTCGAGAGATGCTCCCTAGCTGTATAGGGCTGGCTTGGCTAGTATGTAGTAGTAAATACTTAGCCTTCTCAGTGGTGCGGTCTTTTCCTAAATACACCTCTCTCCAACATGGCGAAGAGTACCTATACCGGGCAGAGTCAAAGTCGGTTTCACTATTACGCAGTCTTGAGGCAGCAATTTAGGTTTCGTGGCCTCTGCACTTGCCCCTTGAGAAATATGGCAATTAGACTGGTTACATAATAGTCCTTGCAGTAGAAAGTAAACGATCATCTTTACACCTTACGAAGATCGAACACTTTCACGGTATTTCGTCCAGTCGAGGCATGGCCGCTGTTCTCTTGACAGGGCTCGGAAAAAGCCGGAACGCGAGTCGTCATGGGTAAGGTACTGAGAATTTCTGTATTGCATGCAAGGCTGCCGCTGCCGCAGGGTGGGGCGGGCATCATTGCTCAGCCGAGTGGATCTACATGAGCGAAGCTAATTGTGGGACCACAATTACTTGCCATTTATTTCTAGGTCGTGCTAGACGTTCGTCTTGATGCTCTCTTAACGTTGTTACGGAGTCAATGAACAGGCCCCAATGACGGCCTACGCGGTCTCTTGACTATTGTCTTTGCAACGCCATGGATCCGATCTCTGCCGTCGCATCCATAGTCGGCCTCGTAGGGGCTGCGGCTAAGGTCTCCGAATCCCTCTTCGCGTTCATCAGTGTTAGATTTGAGGCCATTTGAGCCATGAGCCATATTGAGGCTATACGCCATGGCGAAATGGACCATGGTATTCCTTCCACAATATCCATATTTCTCACACTTGGCAATGTGGTGGCAACGCCTCCCAAGCCTTGGCGGTGGTGTGATTACCGCCACCATAGAAAATTGTACTGTGAGGACAGCGTGTCAGGTAGAGATTTCGGAGTACATTTGGTGGCAACATAGACATATTGGCCATATAAGGAGAAGGATATCCTTCTCCAGAAAAGCAGTAAAAATAATCAAGTCATATCACACCATACAATTTCTACAGCTGAGAACGTCCTACAAGAAGTCTCCGATATCAGCGCTTGCCTGAGTCAGTTGCAAGGTTTCTTGATGAGCACCAAAGCAGCGTCTACATCTCACGAGAATCTCCTGATGGTAGACCAATTTGTCGTTGCCTTGTCTAATTGTGTAGTGATATTTTCGGAACTTGAGGAGATCGTGGAATCGCTGAGACCGTTAGATCCAGTGCGATTTGACAGACGGGCTCAATGGGCTCTCAAGGCGCAAAGCATCAAGAACTTATTCACTCGCTTGCAATCTTCCAAAGTATCACTCACCCTCATGATGACAACATTGACCTGGTGAGTTGGGCTCACGTACTAACGCAAATATGAACACAATATCTAATGTTCGCTCGCATTAGTGCTTCTGTAGGTGAAGCACGAGCATCAATGAGCAAGCTTACCACCCTTGTTAATCAAACTCTTGAGAGCCATCAAGAGATGTCCCAGCGGATGGCAAGATAGAGCAGCAGGGGTTTGGGCAGTCATCAAGCAGGATCCCAACAATTACTGGCAGAGATGCCACCCCGAGTCCATCCGTGTTCGAGACGTACAGCACATACGATAGCGATAGTGTCCTTACTATCAAGGGAGTCATTTCGGACTCTGAGAGCGGCAGGAACAGCGAGCTAATACGCACCTTTGGACATGCATTCGACCAAGACCTGAACACGTCCCGCCCGTATACACGAGCTAGGAAGCGACATACAATACTATCTACAGCATCATCTGAGATCCACACTATGGGGTGGTTATGCCTATCGGGTCTTAGTCTAGCGGAGGTGTCCCACATATCTGTGATAAATCTACCGATCTGCCCGTGCGATTTGTGGAACGGCCAACGTTATCATGCATCAAGGACCGACGACTCTCTCACTGGCTTTCTTCTCTCGAAAGGCCCAAGTTCTCTGACAATATAATCAGCACCGGGAACCGAAGTGGTTGTGAAGGATGCCAGGAAAATTTCACTACTAGGTATAGTTGTTTACTAGGACTCGATCAAGCTGTTCTCTAGTTCTCTGGTCACTAAAGACGGCGACTTGACAGGTACATCTTGTTCCGGCAAGACAACCGTATTCAATCATCTAAAGTTGCTCTACGGGAACGGTATAACCGGCGAAGAACGCTTAGTGGCATTTGAAGCTATTTTCAGAAAGCTACAAATTGTCTTTGAAGGAGCCTGCCTTGTTCTATTTGAACGATGCGAGCTAGAGAGTGTGCGGGCAAGCTATAACACCTTGAAAGAAACCACAATCAATGGCTTGAGGAATGAGTTCATTGCTAGAAGCTGCCAACAGGCTTTGCAACATCTTTGGATCGATAAGGGAGTGCGAGAGGCGATCTTGGACGATTGGGACGAGCCCGTCGATGTTGAAAATTTGCCTTAGTAAGACTTTTCGATTAAGGACCCACAAGGTCCTGGGGAAAGCAGCTAATTTTATCTCTAGCTTTATGGAACACCTGGAGCAGCTGTTCACGCCGAATCAAGTTGTGCCAGATAATATATTTCTTAGGCACCGTCACAAAGATGCAGGTATTTATACACAACCCATCCATATCGACCGTTCACGATACCAGATGATCGACCCTTGTGAACCTCGCTTGAAGGATAAAGACTGCCTGTATGACGTTGATATCCTTATCTTTGTGGTTTCTCTGACTGGCTACTATCAAGCCTCGCCTCATAACGCCAAAACGGTAAGGGAAACACTTGCTATAATTGAGAAAATTAGATAAACTGAGTATTGAATTTCAGAATATGGAGAACTCAATAAAGGAGTTCACTGCACTGACCCAAAAAAGTCGCTGGAGTTTACTCCATTCATCATTTTGCTCAACAAGTTTGACCTTTTCAAAGAGAAGATTGTCTCGGAGCCTGTTCACAACCATTTCCCGTCATACTCTGGTATCTCTGATGCTTCCATAGCTTGCAGCTACTTTGCGAATGGATTCCTGAAGCTCGATAAGCGGCCAAACGCTTCGTTACGGATATATCAGACCAGCGCGGTTGACGGGGACTCGTTAAAGGCAACTATGGACGACATCGCACACACGATACCACTACATCGGTCTGCCGGATCAACAGAGAACCCTAGAACCTGACCGTAGAGATGACGTCGGCGTCGATTCCACCGTAGACAGACGAGGGATGGATTGAATAATGGATACAGTGGGAATGTATGACTCTGCCAGGCTCTTTGGCAGAGACATCACAGCGCCCATCGTGTCATCGGCGCCGATTCACGGGCCAACACACGAGTAATGAATTCATGATAATGCAGCTCGAGTTTGCGAATGGAAGATATTGCCAGGCTCTTTAGACACGCCCATTCTGGCACAATGAGACGAGACTGAGTCGTGCGCTGCTGTAATTAGAATCCCTTGTGTAACAGGAACAGGTCTTTGAAGCAATGCCAGATTCGTACAGAATGCACGTTCAACTGTCTTCGAGATTTTAAATCATGGATTCAAGCAGAGAACAGCCATATGAACCCAACCGCCAGTGGGCAGTCTTGCGGTGTCGCTTGCACGATTGAGGAGTTTATTCATCTTTCATTGTACGGAGTTTCCGCACCAGAAGTCCTACACCATATGATGAACGACGGTGACAAGATTATTACATCATGAGATGTCCCATTTGACATTGTAGCTGTAAGATGTACGAGTGGCTAAACATAGGCAATATGAACCTTTCACGACTTCCATAGTCTGTCTGATTGATTAGTCCCTTCTCAAAATTTCACTCATTTCGATACTAGTCGTTCTTACAACTTTAGTGTTACTTGTCTAATCCTAGCTACACGAACGAACAGTCCGTTCCATCCATCATTGCGTGAGCGAGACACATAAGATATTCTCTATCATTCAAGCAGCATCACTACTCGCTCTCCCTTTAGAGCTACATGACGATCTATCGAGACCTCCTCGACCTTCATAATAGAGAAGCCTTCTCCGACATCCGTACGTCCTTATCAAACAGGACTGATACCATGTTTTGTATCTCATAAAGTGCGCGACTCTAGGTGATTCCACGATTGGTGGACTAGATTCTAATTCAAGTAGTCATTCATTATAATGGATACAGGTCTACATGGTCCGGAACCCCTTTCCAAACCAAAAGTTGGTGGAATAAGACACCTATTGGGGAGCTGGGACTGACCACATCATCTAGGCAGGGTGCCAGCCTTTATGTCATTTGCGAACCCTCCCAAATGTTGTCCATTGCGATGGGTTCGTACTCGAAGCCAACAACTTGAGATGAAGCTGAGGATCAAGGCACTGAAAGGGAAGTACCTCATCTACCCTAATGTTAATCAATTACTCTACCATCCGAAATGACTTCGGTGACTTTCTGAAAGCCCTTGCACCAGCACCGATGAGGCCCTTCGGGGCGTGGCCACGTCTGTTCTTGTCAACGTACGCTCGCCAATTGGAAGCCTGTGGAGCAGATCCACGACCTCGCTCTCGGCGGTTCAGTGATAGGCTAAGTATATCCAGTGCGATATTACCATGAAATTCGATTGCAGCGACTCTCCAGTCGTCGTTTCAGAGAGGGAAGTCGTCCACCTCAGCTTGAGACCTAAAGTACGCTGAAGAGAGTAATTTTAGGTGAATCGAGATACGAGGTTCGAGTGAAAATGCGGGCCAGGAATCGTTTGGTTCTGGAGATTCGTTGCGAGCCCGTGCGTAGTTTGTTTCCAGATCGTGTGGTCTACGTGGGCTGCCTCGAGCTTTTTCCTCAGTGGAAGGCATGCAACGTGAAGTAGACCGTGACCCAGTATATCCACCCGAGGAATAATGGCATTGACATGGCAAAGCCGGCAATTATAGCTTCGAGAGGCATCTCTCGTGATTTAGTCTTCCGAGATGAACTTCAAAAGAGGATATCAGCGATGACAATAGACGATAGCACGTGTTGTGTCACTACAAAGTTTCATGTGGCGTGACAGAAAACCGATGCCGGTGTAATACATGACGAAATGGTCCTGCAACTGATCCATTACCTCTTGCTCTTTAGTTCCCGTAGGCTGTGATTAGTCGATCGTCAGCAGTACATCATCCCTCTGGCGACATAAGAGCTAGTATTCTGTAGCCCATCTCCTTTGTTCATATGGCAGGTAGCAGTCCGCATTAGGCGGAAAGGCTCTGAAAGTCACATCATCAACAGCTGTTGAGAGGTGTTCACGGACACTTTCTCAATAGACGACGTACGCGGATTTATGCGGTTGTGGCTCTGGGTTGGATAGAAGCGTCCTGCTACTGCCTTTCACCCCTTTTTCGCTCCTTCCTCTTCTTTTTGTTCCTTCTCCTCCGTGCTCCTGAAACTTCTGCGTTCGAACCCTCAGCGTGCGCCCTTTCCTGCAAAATATCCAATTCTTCCAATTTGCTCTTGGTAAAAAGTCGAGTCAGGATGTCAGCCACAGTCAAAGTCTCCAGACCAACAAGAACACCGTCTTCGTAACTGCTGATATCTTGGTAAACCGTGTCGTCTAGCTGAGCCCCAAGTCCCATGAATCTCTTGATAATCATCAGGACAGAGTCTATTGACTCCAAACAGAAGTAAGCAGAAGTTGTTTCTTCACTATAGATGGACCGCACGAAATGGCACCACAACGTACACCCCTCCAATTCCCAGTACGGGTCTATCCCTCGATCGCAAAATGCCACAATTGTACTTGTCAGAGCCGCCTCAAACTCGGCGGAGCGAGTACGCCAGTTTTCAGATGGAATGAGGATGAATTGAACCCAGCCTAGACGATAGTGCACCGGGGACCGGTTGGGTTTCGCCCCGACTTCCAATAACGCCGTCACAGTCTCAAGATCTTGGATTCGAATATAATTTGTCGAGGAAGCCCAGTCATGACAGATGAGGCTCATAATATGGTCCCAGACGGGGCGCGGGCCGAGAGTTCTGTTCAGGTCTACGCCTCTTTCTACTAGTAGGCGCAACATTGGCCGGTTGTTGGATCGTACGCCATATTTCGAGCTGACTGAAGGCCGCAAAGCGTCGAGGACGAGCTCGTCGTTTTCCCATGCAGGCGAGCCACGACGCAGGTGCTCATCCAGCTTATGTGTCACGTACAATTGAAGATCCCTTTGCACTGCAAAGCCCAAAGAGGACTGACGCAATCTTCTTATAGATAAATCCCACACCGGGTTGTCGAGGACAGAATCGTTTGACCCGCGTTCCCACAGAGAATTGTGGAGAGTCCAAATAACGTCTGAGAGTTCATCAATCAGCTCGATGCTTGAATGAGCCGTCTGCTTCTCTGCTTTATGGACGTAATGCATCAGGTCATCAATGAGGTCCGATAGCTCTCGATTTTGCTTAAAGTGATGCTTGTCGATAGGTGCAACCTTGATCTGTGCGAGAAATGCGTGACAGAGCAGGGCACAGGATTTGAACGTCTCAGGGACCCGACTTGCGACGAACCTTTGGATATCGTTCACCTGGAAGAAGTCTTTCACTGTTCGGTGAAGGAAATCCACCTCATATTCGAAGAACGGGTAGGAAGGTATCTCGCCGCAGGAGACCCAATCAGGCTCCGTGTTCTGGGGTGCTGATAGGTCCACAACCGACGCTGGCATTGGAAATAAGGAAAAATCACTTGACTCCCCTGGCAGAGATAGAGTAACATTCTCTGACGGTAGATCATTATCCGTAAGACCAGGTTCCAGCGACTGAGTCTCTGAGGGAGAGTTTGGCCTTAATAGCGGCAAAAGTCCTGACCGTGACAAGTCTGTAAGGTTCATGGTGTTGGCATCGCGAAACTTGTCAGAACCCTTTCTCGTGATCTGCAACAAGTCTTTGCAGCGAGCATTGATACGTAGTTCCATGTCTTGACATCGAGATGCGATATCTGTGGTTGACATCTGCTCGACAGGAAGCTCAATCGAGTATCCTGGATTTTCTTCTACTTCATCTAACATGGCATAGGTCATCAGACTGAGGGATTCCGCTGCCTCGAGCGCGATATGAAAAGTTTTCACTGTTTGGTGCACATAGACGTCCTCAATGTTCTCTAGCATATGTCTAAAATAGGTCTCCAGATCAGTAGGAAGTGATTCAAGTCTTCTTTCGAGATCAGAGATGCGGTCGGCATTTGTGAGAGCTTCCATAAGGGAGCGAACAACAAGAAAAACCCAAAGAAAGACGCCCTGAGCTCTGCTGACAATTGCATCTATGAATTCTTGGCAACGCGCAGATCCTTTCCTTACTGCCAACTGGCAAAAGAGTGTGTTGCCACCAAGCGTGTCTTGGACATATTTTTTGGATGTCTTGCCGTGTTAGGTCCTCAAGATGAAGTTTAGGATGAGATCCCCACCCGAAGGCTCTTGTAAACACGTTCCATGGACGGCTTGATAGACATATTTTAATATCTTTCGATCGAGTAAAGCTTCGTACAAGATCAACAACCTCTGAATGGTCACCACCATATTCATCAAGTCCGTCTATGAAGAAACAAAATCTCTTCTTTAGCGTGTGCTGGTTTGACAAATCGGCAAACGCGTTGAGGAGCTCCGCGCGAGTCCAAGAGCCGGGTTGAGCATGAGTACGAGTGCATTGTTCCCAACGCGTGGCGAATACTTGGGGCATGATTTCCGGGCATTGGGAGAGAACACCATAGAGCAGCGACTGGAGGAGGCCTTCTTGGGATTTCTGGAGCTCAGTTCCTGCGTGCCAGAAGTAGAATGCTGCTGTGATCAATTCTTTTTCGTCTGCCCACTGTTGGAGAGCTGATGTGGAAGACCTGTGATGGCTGAGGAACTCCATGAGTGTGGACTTGCCAGACCCGGCTTTCCCGGTAATCCAGAAGATATCATTTCCACTGGTAAGCCACTCACAGAAGTTATCTTTGGAGAGTCGCGGACTTGACGATGTAACCGGATCAAAGATCCACTGGAAGGTTTCCGCATGGGCTTCGATGATCTTTTCCTGCCGGGCTTCCATCCTCTGATAGCGTAAGCTTTTCAGTACACGATGCTCCGTCGCCAACCGCTCTCCCATTTGTTTGATTTCCTCTAAATTCGAAGATAGCTGACTGAGCTGTAGGTCTCTAATCCGGTCTCGATCACTCTTATCCGTTAAGCTCCTTGCGTGCATCTTGTGAGTATCTTCCAATTTCTTCAAAATCTTGAGCGTATCACGTCTCATACTCCCGAAGTTCGAATTTGTGGTATATATCAATCGCTCGCTTGTTTCAGAAAGATTACGAAGAGACGAGAGAACCTCCCACTGCTTCGTACTGTTCAACATATTGTTAGTGTGGGCTTGATGAATCTAAATGCGTATGCTTTACTTGAGCATTTTGACCAGACAGATGGTCATTTGGCTACTGAAGCGTTCCATTCTCATCGACATGGCGTTGATTTTCTGGGGTTTCCATATCCTTTTCAGAGCGACGCGAAAACATTGCCACTTTCTCCCAGAATCTTTGACTCTAAGCTGATCCAGGGCCTCTGAGAGCTCATCTGCTACCTTTTTGCATTCTGTGGCTATCAGTTTGAGGTTAGTCTCATCAACTTCATACTTCTCCGAATTCTCTGCACTTAGAATGCCATCTCGCTCGATTTTAGAACCGCGTGATGAAGGCCGAATCCGGAATGATTGATCAGCTATCAAGTTGTTACTCAAGTGGCCGAGAGACCGAGTAATATGTTCGAGCTCCACAGCTTCATTTGCTAGACCACTGGAAGACCTGTAAATCTCTTTGCTTTGGGAGAAGAGTTGACAGCCAAACTCAACGAATTGGACTACATTGCTTGCAACCCCAAGAGCAGCAATACCCTCAAGAGCCATGCTGGAACAAAACTCTGGATTATTTTACGGAGACTGAACTTGAGTAGGAACACTCCCAAGAATAAGGAAAACGATTGAGATAAATATGATCCAGGCTATATCAATATATTGACAAGGGTAGAGACAACAACGATAAGCCATTAGAGCCTGGCGGCGTCAAAAAGATTCTGCTGCTAAAAGAGAACTCGTTTTGCACAGGTACAGGATTGAGCCTTGGGGCGACAGACCGCAGCAGCACAGCGCCCCATTGTTATGCAGGTGTTTTGAACAGACCGACACCGCCTTACTGTACTAGCCCTGGGGGTACACCTGTAAGGAAAGCGTTGCATCGTGTTATAAACCAAATCACAGTCCAGCATGAAAGTGTAAATCCACAGACTAGAGCTCTACCAAAGAAGATTGTCCTTTCGTGTTTGTGTATCTGATCAACTATCATGAGATACTACTGTTGTAGGTGATGAAGTATTGGCCAGGAACGAACCACGAGGCGTTCGAATGCTTGGCGCCCAAGGCTGCCTTGCTAGATATATTGGGCTGTACTCGTGGCTGCCTTGTCAATTTGTATTCTTGCCCTGCCTTGAGCAAGACACAGAACATGTCGTCCACTATAGCAGCCTCACGACTGCTGTCTATCCCTATAGAGCTGCGCACAAAGATCTATCGAGACCTGCTCAGCCCCGACCCCGCCCGCGTCCACACACTCTATCATGACAGACATGGCAGGGAAGCCCCCTTCGACATCGACCCCACCATTCTTCGAGTCAGCCGGCAAATCTACTCCGAAGCCGTCTCAATTCTCTACCACACTGCTAATGTCTGGATCTATCTCGCCACGCCGGTCGTCATGCAATGCACTGGCGGCAACTACCCGGACGGCGACGCTGACCCGCCTGACCTCTTCCGCACAGATGCTCGAGAGGCTGTCAAGCCAGCAAGCAGACTGAGCAGCTGGCACACTGCATTTTCTACAGTCAAAGGTCTTGAACTCGAAGGGCAGCCCGAGTCTACAGCCGAAGGCTACATCTACCCACACTGCTTTCAACGCCTGCGCAACATAGAGCTTGTCACTTCGCGCCATGCAATCTGGGGCGATGGCCAATGCGGCAGCTACTTCTCTCACACCGGACAGACCGTGCTGCGGATCCTCAAGCTCCTGGCCGAAGAGCAAGCGCCGGACTCCCCCACCACGAAGCGCCTCAAATTTACCATCCAGCCGGACTGGCGCACCGTCGAATCCGAATTGCTGATGAGAAATGGGGACATGGACAAGAGGACGAAAGCGATAGTCGGGTTGCTGAAGGCGCTCAAGAGGAGAACAGGCGCCGAGATTGAGGTTGCAGAGGGGGTTTTTACGAAGACGCTGAGGGAATGGAAGATGGAGGAGGTGGAGGTCGATGAATGGGAGAAGGTGCTCTTGGCTGATGCTGAGAGTACTGACCTATGAAGTCTATACGAACCATCCAGAAATTCCGATTGTCTACTCATGACACGCGTCAAATGTCGTGAGTTTGGGGGGCAGGGAAAGGTCATAGTGGGTTGGTGGGGTCCTCTCCTTACAGAATTGCAAAGCAACAACATCTCCTCAGCATGAGTTTGACTCTTACCACAGACCGCCCGCGAAGAGCACAACCCACAAGTGCAACGAGCCACCCCTGACAGCGTGAAAGCTTCTCCAGTGGCTGAAATAATGACGTCTACGATAACCATGCGATAATTCTACGATAATTCTACGATAAACCTACGATAACTCTACGATAACTCTACGATCAATCTATGATATATCGTCTTCCATCAAACCACCTCCCTACCACTCCAACCCCACTCCCTCCTCCCCAACAACCCACCCCAAATCCATCCTCCATCAACAATGGCCACCCCCAATCCCCCAACAACCGCCTACCCCACCTTCTCCTCCCTCTACACCCACCTCCTCACTCTCCCCACCCCCCTCACGCCCCCCGCCAAACCCACCTCCCCCGCCCTGACCGCCGACATCTCGGCCCTAACCCTGCACCCGACCCTCGAAGCGGCCCTGCACATCCTGAACCAGGACCTCCCCGCCGCGCACTTCCTCGTCCGCCACATGCAGGCCGCGCCCGCGCACGAGGGCATGTTCCTGCACGGCATCCTGCACCGCGTCGAGGGGGACTACGACAACGCGCGGGCGTGGTACGGCAACGTGGCCGGGAGCGACGTCTTCCGAGAAACGTGGGGGGACGGCGAGGGCGGGGAGGAAAAGGCGAGGGCGTTCATCGGGAGGGTGGAAGGGTTCGTGAAGAGGGGGGAAAAGGAGGAAGAGGAGGGGGAGAGGGAGGGGTTGGAGAGGGAGAGTGCGAGGGAGATCGAGGCCGCGGTGGGGTATTGCAGGAGGAAGTTTGGGGAGGAGGCGGTGCCGGATGCGACGGGGGCGTGGGTGAAACCCGGAGAGGAGCATAGGAGGATGGGGGAGGAGATGGTGTCTGGGGGGGAAGGGTTCAGGAAGTTCTAAGCCGTGGAATGCTTTCTACTAGGATGATTCATGGTATGGCAGTGGCCAAGCTGTGCTTAGCGGTCGTTACAAGGCGCCCGCTGGCTTTCTTCAGCTTTCATTTCACGTTCGTGCAGCCCTGATGGATGATATGCATGATCCTCGTTGCATACTTATAAAGCTCCCCAATGCTTCCATCCCCTGACTGCTGCCTAATGCCCATTGGCCACTTCACCATCATCCAACGGCTGGATATCCGGCACCGGCCCTTTCGGAACCACAAGTTCCTCGCCCGGCTCCGCCTTCGCTTTCGCACGCAGATACCCCCGCTTGAAATCCGAAAAGTACACCGTATCCCTGAACGCGCGCCCATTGAGCGTCTTCCCCCCGTCCCAGTACAGGTTCCTCAACCACCGACTCAACCTCGGGTAGTTGTGCCTGATCATCTTCAAATTGCACATGAAGATGTTGTAGTAGGCGACGTCGAACCTGATCAGGGTGGTGTACAGCCTGATGTCCGCTTCGGTGACGTGCGCGCCGAACAAGTACGGGTGGTGCCCTGGCTCCCCGAGGTGTGTTTCCAAGCGATCCAGCGATTTGAAGAGCGGATACAAGTTCGCTTCATAGGCCTCCTGGGTCGTTGCGAAGCCAGTCTTGTACACGCCGTTGTTAACCGTGTTGTAGACCCACTCGTTCATCTCATCAATCTCCCCTCGCAACCCCTGCGGATAAAACCCGCCCCCGGGCTTCTGCTCTTCGCGCAGATGCTCGGGCAGCAGGGCGTCGAATTCGGAATAGAACATGCGGATGATCTCGCTGCTCTCGTTGTTCACAATCGTCTCCGTCTTCTTGTCCCACAGCGCGGGCACGGTGAAGCGCCCTTCGTACCCCGGATCGGCCTTCTTGTACAGCTCCTGCATCTTCGTGAAGCCGTACAGCGGGTCCTTCTCGTCCGAGCCGTCGCGGCCGGTGAAGAGCCAACCTTCCTTCGTGAGCTCGAAGCCGCAGGCGATGAGCTGGATGATGGGTTCGAGGCCCTTGAGGGAGCGGACGAGGTTCGTGCGGTGCGCCCAGGGACAACCGTAGTTTAGATCTGGGAAGCAGGTGAGCTCATGCGTGTGTATCAAGGTGGCGGCGCCGTACAGAGTGCGTAGCGATCTTTTTCGGGAGGGAATTTGGCGTCGGGCGCTGAGGAGATGAAGTCGCGGAATTGGCTGGGCTTGCGGCGGAACTGGCCGTCTGGGTCCGCATGGTTGTGGATTGGTGCCTGGAGAGGAGGTTAGCTGTAGTATTATTGTGGTGGGGTCAGATGCTTTCAGACTTTCTCCGGCATATTTGTGAGGCAATAATAAGGAGTCTGCCCTTACTTGATTGAAATAAATCCGAAAGAGCTCTATAATTGGGAGGGATGATTAAGGTATAAGAATTGGTATACAGGAGGAATCGGTCTTTGGGAGAGACCGGAGCATGCAAAAGCAAAGAGCGAGCATCCCCGCACATTACAAATGCTGGTGAGGTCAACAACATGACGGCACGGCCCGGTATGATTAGATAAGGAACACAACAAAAAAAGTAGCACAGTTTAATTAGGAGATCATCTCCTACACAAATCTTCCCCTTCTCCGCCCTGCTTTGCGGCAAAAAAACATCTTGTTAGGGAGGACTATTGTCAGTGCTGTCGGGGACTTTGGACGCAGATCTCTGTAATGGTCCCTGAATTCTCGTTTTAGTCACTGGGATAGAGAGCCTTTGAGACTAATTCACGCCATCTTTGGCAGAGCGCCTTGAAGATTTCGTGTACGTCTTTCTTTGAAATGAAAGATAAGCATTATGTTGGGAGGAAGGCACGCTTGAGACGTGCAAGCGAGGCTTTGTTTTTGGGGAAAGTGTAGGTTGTGGAGAGGTTGGTGAGTATGATCTATCAGCAAAGGTATGTGTTAAGGATTAGAGTCGAGGGGGAACGCGAGCTCCGTTTGAAAGAAAGCAATGCGGGTTATCAATGTTGACTTGGCCCAATTAGCGACTGGTCTTTCTTGGACGTCAGTGTCCGTTGTTTCAACATTAGATCACAAGTCAAGCAACGCCCCCCAAAGCCCAAGGATCGATCACACCAACGGAGTCACCTTCAAGGTGACCCCATACCTCGGCCTCAACACGATCCTCCACATCTTCCACTCCTCCGGATCATCCACCCCTTCAGCCCTCTCGAACCTATACATGCTCAGCAAACAGCACAGCAGCGTTTTCATTTCCGTCTCCGCGAATTTACGACCGATGCAGCCTCTCGGACCTTGCTGAAAGGTCATGTACGCATTCGGGGTGTACGTCTCGGGCAAACGGTCCCAGCGGTCTGGATCGAAAACGTCGGCGTCCTCGCCCCAGAAATGCGGCGCCCGGTTGATGGCGTTGTGGTACATGGCGACGGTCGTTTGGGCGGGGATGCGGTACCCGCAGAGGACGTCCTCGGCATTGTTCTGGCGGATGGTCAGGGGGATGGATGGGATGTAGCGGAGGCTCTCGCGGCAGACGTTGTTGAGATAGGGGAGGCGGTCTTCGTCGGCTATCGCGAGACGCGGTATATCGTTGCGGGTGTCGGGGGAGAAGAGAAAAGGCATGTACTCGTGGATTTCGCGGCATAGTTTGTCTTGCACGTCAGGGTGTTTTGCGATTAGGAGAAGGGTCCAGGCGACGGCGACGGCGGTGGTATCGTGACCGGCGCCAAGGAATGTCATGACTTGATCGCGCATGGTTTCGAAGCTCATGTGGCCATCTAATTTACCGCTCGCGCTCGAATTATCACGCACGAGAAGGGCGATAATATCTTTCTCGCGGGAAAGCGTGTTGGAGGATTTTTTTGTCTGCTTGTCGTGAATGATCTCTGAAGCGAAGCTAACGACCGTGCGGCGAGCTGTAAGAAGATCCAAGTTCGTCTTCAGAGGTAAGTACTTGGCCCACCTTATTTGACAACGAAGATCATTTAGAAGCTGAGTCCAGCCATCAAAGTTGAAGTATCGTGCGTATGCTTTTCTTATTGGCGTTTCGGGGTTGTTGAGCGAGTCGAGGTTGGCTCCGAATCCGGCTTCTGCGATGATGTCGAGAGTAGCTCGATTCAACCATTCTAAAATTTCGATGGAAGAGGTTTGCTTGTTTTCTACGCTTATGAGATCGGACATAAGCAAGGCTTTACGCCAAAAGGTTGAGGAGAGAGCTTTGATTGAAGAGGTGGAAAATGCTGGTGCAAGAGCTTTACGTTGCTGAAAGTGAGCGTCTCCTTCCGCTATGAGAACGCCTTGACCTAGCATAGGCTCCATAAAGTTTTTAGTCAACGGTGGTTTCTCCCATATATACGGATGTCTGACAGTTATCTGTTTCAGCGCATCGTCGTCGATGATCGAGAGTCTTTCGCGGCCGAAAGGCAGAAAATATCGTAAGATAGGGCCTTGTTGTTTGTGCCAGCGCCTCTGAGGGACACCGACTTCTGCTGTGATGATGGTAAACGTCTGATCCCATAGCGGGAATCCGGGTACAGTGGGTATGGAACGAAGTGGCGAGACGTAGAAAGGATAAATCCAAGATTGATAGACGACATAGTACAAGGATAGGACAATGGGGAATGTGTATAGCCATGCGGTTAAGGTTGAAATTGATGAAATTCTTACAACGAAGAATGCAATGACTACAGAAGACAAGAGCAGAGATGGGAATCGTAACTTGTAGTCCATGATGACAATCGTGTAGGAAGCTAAATGTTGCCTGAACCTGCAAATGACCAAAAAATCAAGAACGGCTTAAAGCATTTCTTATTCTTAGGAACTCTTATACTTGTTCTATCGTCTGCGCGTCAAGCTTTGCTCGCTGTACTTATTATTAGCAAGGTCGCGTGCACGGGAAGGATATAGGCCGGCTACGTTTATGACCAGTTGGCTATTTCAGCCACCTGAAAGCATGAGCTCGAGCCTTAAGGAAGATCTGTTGGAATTTTGGAAAGCATAAGAGGTTGCCTCGGCACAATCGTAGAGGATTGGGGGCGTCGCCGCCAACACTGAGAGTTAAGGTTGGTGATACCATCGTTGACTAGGATTGTTACGTAATTGGATACCGAGGATACCTATAGTTCACTTTCACTGCACGACTCGGTTCAGGACGAAGGGCGCTATTTTACAGAAGCCGAGGGAGGTTCACTGGTACCTAATCTTCCGAGTCCATCTCCTCGAGTCTAGGATCCCGTCTCATATTTGGGAGGTGGTTGCTGGATGGGTGGGGAACCAAATTATCTTGTTACTTACGCTTTGACTCGGACGGTGCAGATTCCACTCCGTCACTGTATCAACGCTCACAGGCGGTGCTATTATAGAATACTTGTACGTTCCAGAGCTGAGTCTTTTTGTAGAGCGAGGACACCAACAGATCAAGCGATATCCAGCTAAGTGCAAAGATCTATTGGTGTCCTCGCTCTACTCTATCAAAAGAATCACTTCTGGAGTTCTCTCAATAATGAAACCTCTCGCCCACCTCTCCTCCAAGGGTTCGAAACCACCCAAATCGCACGCCGCATCGCCAATCAGAAGATTCAACCCACCACGCCTTCCTCCCTTCCCACCGAATTTTAGATGTTCATTTTGAGTACACCGTTATGTAGGAAGGAAAGAAGTAAAGAAAGGATCGCGCACAGACTTCGTTGAGCCTGCGGATTTCATAGACTAGGATTGGGGTGCTGGATAGCGTCCCTGCGAGTCATCTCTGGAGTGAGAGATAAAATTAAACATCAATATCCCGCTGGTAAATGAAGCATATATACCGTTATACTGTTAGCTAGTGCCATTCATTATATCGTTTGATAATTTTCGCTTGAAAAGCCCAAAACCCTATCTGGCGGAATATGAAAACGGATCCTATGCTATCTTCTACGCCAAATTCTCATCACCATCCACTCCACCATTTTCCGCGTTCCCACTTCCCCCCTTTATACTCCTCCACTCCAGCCCCAGCGCCGCCAGAAAAGCCAGCCCCGACGAGGCAACGCCAATGAAGAACACCTTCCTTAACGCCTCATTGTACACCTCCAGCAGCGCCGGTATCCGATCCCTCGGAACCAGCGTCCGAAACCCCGTCGCACCGGCCGCAACGACAGCTTCGATGTTGATACCCGGCAACGCGGCGCCGTAAAGGTCCGTGAGCAGGACCGAGTTCCCGACGGAGACAGAAATGGCGCCGCCGAGCGACTGGAACGCGGAGACGAGCGCCGATCCGACGGCGATCTGCTCCGCGCTGAGCACGGTCTGCGTCGCGACGTAGCCTTGCCCGAGCGACATTCCCAGCCCGACGGAAATGAGCACCTCGTAGCCGATCCACTTCGCCGAGCCGGTCTGCACCTGCAGGGTACAGAGGAGGCCGGAGCCGACGGTGGCGATCGCGCTGCCGAGGATGGCGGGCGGGGCGAAATAGCCGACTTTGGAGACGAAGGCGCCGGTGAGGATGGTGAGGAGGGAGATGCCCAGGAGGTAAGGGATCATGGCGACGCCGGAGGCGAGGGCGCTTTTGGCGCGGCAGGACTGGAACCAGATGGGGAGGTAGTAGACTTGGCTGAGGAGGGTGGCGAAGAGGAGGAACGTAGAGGTTAAGCCGGCGAGGACGTTGCGTTGGAGGATGATGGAGGGGGGGATGAGTGCCCGGTCGCCCTTGCGACATTGCCAGAGGATGAAGAGGATGAGCGTGGCGGCCGAACCGGCGAGGAGACCGATGACGCGGGCGGTGTGCCATGCGAGGGGGTGAGCGCTGTAGTCCATGGCGAGGAAAAACATGACTGCCGTGACGAGGAGGATTGCGTTGCCGATGGGGTCGACTTCGAGAATGAGCTGGGTTAGGGACCGGGGGCGATGGAGGATTGCTGATTGAGGTTTGAAGAAGAGTAGGGTCGCTGCGGCTATTAAGCCTCCAAGTGGCAGGTTGACATAGAAACACCAGCGCCAGGTGGCACGGTCCGTGAAGACTCCTACTTATACCATTACTAAAACATCCGCCTGGCGCTGTGTGCTGCCAACAGGGGCAGTCGCCAGCGATGGTAACAATCTCTGACAAGGGTTTCACTCATGAAATAATCATCACTCACCTCCTAAAAGGGGTCCCATGATGGCTGCGACTCCATAGCTATAGTGAAAGAGGTTTTATCCTTTAGCCTTTATGTTCAAATCGGCAACAGGAAAGTGATGAAGGAAAGTATATGAGACGAACAAACGTACACCATCACAATAAATCCGCCGTACAAGGGCCGTTTGACCAGCGGAATACTACGTGCCACAATCACATACGACCCCGACATTATGCCAGCGCTGCCTGTTCCAGCGACTGCTCTGCCAGCAATAAGGACCTTGGAGCTCGGCGCCACGCCACATATCAGACTTCCGAGTTCGAAGACGCAGAGCCCGCTAAGGAAAGTCCATTTCGCATCCAGCATATCGTATATGCGTCCGTACGTTGGCAAAAAGGAGCAGTTAGTGACGAGATATGCGCTCGCGTACCAGCCAACATCGTTGTAGGAGTGGAACTGATTTGTGATATGAGGGATTGCCTGGAGATTTTGAGACAAGGGGTCAGTCGTAATGGTGGAGGGGGAAATTGCATCGCCGACTTACTGTTGTTATGATTGTCCGGTCTAGGGAGACGATGAAGTTCGCTATGCATAGAGCGATGATAAGAAAGAAAAGAGCTAGACCCGTCGGATACTGAGTCGTTGGATTTTCGAATTCGCCATTTACAGCAGTGTGTAAATCGAGTCCTTGCGCGTTTGGAGACGGAGTATCGAATATGGCATCCGCAGCGACCGGCTTCTCAAGCTCTTGCGAAGAATCCGAATGGGGGGAGTTGTCAGGACCACTTCCCGCCGATACAGTTTCAACATCTCGGTGTACTGAGGACATAGTCAGATGGCGGCATCACAGATTTGATGGACGGATTCGCTGGGCGCTCCAAAACAGGTGTGTAACTGGAACCTATTGGGCGAAAGGGAACTAGGCGTCTAGCACATGTATAGGGTGCATTCCGGAAGAATATTCAACAGTAAAATTATGCCGCGACTGGCAGATTCTGAACAAAGAACGTCTATAACATGCAAAAGAGACTCAGGAAAAAGAACCGCAGGTCCAAGTCGATCAGATCCTCATGGTTTCCTCCATACTTACATCATCGATGTTGGTCTCTCGCATTGTCTGATCACGACAAACCGCGTGTGTCCCCAAACTCTACGTCGAACCCAGTATCGAACCGAGGAATGATAGCTCCGCAATGTACGATCCAGATGCAGGATCTCGGATTTTTCCCTTCCCTCGTAACAAGACCCTTGTGCCTTGGTGGACGCTTTTCTCCATTCAGCCAAAACTACCGATTCTAAGGCCCTGATCAGACGCCCGAAGGAGTAATAACTTAACGATGCGGAGTAGTAGGGCCTAGACTACCACTACCAGAAGGAACGTGACATGTAATAAAGTAAATTTGATGGCGCATGGACGTGCGCGAGCTCGGTTCACGGCGTGAAACTGTAAGGTGAAGTCGAGTCATTAGCGGCAACCCACCTTATCTCAGAACTTGATGAGGAAAAACGGTCTTAAGAGACAAACATGAAAGAGACTGTGCAATCGATTCTGTTGCAAGATCAGCTCTAAAGAATACTGTCAGTAAGGTACTCTCAGGAAAATTATTGTTTTTCTGATGCAGAGCGGGGGATTTCTAGTTTTACAGCGGGGATTAAACCCAAAGAAATGTCCGCCCGGCGCATAAGCGGGTGAGGCGCAAAAGTATCTTCTGAGTTCCAATGTCATGGCAATTATACTTTCACTGGCTTAGCAGCATCTTGGTTTTTTCATGTAGGCAATCTCACTTCGTCCACACATGCCGTCTAACGCCACAGCAGCTTGCCACAAGTCATGCCAACGATGATGCCTTGCGATCGGGCGCGGGGATGTCAATGGTGATGGTGCATGTATGCATCGCTAAAGAGCACGCGGCTTGTTCGTAATATAGAGGCAGGTAAAATACTCACGCTATGTCAATACTACCCGACAATGTTGCTGCACGTCTGCCACGTCTGCGCCGCCAGAGGTTGTCTGCGCTGTTGCGACCATGATGGTGTTGATGATTGTCTGGGAGGCTGGCGATGCGGGTGGAGAGCGGGTGAAGAGTTGGTGTATCAGGTTGAATGGTAGGCGGTAGGTTTTCTGTGTGAGTTGGAAGTTTGATACTGGGACAGACGCCATCTTCAAGCCCAACGCTCAATTCGGGCCTCCGACACAGTCCGCCCGGACGCGAATCACCGAGGTCCAAACACACAAAGCCAGCGAGCCGTCCAGCGCCCCCATGGACTCAGTGTCCGTCCGTTCTGGCCAGCAATGTGCAAAAGGAATTCGAGACGGCATCCTCTTACAAGCACTCCCGCCAATCTAAGTCTCCATTCCGCCAACAGCGTTCAGCCCCCCACTTTCCGCTTCGAAAAAATTTCAAATAGCGAAGAGGGCTTGGCAGCTTGATTCGGACATCTCTTTTCCCCGTCTGGACCAATACTAGCCCCCTGATATCGATCTGGTGGGACAGGTATCTCCGCACTGAATACTGTACTCAAGAAGCGCCTCAAGGGCCAATGAATGGTGCTCTTGGACTGAGCTCAGTCTGTTGAATATACAGCGGCAAGACTAAGTATAGATCGTTCGGATCAACCTCTGCAAGTCCCATTGACGCTGCCATCAGAAGTGTAATCCACTTTTTTCACATATATGAGGTCTTTCTTCGTCGAATGTACATATCATAGCGTAAATAAATCAGACGGATATCCCCATGGTTTCTCTTGTCACTGTTGCACGCTGACTTCTGGTCTGTTGAAACAGACATCATCTTGCCTGCTGCATATCACTGCAGCTTTCCAAGTGCATTTCGCGCAAAGACAGACCCATCCCTACTCATGCGATTAGTACGACCATCGGAGTCTCGTCTATATCTTTGGTCATTGGGATATTGTCGGAGAGCCCGTCTTCCGTACTCATGCGTGGCTTTTTTACGGCCATCTGATTGCCTGGACCAACTGCCGGGTGATCGCCACGAAAAGCATGGCGGAAGAGGGGACGAAGGGTAGGCAAGCATGCGCTCACGATCCCCAGATTTAGTTCGACGATAGACCAGATGGACCCATAGACGTCCGACCAAGATGGGTCAACTAGTGAGATATGGGCGATATAGGGCACTCGAATGACACTTGCGACGCAGACGCTGAGCACCATCAGTAAGCTGCTACCAAACACGGAGAGGGAAACACACAATCCACCAAGTAAGAATATGCCCATCAACTGACATTTTGGGCCTTTCGGCATATTCAACTTCCACAGTTGGGGCATCGGCAAGCACAAGATCAAGATGTCAGTACCGATGTTGAGAGACGAGAGGACGATGAGCACCTGATCGAAGTTGATGCATTTCGCTTCGACGGTGGGGTTCCACAGTGCCTCAACGGGAGTACAATGGAACACGGTCAGCACGGCCTGGCAAAGGCTATAAGCGAGGACGAAGGCACCTGTGCACCAGAGGATCACTTCGAAGGAGGTATTGAACGACCGTTGTGTAAAGATACGACGGTATAGGAGTAGAATTGACGTCTTGATCGCGACAATGGCCGGGTTGTATAAAAATTCTTTTGCGACGACGATCTACAGTCGAAGAACTGTTGTCAGCAGCTTGCAAGTGTCGGTAAAATAGAAAATAAAGAGGTAGAGAAAGCGCAAGCGGGATCGAAAAGGAAATAGCGGGCAATACTTTCGCGAAGGTCACAGGGTGTCTGATGAAAATGGCGGGACGGCCAAGACCCAAGTGAGTAGCAACGGCATCGCAAGCGACAAATCCGGTCGTGAAGATCTGTTTGCAAAACGGTCTCAGCTTATTGCTCTGTCCAAGGGAGCTCAAAAAGTAGGTGGCGACTGACTAGGCCAGCAACAAGCCACCAGTCGTCAGCCTTCAATTGAACCTTCCCGCTCCGCCTCGAGATGAACCGCAAGATGACTGCTATGTAAGCTGCCGGTAGGCACACCGCTAGCGAGACCACAATTTCTGGGACTCGAGAATCGTGGATGTGGAGGAGTTGGTAGTCTGACGCTGCTGTAGGAGTGGAGGCCGACATTATTTGTGTTCTGTGAAGAGAAAACGAGATTTCTCTCCTTTGGACACCGATGATCGACTGTTGAGGCTGCCCACGTTGAGAAGGACGAGGCTATAATGAGTTTTCTGTTGATTACCTGGAGTATCTTTGCAAGCACTGCTCAAGGAACGAGGATCCCGTCGAGCAACGGAGTTTGCAGTTAATATATCATTACTCCTGAAAGGCAATCAAGATCCACACGGAAAGTACACGGATATGTCGACGCCGTCTCCCGACCTGTTCTCCTCTGTTTCTTCATATCTGTAGTAAGCCACTGCATAAATGATTACAAGTAGGGAGTGACTCAGCAGGCTAGGCGGTTCTCGGACGCAGCTAGAAGCAAAGTTCGCTTAAGAAACCCATTTCTATTCATAGCCACTACACCATCTCATAAGCCCCACCTGTCACACTCAGATCGATCGACACATCATGTTTCACATGGACAGCAAGTCAACTTTCATGGTGCGGATTTACTCGACGCACAAAGCCACTTAGCTCATAGATCGCTCGAGGGCCGTTTGATTCATCTTGAAGCAACAATTCTGTAAAACAAACGAGAGACTGGAGATGACTTGGACAGGAGTGAATCTTGTTATACGCGAGGAAACTTGTCTGAACCCCATACAGGCCTTAGCCGACGAGAGAGTCGAGCGGCATTCATTACGGATTCAAAATTGGAGATTGAGATGTATGCATGACTTGTTAATCCATCATGTGTAGACGGCAAAGGCCGACACAAACGGCGTCATTGAAGCAAAAGATGAAACCCTCGGTCGGGTCCGAGACACTGAGTGGCGTGAAGGTGAGAATCTGTTTGTGATGGAGTGGCATACATAGGCATGTTTGTAAACGTGCTGTACGATGAAGCTAGTCCTCGAAGTTTGAGTATGTGAGCAGCCCGCATCGATCTTCATGTTCGATGCTGACTAAGAGATGCAGATGTGCGCCAATATCAGGACTTCGAGATGCCAGGCTACCCTCGAGAACCTTGGCTGGGTAGTCTTGGCGTCAAGGCTTTGGATGCTGGACCTTTGTAGTTTGGTTTCTGGACGAGATAAAACGACGAATCAATAGTTTACGTAGAACCTTTGGCAGCAAATCAAAAGGGAAAGCCGAGCAGAACGAGTATTATAACGCTACCTTTGTACCTAATCGCACAGACCCTGACTACGGTTCCGCAACCCTTATGACAACCTTGCCTTTCGCGCGCCCCGTCTTCAATCTTTCAAAGGCCTTGATAGGGCCTTCATCTTCCATGCCGTACACTTGATCAATCAAGGCCTTCATCTTCCCCTGCGCTATCCAGCTTCCAACCTCCTTGAACTGATCGATTTTGTTCTCCATTCCCAGAAATTCGAATTGTCTCTTCCCACCTCCAAGAAACCCAGGCCATACCATTCGAGTCAACAAATTATATATATCACCGAGACTTAATCCTCCTCCGACCTGCACATACTTGGTTGCCTTATTCGTGAACTTGTGAGCTTGCCAATATAGGTCGCTCGGCGTTCCCACATTGTCGACCACCAAATCGAACTTTGGCATCTTCTTCAATTCGTCTACAATATTCTGAGTCTGATAATCGATAACCTGATCAGCACCAAGAGACTTGCAGAGCTCGACGTTGGCAGTTGAACAGCTGGTGACGACATAGCAACCTTTCGTCTTCGCGATCTGAATACCGAAACTGCCGGTCCCGCCGCTGCCACCATTAATGAAAACCCGATCCCCAGATTTGATATTCGGCACGATACATTGAAATGCCGTCAAGGCTGCAGTGCCGATGCAAGCCGCATCATCCAGACTCAGTTCTGGAGTCAAAGGCACACAGCCTGATTTCGGCACCACGATATACTCAGCGAGGGTACCATGCTGCGAGGGACCGTCTATCCTTCCGAACACTAATTGGTCAGGTTTGAGATCTTCGACTGACGATCCACTCGCTACGACACGGCCGGAGAAATCAAGGCCGGGAGAGGCGGGCTTCTTGATTATCAGATTCCCCAGGACTGGGATTTGCGCGAATTTGTAGTCGACAGGGTTGAGCGAGATGGACAGGACTTGGACGAGTATCTGATCTGCTGTCAAAGAGTTGGCGTTGGGCGGTAAAGGGGCGACGTTGTTGAGTTTGAGATTCTTTTCGATGCCGCCGGCGACCTGAGAGAATTGCCACGCTTTCATTGTTTGGGGGACTGACGGCGGCATGATTTGAGGGAGTGTAGAGCGAGATGGACGGATGAAGGGTTTCTAGTATTTAGATATCGTGTAACAAGTCAGAACAGGAGTCTGGCAGCTCATAATATATTGGAAATTTTGGCTACCTCATCATATATTAATCGTAGCCCCTCTCTGCCCCACCATTTGCTTCGCTCGCACTTGATTTCCGATTTCCGAGGCGACCGGATCTCGGCTTTTGCTTTCTGCTAGCCGTCGGCCGAGTTCCCTTGACCTAGTGTGCCAAGCCTTGCAAAGCTCATAATAAAGTACCCACTTTACTTACTTGGGAGTTTGAGAATACTGTTACGCTGGAGTCACCTGAGTACAAGATCATAGCTACCTACTCTCCTGTTTGAAGATATGTCCATATTCAATGACTCACCAAGTGAAAGTAGATCATGGAGAGAGAGCTCTGCCTGAAAAGGCTCGTATCTTATTGGTCTGTCAAGTGTTTGACAGCATCCGCAGGACAACGTTCCTCCATGGTGAAAATATTCCAGACATGCAGGGATCGATTGGTGATGTATATTCACATTGCTCCTCCCAGGTTGTGCGAGCTCCATACTCTGTTAATCAAGCGATAATTCCGACGAAGCGGAAACCGACCTTTTTCGGACATTCGGAGTACGGACGACAAGGCTGCCAGAACAGACCAAGCGGACTCCGAGCCGTGGCAATCATTACCCTGAAGATGATAAGATCTGTCCCAAAGGTCATCGATGTTCGTCCGCTCGCTATTCATAGCAACTCTGAGGTGAGTTTAAGCACTTAAAACGCTGTCTATCAACGCTCCATACCATTGCAACTTTAGGGGTAGAATATCATTGAAAACCATCGTTGCCTATCGACGACTCGCCCATTAAAAGATTCCATCTATCATACGGACCTCTTACAAGCAGATCATCAACTAGCAACACCACAATGGGCTCCCTTTGGACCCTTCCTCCTACGCATGTGCCTTACCGCCTTGACGGCAAGGTCGCCCTTGTCACAGGCTCAGGCCGTGGGATTGGCGCCGCCATGGCAATCGAGCTTGGTCGATGCGGTGCCAAAGTCGTGGTGAACTATGCCAACTCGAGTGCGCCAGCGGGAAAAGTGGTGGAAGAGATCAGGAGCTTCGGTTCGGATGCCATCGCTCTTAAGGCTGATGTCAGCCAAGTCAAGCAAACGATTGAGCTTTTTGACGAAGCCATCAGCCATTTCGGACAGCTTGATATCGTTTGCTCGAACTCTGGCGTTGTATCTTTTGGGCATCTTGAGGACGTCACAGAGGTGAGCCGACGGATGGTGACTGGGCAATGCTTACACTCGTTCTGACTGAGTTGCTTCACAGGAGGAGTTTGACCGAGTGTTCAACCTCAACACACGTGGCCAATTCTTTGTCGCCCGTGAAGCGTACAGACGCCTCAATGTGGGAGGACGCATCATTTTGATGAGCTCCAACACGAGCAAAGATAAGGTCGTGCCGAATCACTCTGTCTATTCCGGGTCTAAAGGGGCTATCGAGTCCTTCGTACGCGTCATGGCCCTTGACTGTGGAAAGAAAAAGATCACCGTCAATGCCGTCGCACCCGGAGGCACCGTGACGGACATGTTCCACGCCGTTGCTAAGAATTACATACCCAACAGCGAGAAACTTTCCAATACGGAAATCGAAGGGGTGAGTAGTGTGAAATATGATGAGAGATACGACAGCCACTAACGCAGATGCAGATGGCGGCTCATGCATCGCCGCTCATCCGTTGCGGCTTACCTGTCGATGTCGCTCACGTTGTCTGTTTCCTGGCTAGCAAGGAGGGCGAGTGGATCAACGGCAAGACAATGCAGATTGATGGTGGTGCCGCTTGATCTCTCTCTATTGTAATCTTGCTTTAACCCATGTAATGTTTGCTCTTCTTACTTTCAGTAGCTGTTGAATGCCAAAATACGTGCAAGAACAAATCACAAAACCGATGTTTGACGTGGAACAAAACTCCTTTTCGCCACAGTGGGACTAAGAGTTATGTAGCCGGTCGCATGTCAGAGTGTTTTCGCGCTGCATGGTTATTTCGCATAGAGGGACGTGACGTGTCAGGGACGCGATGACCAGGGGATTCATGCCTTGACGGGAGCTCTATTCATATGGGCTTCCCAGTAGTCTTGGGCTCTTCATTCGAATCCATTGTTTTCAGAGCCATAGCAATTTTTCCCGCCCGCCCGTACCTGTATATAGCCTGGTTCTACTCCAGGTTTAGCTGAACAAGCATTGGGAGTTTTCTTGACACTGGGGGAACTACATATGCCTCTTCAGATAGCTGGTAGCCCCGGTGTTGAGACCCCGCAACAACATCTATACCGTTTCAGGTGTTTTGGTGACTCTATATGATGGCAGGTGAAGGCTGACGGAGCCAAAAAGGGTGCAAGACTAAAGTAGCGAAATAAGGATACACCAAGCGAGCTGTCACTGTTCAATTTGCGTACGCAATCGAGTGAATGACGTAGGGTCCATTTGCTATCTAGATGTTTCCCTTTTAATCTGGGCTAGGACGTGTAGTGCTCAATCATACAGTTAAACTAGTACTGCCAAGCGATCCATGCTTCATACTCCTTTGCCGATATCAGCCTCATGCAACGGTACTTGCTGCCTGTCGCGTCTCGATCTGCTTGTTCTTGATCGAATCGAGATTTTCTACCGGAACAGCTGGATAAGGCAGGTCCAGAAGATGAAGGTCACCAGCGACTTCTCTGTACATCGGTAGGTTGTACACGTCATCGAACCATCTGGTCAGCGACGGGTAATCGAGCTGCAACCCTTTGCGGAACGCCATGAAGGCTACAGTAAGCATGCTGATCAGGAAGAAGTCGGCAACAGTGACCCGCTCGCCCACGAGATATTTATTAGCCTTGAGGTGATCATCCGTGAGCTTGCAGTTCTGGTGCAGGGCCTCCAGACAGTCGTCGCCATTTCTTCTAACGGCTTGGCGGCGCCCGATCAGCGGAAGTATGCAGCCGCCCACAGCAGGTAGGAAATCTGAGTTAGCCATAGACATCCACTTGAGGATGTCGAAATAATCTCGACGAGTCGACCCGAGGAGCGTGGTGGTATCGCTCTGGGACGTGACTTTTGCGAAGAGTTGTCAGTGCCACGCCGTATGAATGCTGGGGACGCTTCACACCTACTGTAAAGGGCGATGGGGATACATTCGGTAAGCACATAGCCATCAGCGCCTACGAAGGTAGGCACTTGACCTAGAGGGTTGATCTTCAACAAAGCCTCATGTGCCTCCTTGTTGTCCTTATCGGCGTATTTGAGATCGAGATGGAGACCGTTGGCTATCGCTATGGCCCGGACGGCAGTTGAACGGGGATTGGGCTTGATATACGATTGCAATCAGCACACCGCGATGGAAAACGGTAGACATTGAGTCCTTACCTTGTGAGTGTAGAGTGTGCCGAAAGACATGCTGAATCAGATTGTTGACTTCGATTTGGCGTATGAGTATCAATTGCGTCAAAACGGTGGTCCAATGCTTTTTCGAGTATGCCAGCCAAGCTCACATAATGACTTCTTCAAAGAACGAGGTTTCTGGCAAGACGAACAACTCGGCACCACTAACGCTGCTTTAGCGCCATGAGAACAGGAGTTCCGTGCAAACAAATATAGACCCCGACATTCATCTCCGCTTCCGACGAGGGAAGAATTCGGAAATCAGTCACGTGATCCATCAGTCAAGTGTTCATGTCGGACTCCGAGGTACGGAAAAAAGCACGGAGACCTCAAAGCGCGCTTCGTAACAGTGGAGTCCGTGAATGTTGGACTAAAAACTCAACATGAAATTTGTGAGAATCCGATAATTGACAATGCAGAGCTTTTCGAGGAAGGAAAGCAATCTTCACTCCTTTTTTGATCTCAGCTCACTCAGCCTTGTTGTCTGGTAGGATCGGATGAGTAAGCGGCAACCGTCTCGCATGTAACAATACGTTGGTCTCACTCAAATCGTTAGTTGAAATGCTTCTAGCATTGGTTTCAATCTGGAAAATCAACATTGGAGTTTTGATAAGAAGCATACATAATATCATTGAGCGTAAATTATATCATATAAGTTACTCTTGACCTGTACATACATGAACTCACACAATGAACCGACTCAATTGGAGAACGAGATCGGATGAACCTCGGGTGTCACAATGCTGCCACCGCCATTTTGTGCTCGCAAAATGTCTAGTTACACTCCACTCCAAACCACTTCTTCTCCCCTCCCCTCATTTCAAAAGCCACTCTCCCTTCCTCCGCCAACTTCCTCAGTACCTCGTCCATGAACGGTTCCAGCGCCATCTCTCTCACCTGTTTATCAATTTCTTCGCCATGCATTGCCACCACTAATTCCTTGAGCGTCACGCTTCCGGTTCTCCCCCGTCCCACGGTCTTTTCTTTACGCTTATTTCCATCCAAAACCTGCATGATTTGCCTTTCGCGTCTCAGCTTTTGCGCCAGCTCACTGGTGATTTTGGCAGGGAGGTTGCTGAGCGCGGCACCGTGGGCAGGATAACCAACAGCACAGTTCTGTGACTGCATCGTGCGCAACGATGACATGTAGATGTTGAGTTCTTCCACAGCACTGGTTCCGTGACCAAGGATATTGTCCCCAGTGAACATGGCGTTTTCTTCTTCGAGGACAAAACACATGTGGTCGTCTGAATGACCTGGCGAGTGCACTGCGCGGATGGTGGCACCTTCAACACCGAAGGTTTGCCCGTCCGTGATGGATTGCTGACCTTTACCCGGCGTATTTTTGTATACCGAAGTGGAGAGGGAGGGATAGAGATGGAGAAGGTCGGGAACTCCGCCGGTGTGATCGCCATGCCAGTGAGTTAGAAGCACACGGGATAGGGCGATGGATGAAGTGGCGAGAGTGGAAGCGACTGATTCTGCCCATTGGGGGATGCCTTGGCCCGTGTCGATGATAAGTCTTGATGGGCCTGTACCGACGATGTAGGTATTTGTTCCTTGGAGTGTAAACTGGAGACAGCGTTAGTCGCTGGGGAGCCTTGCGAGAGCAAGCAAACTTGGATTATTGGGAAGGTGTGGGCTGATGGTTACCTTGCCTGCATTTTGACCCAGCAAACGAATCACTCGAGGGCTCAGTCGCTCCACCTCCTCTAGGTTGGGCAAGTGCTTTTGCTGCGATGAGAGGTAGTCCTCAAAAGCACAAGCATTGAGCGTTTTGTTGATCTGACGGTAGCCTCCTGCACCCATTTTGAATGACTACGAGTGACAAATGAAGCGGGTTCTTTTTGACCTGGGGGGGGAGACGCTATTGACCTTTATCGGCCTACAAACTGAGTCAAAACTATCAGAAGGATTCACCGACGAGAACTTTTCCGTTCGGAGTTCACTGGAGTATCATCGGTGTGCTACTCCGAGATGCAATGCCGAATATAGGCAGCTGCGATGAGGTCAGAGCTGGATTTCCACAAAGCCGTGTAATTTACAGCAGATTTGCATTCTGTTTCGGAATATTGATCAATGACACCATAATCGATCGACATGCACGGGACCCGAAATGATCCTTGTGACTCCTGGATTATGGTTAAAGATGGCTCTTCTTGCTCGAGTTCGCACTCCACATCTACCATGCCCATCGACACGCCACCTTCATGTTCTCTATGTGAATCTCGCAAGATGAAAGTCATTTACTTTAGCAACGAGTTTCCGCACGATGACCTACAAGATCTACTTCGCCTGCTGCACAACCACAGCAAAGATAGACGTCACGCTGTCCTGTCTAGGTTCATTGACGAAGCTACTCTGGCCATTCGCGACGAAGTACGGCGGTTACCTACCGCACTCAAAAGCTTGATCCCGCCTTTCGAGACAGTTTTGAGTCTTGCAGATCATTCAGAACTCCGCAAAGGGCCACTCTCTGGATCTGTAGACGGAGTCTAACTTTGCGTAGTCGAGCTGGCGACATTCATAGGGTACTTAGTATCCATCCTTTCAAGCGTTCATGAAGTGTTCTCATTGACGCTGCTAGATACCATGAAAACTCCCCTGACAAATTCGACTTCGATTCTGTAAACACTTGTCTCACGGGCTTAGGCATCGGTCTATTGGCATCAGCCGCAGTCTCATTATCACCAACTTTGGCAGACATCGTCCTTGCTGGTGCTGAAGTAGTGCGTGTTGCCTTCCGCCTTGGTGTTGTAGTAGATGAGGTATCGCAAAACTTGGAGCCGCGCGACTTGACAGGCTCACCGGATAGTTGGGCCTTTGTGGTACCGGATGTCGCGGTAGATGACGTTCAAAAAGAGCTCGACTCGATACATACAGGGGAGGTCAGTTTGAATTTGTCTCGTCCTGCAGTCACACGTAGTGACCAATACTCTAGAAAATACCCGAATCCAGCAAGGTCTTCATCAGCGCACTGAGTCGAACTTCAGTGACTGTAAGCGGCCCGCCATCCAGACTGAAAGCTCTTTTCCTTCGTTCGGAATTTTTCCGTGATCGCAAATCCATCACCCTGCCTGTCTACGGAGGTCTGTGTCACGCGAAACACATTTACACTAAGCAGAATGTGGATCGTGTTGTTCGAACAAGCTCAATGGATTTATTGAATTCCAAATTCCCACCGGAGATACCCATCTTTTCGACCGGTACAGGAAGACCATACCAGGCAGAGAACGCGAGAGGAATGTTTGAACAAATCATCTCGGAACTCCTTACTCAGCCAATCCAATGGGATAACGTTATCCAGGGTGTAGTCGAGCGTGCCAACAATACCGCAGCTTCCGAGTGCCAGCTGCTTGTCTTTCGAATCTCCCTTCCCATCCATGATTTACTGGCAGCTTTGAAATCCGGACCCCAGCCGTTCGAAACGTCGACACAGGACCTCGTGCCGTGGGTTGTCAAGAAACCTATAAACGAAGGAGCGCCTAGAGGGACGATGCAATCCAAAATCGCGATCGTGGGTATGTCATGTAGGATGCCCGGAGGAGCGACAGACACTGAAAAATTCTGGGACATTCTGGAACAAGGTCTGGACGTACATAGAAAGATACCGGCTGATAGATTCGATGTAAGGACACATTGTGATCCTACTGGAAAAAGGCTCAATACCGGCCAAACTCCGTATGGCTGCTTCATTGACGAACCTGGCCTTTTTGACGCACCTTTTTTCAATATGTCACCTCGCGAAGCGCAGCAAACTGATCCGATGCAGCGACTTGCCTTAGTCACAGCCTACGAAGCTCTTGAGAGAGCGGGTTACGTCGCGAACCGAACAGCTGCGACGAACTTGCACCGTATTGGGACATTCTACGGCCAAGCCAGTGATGACTATCGTGAAGTCAATTCGGCTCAGGAAATTAGCACTTACTTCATACCAGGCGGATGTCGTGCGTTCGGTCCAGGACGCATCAACTATTTCTTTAAGTTCTCGGGACCGAGTATTAGCTGTGATACCGCTTGTTCTTCAAGTTTGGCAACAATACAGGTCCGAGTGATGTCTTCGCCTTTAACAAATGAAGAACAGTACTAATGCTTCTATATAGATGGCTTGTACCTCGCTCTGGAGCGGCGATACAGACACCGTGGTAGCTGGAGGAATGAACATTCTGACTAATTCCGACGCTTTTGCTGGTCTCAGTAATGGTCATTTCCTTTCAAAGACTCCTAATGCATGTAAAACTTGGGACTCCGAAGCCGATGGCTACTGTCGGGCAGATGGCATTGGATCGATCGTAATGAAGAGACTCGACGATGCGGAAGCAGATAACGACAATATCCTCGGCGTTATCCTTGCGACTGCGACGAATCATTCGGCTGAGGCCATTTCCATCACCCATCCTCACGCAGGGGCTCAATCTTATTTATATAGGCAAGTAATGAGCAGAGCAGGGGTGGATCCCCTTGATGTTAATTTTGTAGAAATGCACGGCACTGGCACCCAAGCCGGCGATTCGGTTGAGATACAGTCTATCAGCGATGTTTTTGCTCCAATCACGAAGCGTCGCAGCCCAAAACAGCCCCTCTACATTGGCGCTGTCAAGTCGAACGTCGGTCATGGAGAAGCTGTTGCTGGAGTGACGGCTCTACTAAAAGTTCTACTTATGTTTCAGAAAAGCGCTATACCACCACATGTAGGCATCAAAAATAGCATCAACCCTGGGTTTCCGAAAGATTTGGATAAGCGAAACCTTCGAATTCCTTACGAGAAACAACAGTAGCCTCACTTACCTGGGAAGAAACGTGTTGCTGTTGTGAACAACTTCAGTGCCGCTGGTGGTAATACGACCCTCGCGATTGAAGAAGCACCCATAAAAGAGACTTACGAAACAGCCTCTCGCTCAACTCACGTCATCGCCGTATCTGCCAAAAGCAAAGTATCGATGAAAGGAAACCTTGAGCGCTTCATTGCTTATCTAGACGCAAACCCAGATGTTTCGTTACAGAATCTTTCGTACTCAACGACAGCTCGACGGTATCACCATAATTATCGCGTGGCAGTATCTGCATCGAGCACTGCGCAATTGAGGAAGCAGCTCGCGCCCTGTCTTGAATCAGTCGACTCACACAAACCGATCCCGACGACGGGCCCGCCCCCTATCGCATTCGCTTTCACCGGCCAGGGATCGTCTCACAAGTCAATGAACCTGGAGTTGTTTCATGATTCCCCCTATTTTCAATCTCAAGTTCTGCATTTGGACTCTCTCGCTCAAGGACAGGGCTTTCCGTCATTCATCCAAGCGATCGATGGGAGTTATCCACAGGATCGTGCACACACACCAGTCGTCACACAGCTTGCTCTCGTCTGCACTGAGATCGCACTCGCTAAGTATTGGGGCTCTCTCGGCGTGAAGCCTAATGTTGTCATCGGACACAGCCTAGGGGAATACGCAGCCTTACATGTAGCTGGCGTACTCTCAGCTAGTGACACCATCTATTTAGTTGGCCAAAGAGCTAGGCTTCTTGAGAAGAAATGTCAAATTGGCAGCCACAAGATGCTGGCTGTGCGCGGTTCGCTTGCCGATATAAAGAAGAGCGCTGGCGGCAGGTCGTACGAGATTGCCTGTATCAATGGACGAGACGACACTGTGATCAGCGGAACTCGACAACAGATTGATGCGATATCTGGACCTTTGCAATCGGACGGCTTCAGGTGCCTCAGTCTAGACGTCGCCTTTGCATTCCACTCGGAACAAACAGATCCTATTCTTGACGAGTTCGAGGATATTGCAAAGAGTGGTGTCCTCTTCCAGGCGCCAAATCTGCCTGTTATATCACCTCTGCTAAGCAAGGTTATTTTCGACAACAAGACTGTGAATGCAAACTACGTGCGACGTGCCACCCGGGAGCCGGTCAATTTTCTCTCCGGGCTCGAAATAGCGCAGGTATTCTCTACTATCGACGAAAAGACCGTCTGGGTCGAGATCGGACCTCATCCTGTCTGCATGGGCTTCGTCAAAGCCACGCTTCCGTCGGTCAATGTCGCTGTTCCCTCCCTTCGCAGAGGCGAGGATAATTGGATGACCATCGCGAAGAGTCTTAGTGCCCTACATTGCGCTGGAGTAGAAATTGAATGGTCTGAATTTCATCGCCCTTTCGAAAGAGGACTCCGCCTCTTGGACCTACCGACGTATTTTTGGAATGACAAAACCTATTGGCTTATGTACAATGGAGATTGGGCACTTACCAAAGGTAACACTTACTACGATGCCGAAAAGGAAGTCACGGCGGCACGAGTAATGCCTCTGCCGAGATCTAGTTTGAGAACTTCGACCGTACAGCAGATTATCGAGGAAAACTTCCAGGGATCAACTGGGAAGGTGGTTATGCAGGCGGATTTGATGCAGCCAGAATTTCTTGCGGCGGCTAATGGACACAGTATGAACGGTTGTGGTGTGGTGACATCTGTAAGTCAATCCCATTCCGTCGACTTGGTTAACATAGTCGCTGATGACGGTGCTTACTTTGTGTATAGTCTATTCATGCAGACATTGCATACACCCTTGGATATTATCTTTACAGAAAGCTCAAGCCGGATATCAAAATCTTTGGGATGAATGCGGCCAATCTGGAAGTTCTAAAGGGCCTCGTGGCGCAGAAGAGCCCCAAAACGCATCAGCTCATCCAAGTTTCCGCTGTCACTGCAGATATCCACTCGGGTACCGTCGATCTCAAATGGCATACTGTTCACTCCAACGGCACAGTCGACGACCCTTTCGCCAGCGCCAATATCTACTATGGTGACCCCGATGAATGGCTCACATCCTGGGTCCCCAGCACTCATCTAGTTCAAGGCCGCATCCAAACCCTGGAGCGGCTGGCTGAAGAAGGTACTGCTAACAGAATCTCCCATAGCATGGCCTACCGTCTTTTTGCCAACAGTCTTGTCGACTACAACGCCAAATATCGCGGCATGCAGTCCGTAATCCTTCACGAACTCGAAGCCGTTGCCGACGTCATTCTTACAACAGACAAAGCTGGCTCGTGGACAGTCCCACCCTATTTTATTGATAGTGTCGCGCATCTCGCCGGTTTCGTTATGAACGTCTCCGACACCGTTGACACTAAGGCAAACTTCTACGTCACCCCCGGCTGGGGTACTATGCGTTTCGCGCGCCCTCTTGTCGCAGGGGGTAAATACCGCTCCTATGTCAAAATGATACCGTCAACCGAAGACCCCAGTCTCTACCTTGGCGACGTCTACATCTTGCAGGATGGCACCATCATTGGCATGGTCGGTGGCATACAATTCCGCCGGTACCCACGCATCCTCCTCAACCGCTTCTTTTCTGCCCCAGATGAGGCGTCCAAATCTCATGCCACTGTGGCAGCAGTATCAACATCGAAGCCAGCATCTGCTCATTTGGAAACAGGCCCCAAATCCGCGGTAGTCACACAAGCTGTCCCCTCTACAGAACTCGCACTTGCAAAATCCACCTCAGAGTTGGACACGGTTCCGGTCACGGTTCCAACGACAGTTCACGCTAGTGCCCCGGTCCCTCTTGAGTCTGACAGTATATCCGCCAGAGCCATCGCGCTGATAGCTGAGGAAGCTGCGATCGAGCTCGAGGACCTTCAAGATGAAGCAAGCTTTGGAAGCCTGGGCATTGATAGCTTGATGAGTCTAGTTCTTGCCGAGAAGTTCCGAGATGAGCTAGGTGTTACAGTTTGGGGGAGTCTATTTCTAGAGTATCCGACCTTGGGAGATTTGAAAGGTTGGTTGGAAGAATATTACAGCTAGACGGGGAAAGGCAGTTGGCCGTTAAGATTGTGTTATAGATCATTGGATTGGAGAAGATAGCGATTTACTATTCGTTGGTCTTTGGCTTTTGGTCGTCGAGACTGAGGCTGGTGACGGGATGCTCAAGCCCGAACACACTCTTTTATGAGCATCCCTTATCGTCTTTTATGAAGACACTCTTTAATCTTTGGTATAGGCTTAAACTTGTTGGACCTTTTATAGACACGTATTGAACATAGATCCTTAGTCACTGCACAATTTGACATCACCGTTGCCTCCACTTTCTCGAGTGACTAAACTTTCAGTCGACCTCAAAGACATCCTTTCCCAAACTCACAGATTCACCCATCCCCCCTAATCCCCTCCCCAAAAAACCGCCCTCCCCTTCTTTTCTACCCCAAAACCTGCACCAACCCACAAACCACCAATTCAGTCATCTCACGGAGATCCAAAAGCGTCGCTAAAATACATTCCGACCTCCCGTTGTAGAACTGCGAATTACACACGACCACGGAATCCATCTTCTCCGCGTATCCCGAGTCTACATTCTAAAGCCCGATGATCCACGCAGTGACGCACCACCAACTCCTGAAGCTAAGTCCCATAGGCTCGAAAAGAGGCCGAATTGCTCCCAAGAGCCGAGGCTCGCGATCTCCGGCCTTTGCAGCCTTCGGCTTCCGAGGCTTAAGCCACTATCCGTCATCTACAAGTTGCTCCCTAACGCAAGCACCATCTTTCAATCCCAGCCGTCAAATGTCATAATTAGACTTCATAAAGCCACTCTACACGAGTTACCACTCTGACACCCGGCTAGAACCGCCAGCCAGCATGGTCTCCCCCTCCACGTCGCCAATGGGCATCCAGGAACCTTTGAGCGCATCAAAAAGCCAACTCCTTTGCCTGACCATCTGTGGCTACCGGAAGCCAGGCATGAGCGAAGAAGACTACAGGTATCATATGACCCAGGTTTCGGCGCCGATGACACGCGATTTGATGGTGAAATACGGCGTCGTGCGGTGGACGATGGTGGGTCCCCTCTGCCTCTGTCGCAACCATTTTCTCCTCCCCTATCTCTCTGATCTTCGGAGCTGAACAAGGACTTGCGGCTGCTCCTCCAACATCCATTGCTGGATTTTGACAAGACTGAGTACAAACGCAACGACTTGCTGACGGAAACCCCCAAGATTCACAACACCACCGCCACGCGAGCGCTTATGTCCCAGCTCTACGACCCGCAATTTGCCAACGTGGCGGACTTCGACTGCTTCAGTCAGGCTGTTTTCAGGAGCCTGGACGACTATAAAAGGATGAAAGAGGATGCGTGGTACAAGGAGTATTTGGTAGGAGATCATGAGAAGTTTGCTGATACAAAGAGAAGCAAGTAAGTCTAATTATCATAACACACTTCTTTTGTGATCGCGTATCAAGGCGAGGCGGAGAGGACCGACGTTATAGGTGGATGGGCAAAGTTATGATTGCTGGAATGAAATGGACAAGAAAATGACACTGACTATTTCCGGTGGTAGGATGACCATTGGATGGATCGAGGAGTTTGTAAGGGATAAAGCGGTCGTTGATGGGATGGAGGGTTAATGGATGACTTAGTAACAGGCACGGATAGTACGAAGCAGGCAACTGATTGTGGTTCACGCCTTTTCACGGCAGAAAGATAAAGAAATTGCGAGTTTACCTGCTCGAAATGCTAGTCAAGCTACATATCGAGTAGAGACAGAATACTAGAAACAGCAGGGTATAGAAGAAATTGTCGTGCGTTCATATGACCCAGCGCCTTGTGCTAAAACCTGTCAACGTCTTCATCCGCAGCTGCCAGACCAATAATCTTCTTTCACCCTTCAAGGCTCCTCGAGAGTCATACCCCAATCTGAGTCTCTGGTGCTGCGGTATCCTGGTCGTTGCTTGACTGCTGACTGGCGACGGTGTACTACTATAGGACTTAGGGGCATTGCATGAATGAGGGGCGCCTGGCTTCACTGACATTGCAAGGTCCTTACCTAGAGTTATTGAAACTTAGCCCTGACGTCAATCTAAACATGGTTTGATTCGAGTTTGAGCAGGCTAACAAGACCCTTCAAACGTGGGCCGGTCATACAACTCTCCCAATAAACCTACGTAGGGCCCTACACCCTGTTTCTCGTGCCATGGCTGGACTAGATCGACCGATTGAGATCCAAGAGTCCAATAAGATTTACTCGCCATCCCAAAGGTCTCGAGCTTCCTTGCTCTAAGAATGGTTTATAAATATCATGGCTATAGCTCGCGAAGGTGTCAAGATATTGCTTCTATTGTATAAGGCTTGTTGACAATTTACATATAAGTCTTGGCGTGAGATTGGTCTTCGGGGTTCTCTTTTTCGAACTATGTTAATTCGTGAACAGCATATAGGCCCTTTTTGAGAACGGTCCTTTGCAACTAAGGCGTAAACTCATTAAAGGTACTAAGAGCCAACTCGACAGCGGATTTTGGACTGCTCCTGATCCTAAAAGACTGTACATTGAGGACAAGTTCACATCTAGAAAAGATTAATCTACCTAGCTGTCTCTTTAGTCTGAACGTAACAGCCATTGAATCTCAATGGTCTCACCACAAGGGAATTGTGAGAAGAAGAAGACCCTATCTCGGTATTTACTTGCTGACATATCATTATCACACGCGGAAAGATGCATTTCGGGCCGAGATACTCTGACATCGGGAATGCGATAGGCAACGGGGAGCGACACAAGCCTCCGCCGATGAGCACCAATACACCCTCATGTGATGCGTAACCCGAAATGGTATTTTTTACCTCTGGTCAAGGATCGTGAAACATTTCTTGCCGTGACTCAAGTAGCGAAGGCTTCCAGTCGCTGCAATCGTACCCGCTTTCTTTTCCGTATTTCATCCTATATTCTTCACTTGAAAGGAAAAGACGCAATTATATATATCCTGTCTCTCCCCCTCACCGTAGCAAGATTCCCATAGTCCGTCCTCGCCTCCACCATGTCGGCCCAGGTCATCCCCTTGAAAATAGGCTCTGAAGCCATCGCTGTAATCACAGGTTCATTCCTATCTGGTCAGTATCTATCACTCTGCCCCCTTCCTCCCACCCTTTAACATCATCACTTAGACTAACAACCTCACTTACCTGCCTAGGCGCCATGACATCCCTCTCCCTCCTCGTCGTCCCCGTCCTCCTCGATACCAACACCGGCCAACCCTCCCAGCTCGCTACGCAATGGGTCCGGGTCTACCACTACGGCCACCAAATCTACCCTGCCATGGCCGTCACGACGTGCCTGTTGTATGGTTTCGCCGCAGTCACGAAGCATGGCGCTGGGAGTCCGTGGCAAGTGTTTGCGGTGGCGGCAGCTATGACGTTGGGTATGGTGCCTTTTACGTGGGTTTTTATGTCTGGCACGAACAGCAAGTTGTTTTTTAGGGCAGAGGGGACGGGAGAGGTCGGAAAAGATGGAGAAGGAGAGGTGAGGGGACTCGTGTCGAAGTGGTCTGCGTTGAACTATGTGAGGTCGCTATTCCCATTTGCAGGAGCGGTCATGGGGTTGATCGGAAGTTTCGAGCTTGTTGTATTTTAGAAAAGCAGAGGGAGGGAAGGGTTTGCTCGTGTTCTTCGTTGATCGCGTCTCTGTTCTTACAGGGGTGGAACCTTGTCCAGCGTTAGAGTAGGGGTTCCCATCGTCGGACAGGAAATGCCGGCTTTTTACCCAGCATCTAAGAATCCCTCCTTATGGCTCATCGTAGTTTGCGATAAAGAAACATTTACAGCGAGACACACCTGTGGTGATCTGAAAGAATAGAAAATGTAGGCTAAAGGCCGTTAGCTATGAGGGATAATCGGAAATGATAGAGAGAGAATTAGTGGGAAGGAGGGAGACCCAGTGACAAAACTTCACGAAAAGCCTTGCGTCGTGGCCGACATGTCACGTGGATTCTTGAATCTGGAGCTTCATTTGAAAATCACTATCATGCAGTACATGCGCGAGCTCAGGCATTAGGTCTAGTCTGAAATCAACAGATTTCATGAATCACATAGCCCCCTGACATTAAGCAATTGAGGTGCAAAGAGAATGGGAGGAACTTGTGATCTGCCTTATGTTGTACGTTCTGGGCTCATCAGCAATGCCATGTTTGTCGTCATACTTCTCCAAATTTCTGCCATTGGTCACGTTTCACAAGGCTGCGCACTGTGATCGAACAGGCAAGGGTCGATGGAGTGCACCAACTCTGCAGGCCCCGCTACCTGTCTTAACAGGCAAGGAAGCAATGACAGGTGGCTGTCCTTTTGATATATGCTGAGCGCTAAACGATTCACGGTGACCGCGCGGTGGTCTGCAACTCCTACAAAAACCCGAACCGTCAATGCATCAGCATCCAGTGCAGCTCAGTCGTGCTCCGCGCAGGTTCAAAATACCCTCAGGGCAGAAATATTTGGTGACTGTAGCCCGCTGTATCAACTGACTACTACTTATGTCTCGTCACAAGCCGAAATGTACCCATGCTCAGTGTAGGCCAACTAACAATTCTTGATATTCGCTACTAACCCAAGAGTGGAAGATAAGGATGTAGCCACGGAAAGAAGTGCCTCAGAAGGCTGACAAAAAACAAAAACGGTAGTCCTGGTGGGACCTTCGCACTTCCTCCGCTGTTGTTCACACTAACATTCTTCATATCGTAGCGATTGTCGGAGTCCTCAGCCGCTTCGACCATACCGGCAGCTAAGTCAAGGTATGAAACGAAGGTCTCCTGCTCGTCGAAATCGAGTCTGTGACCCCTCTGCCGGTCAAGAGCCAAGCCACCGGGTTTGATGAAGATAGTCGAAAGCCAGCCTTGCTCAGCACGCAACATACGCTCTTGCAACCTCAAATCTTCGTAGATGTTCGAGTTGGCCCGCAACAAAACCCAATGGAACCATCCCGGGATATTGCAACAAAGCTCGTCCGTGAGGCTGGAGGAAGATAGCACGACGATCTTTGGTAGCTTTGTACGCGGATTCGCCTCCGCTTTGAGTTTTGCTAGGGCGGATACGAGGGTGATGGTAGTATCCTGGGAAAGACGGCAGCCAGGCACATTGTCATTCATAGAGACAGCAAGGAATGCAGCTTTACAGCCACGGATGCAGCTCGCGAACAAGTCTGCATTGTCAAGCTGCCCTTCGAAAATCTGCACATGGTTGGTCTCCACGGCTTCAGGGAACATGCGTGTGAGCTTTGCTTTGTTGCGGCAGTAAGCGTGTATGTTGGTGTTATGAGACTGAAGAAGCACTTGAATCAGTGAGCTGCCACAGTTACCGGTGGCACCAAAAATGGCGTAGTCGGTCATTTTCCGGTGATCCTATTCGTCAACAGGGAAGTGGACGCGATCTGTGGCTGTAGGGGTAAGAGTACGTGTGCTCGTTTGCTTGATGTGTTCCGACAGGTGTAACTCAATTAGAGATATATGATGCAGAAAAAACATTGGCATTCAGCGTTGTATCTATATTAGAACCTCAAGCCTAATTGCTAGGCTCGGAATCCGGACCGCTGAATGCATGAAAAACAAGCAGGCAAATCCCGCAGAGTAAGTTACTCATACTGTAAAGCAGCAAACCAACTATACGATGTCCCGACGGCCCGGTCATATCGGGACCTCGGTCCATTGGATGTTAGGTTAATCATCTTGGGTTGGACGAAGGGTTGGCTACCTCCGAGCTGTGAGCCACCAGATGGCCTCTCAAGACCGAACTATTTTCACATCGGACTCCGAGAATCCTTCCAATTTTCTTATCCAATCTAACAAGATTACCAATATCCTATCTATGGCTAACATCTACGCTAGCTTGCCCATCTCCAGAAGCTCTGGTTGACTAGCAGTCTGCTCAATAGGCACTCGTATGCACACATGTCGTTGGTCACTTATGGGAGCATTACATCTTGTGGATGATGATGTATTTTGTATTATTCGGGTTAACAAGAGCCGGGGATTGGAGATCTGTTGCCAGGACCTACAATAGCATTCATTTTACGACTCGCGGTAGGGTTCTAGGTGCGTAGATGAGATCTTGTATTCTACTCGTGGCATTAAGAGCACCGACGTTCCTAAATAAGTATTAAGGTGATCGTACGCAAGTGACCTTGCTTCGGACACATCTCAACATGAGACGCATTGTGAGCATGCGCGTGCTCCGTTTGGTCAACCACATTGTCGTCGCCACCGCATACATCGGATTCTGCGCTTCGCGTCCTTTTGAGCCCCGCGCTGTCCGCTGATGACATTCACGCATAATTTAAAGGAATAAAAGATTTCTGTAGTATCACCCTCGCCGCAGCATACCAACAATTCCTACCGATAAAGCACGTAGACGCTTGCGAAGATCAACCTCGAGTTGATCAAACATTAGGTTGGAGAATGGGGAAGGGCTTTTGCTGTTAGGAGGTGTATCTGTACCCTCAGCCGTCGGATTGTGCTTTCCATGGCCCCTGAGCCGCTGCGACAGTAGATTTACCAATCGCTGCACCGGATGGAGATTACTGAGGACCAGCTGGGCGGCCATACGTCCTTGATTCTCGCCGTTCATGCAATAGCCGCCCTCGGTAGTTGGAGACTGTGCAATGTGCTCTGAATGGCATGAAGAATGTTCCCCGCCGTCAGGGTGAGACTTGCTCGGTCTCTGGCTATCATCTGTGACTGGTGTCTGACGTGCAGCTGCGGCATACCAGCCCAAGACTTTGAAGACGATGAACGACATGATGGCGAGCAAATACTCGTCTTGTGAGCACTGACATTGCAGCATGTTTATGGTCGCTTCGACGGTCTGCTCATTCTCTGCGATGACAGAACGGACTGTGGGGGGCCGGCATGTCGCATCCTCACTCGAACGCGTGCAGGCTACCGAAGAGTTTGGGAAGAGCTGCTTCAAAAGGCCAAGTGCAAGTATTAGGCAGCAACACTGCGACTCCGAGTGAAGTTTCTGGAGGTTTTGCGCTTCGCCGGCGGCGGAAGATCGACCGGTTGAAGGGGAGAATGGCTCGAATAGGGCTGGGAGTTCGGAGACTGCTTCTTCGATGTCGGGAAACCCGCTGTCAGGTATGAGAAAATCTGCAGCATTGTTAGAGTGTAGCAAGACATCATTGACATGTTTGCAGTGCTTGAGATTGCCTCATACCTGAGGATTGAGCCAGGAAGTCGAAATCGAACGTGTCTGGTATAGAAAAGGACATTGGCGAGGTAGGAAAGTCGCTGAAATCGGTTGTGAGCGTCGATAGCCAAGCAGGATCCGTGGGCGAGAGAGGGTTGGGCACGTTTTCTGGGTCGCCAGACAGAGGGTATCTGGGAGAAGGTTGGGTGAGGTTGGGCGATGTCAATGTATCCATCTCAGATGTGGACTGGCTCGGCCCTGGCAACGCCTGGTTAAGGGAGGTCGTATTGCTTAGTCGGCTGTCGTGTTTACGGCCAGCGCGTTTGGTCGCAACATACTCGCATGCCGCGTTGCGTTTTTCACAACGGGAGCAAGTCGGTTTCCCCTTGTTGCACTTGACCTTGGAAGCCGCACAGGCATGGCAACTGTCTCGCAGCTTGGGACCTGGGAGAATCGTCGACCGGCGAGATGGTGCTGGATGTGTGACTGCTTGTGGGGACATTATCTCTGCCATAATTGATCGACAAGGTGTATAGTTTGAGGACAGACTATGATAGAACAAGACGGGAAAATTGTAGGAAGGATCAGCAAAGCAACATGACGACAGGTAATGACGATAATTTCATCATTCTGACGGGGTAGGTTGCAGTGCAAGGAACTAATCCTAGAACGGGTGCTGTAACCGCCACAGCTGGTGTAGGCTTTCTCTCCGAACAGCCGACGGATCTACCCCTTTGCGATGCATGTAGATCTAATTGCTTTCTTCCATTTTCTGCGAGTTGGAGAGGAATCCCATGGTATCCTCTCATCAAATTTACCAGGGCTGTCACACTCCGTGTTTGCTTTGCAGAATTGCCTGAAATGCCTGAAACGCAAGATAAGAATCCACGCAAATCCTTCACTTTTGAGGTAGTCCGATCCGTTTCCTGCATATTGCCTTAGACTACTGCGAATCCCATATTTCCTATGCTGGTAAAGTGATCGGCAAGATGCGCCTGGCGATACAGGCCAGCATGACCTGCACCGGAGACCATCACTAATATCTTCAAACACGGAGGTACCGCCGTTCGTTTCCCACAGGATAATTTTATGAAACGTTCACTTGGTGCAAGTACATGGAACATTCGTTGACTCGTTGGAACTTCACGGCTCAAATACTCGGTTGACCAATCTATGTATCAATATGAAGCTCTTGAAACCTGTAATTGAGCCTACAATAAATCCCCACGATAAGTCCTCAAAGACGTCATATGGGCTGCGCAGGTCGTAGCCTCAGATTGCAGACTCGCTTAGGGAGAGTTTTGTATGGACAGCCCTACGCTCGTCCCTTGATAACACACCGCCCCGTCTTGACGGACTGCCTCGCTTCAGCATCCGGGAGCCTCATGTTTCCTAAAGTTCCACATTTTCTGTCAGCCTCCATACTCAACTCCGTGTAGTGACTAGTCTTATGAGCAAAGTACAGTATTCAAATGATATATGTATATCAAAGGCCACCGACCGAGCTAGCGGAGTTCTTTGAACCTAGGGCGGTTTATGATGAGATTCTAGGCCCGTAGCTATCTTTAAAATTTAAATCTATTAGATTCCTTGAAAAAGTTTAATTATATTTTTAGTTCTATTTTTTTTAATAAAAAGAGAAAAGAAAAGAAAAAAACTTCGTTACGTATGGTTAATAATAACGTTATATGATATATAATAATTTAATTCTTTAATATATAAATTATATTCTCTTAATTATAATTTATTAACAGTTAAAAATAGTTGTGATTATCTTTGAAAATCTTAATATTTCGCGACTTTTTTATCTCGATTAAAAAGAATAACTATCTAAAGTCTTTTAAAGTCTTTATTAGCACTTTTGTAAAAAGATATAAAGACATTATTATGGTTTCAGTCTGGTGTCTTGCGAGGTCTAAGAAATAGAAATAGATTTAAATACCTTGTCAGCATGAAATTGATCTTTTGACCTGTCTAGCGATCTGCGAGACCCTCGAATAAATCTATTCTTTCGAAGTTACTTTTTGACAAGTATCTATTAAAAGAAAATATTATTTAATTTTTATAATCTTTAATCTAAACTTAATTATTATAGATTTCCATTTTTTACTAAACGACTATATTTAATATTATATATATATATTGGACGGAAAATACAAGACTGGTTCCGAGAACGGAGATCCAAGAAATGGGAAAAATATCAACGAAGAATTCCTATCGCAACGAGAACCCCTGCCCAGGCAGGGAACTTATATGACGGCAGGTTCGACCACCACAAGATGCTGAGGAAGGCTGAGAGCTCGGTCGCTGTCCAAATGAGAAGCGGCAAAATCGGGCTTAACGCATTCCTCAACAGGATAAGGGTTCCAGGTATCGACCCCGACTGCAGGTGCGGATGGAGAAGACAAGATGTCAAGCATATCCTCCTCTTCTGTCCGAGATCGCGGGAGGATAAACCAAGGCTACTTGCGGAGGCGGGTACCAGGGACTTCCAGACAATGCTGACCACGACCAAAGGGATCCGGGTAGCGGCAAGGTGGATGGTTAACTCCGGCTGGTTAAACAGCTTCGAGTTGGCCAGCGAACAACTCCAACGGTCAAGACTACCCCTCGGGGTAGAGGAGACCATTAAGCCCAAAAAGGGCGCACGAAGAAGCGATCGTACCCGCCTCTAGAGGCGGGGGCGATCAGAGATACAAAAGTCAGAGAATAGAAGAGTCGGCGCAAAGAAGTAGAGAGATGTGCGGTGGTGTAATAGGGCTCCTAAGGAGCACAGCAGAAGGGAGAGCGTACTGTTTAGTTGAAGTTTTTGTCCAGAGGTTCGCCCTCAGGTTTCTTCAACGCCCAGCCGTAAAGCTGGTTCAGCGTTAATGTTACCCTCATTAGCTTACATCAAGTAGCTAGCATAGGCGTATAAAACAATCAATCAATCAATATATATATATATATTAAAGCATCGTTATTTTGTAGAGAGATTATTTAAGATTATTAATCGCTCGCGAATTAAATACTTTCTCTCTATAACGTAAAGTAGTAGAAAACTCTCGATAAATACTAACTTAATTAAATTATAGATTCACTTTTAAAATTCTTTAATGTATTTATAGAAGAAAATTATTAGTTTATAATATTTTTTATAACTTAAAATAATATAAATTATATAAGCAAGAGAAAAGAGATTTCAGAATTTAGTAAGAGAAAATTAAATTAATCTCGTAAGATAATTTTTAACAAAATATTCTTACTTTCTTCTCTTATAAAAGTTTGTTTATATAATTATTTATAGAAAATTCATAAAAAAAAAAACTAATTTTAGTTTTTTTGTAAATTAATTCTTTTTAAATATTTTAAATACGATATTTTTATAAACTTTAATACGAATTTCCTTTAATCTAGTCTTTATAATTATGTAACTTAAATTATTTCAAAAGTGCAGATTGGTATACAATGCAGTAATGAGGCCAATGTTGACCTTTGCGGCCTCAATCTGGCATCAACCAAAGGGCACTTCAGAGGCCACCAAGAGTCATATAAAAAGGCTAGCAATTATTCAAAATGACTGCTTACGAACCGTTCTCGGTGCATTCAAAGCTACCCCAGTACCAGTTTTGGAGGCGGAAGCGGCAATTGCACCAATAGAAATCCAGCTTGACCGACTAGTGATGCAACAACAGGCCAGTGGTGGGATTCATCTGGTAACGCAGGAGGGAAACATGCACATATGGAACAAACTGCAAGGCAAAAAGAAGAAGAAACGACTGATACCGCCGTCCCCGGCAAAAGAGAAAGAGGCCTGGGCGCTTCGCTCCTTAGGAGTCAAAGAGTGGCATGAGGCGGCTTGTACAACAAGGAGGAAAAAGAACTGGATCAACCCAATCAAAGACGTAGAGGAATATCAAGACGTCAAAGCAATTGATCAAAGGGTCCAAGACTGGGCCCGTCAACAATGGCTAGATCGATGGTCCAGATATCAAGCGAAAATCTCTACATCGGTTAGAAGTCCGGCTCAGGAAGGCGGTCTCTTTGACAATAGATTCGATTACCACTCCAAGCTACGGAAAGCAGAAAGCTCAATGGCAGTACAACTTCGAAGCGAGAAGATAGGTCTCAATGATTTTCTCTATCGAATGAAGGTACCTGGTATTCGAAACGCTNACCCTAACCCTAACCCTAGCCCTAACCCTAACCCTAACCCTAACCCTAACCCTAACCCTAACCCTAACCCTAACCCTAACCCTAACCCTAACCCTAACCCTAACCCCGAGAAGATAGGTCTCAATGATTTTCTCTATCGAATGAAGGTACCTGGTATTCGAAACGCTGAGTGCTCATGCGGCTGGAGAAAACAGACGGTCAAACACATATTACTGTTCTGCCCGGAACTGGCGAAAGAGAGAAGAGAACTCATTGAACAAGTCGGCACGTCAGATTATCGACAAATCTTGACACAGAAGCACGGAATACGCGCTGCCGCACGATGGATGATCAAAATAGGACGTCTCGATCAATTCTCGCTGGCCCAAGAGCAATTGGCTCGGTCCAAATTACCGCTAGGACTAGACAAAGAAACCNGGCATATGTGGTAAAGATCTGTAAGGGCCATGAGGTCTCTAGGCATGAGGCGGCCTGTCAGAAGTCCAGGAATCCAACATACATCTAGGCCAGATCCGNAACCCTAACCCTAACCCTAACCCTAACCCTAACCCTAACCCCGAGAAGATAGGTCTCAATGATTTTCTCTATCGAATGAAGGTACCTGGTATTCGAAACGCTGAGTGCTCATGCGGCTGGAGAAAACAGACGGTCAAACACATATTACTGTTCTGCCCGGAACTGGCGAAAGAGAGAAGAGAACTCATTGAACAAGTCGGCACGTCAGATTATCGACAAATCTTGACACAGAAGCACGGAATACGCGCTGCCGCACGATGGATGATCAAAATAGGACGTCTCGATCAATTCTCGCTGGCCCAAGAGCAATTGGCTCGGTCCAAATTACCGCTAGGACTAGACAAAGAAACCCAAAACAAGAAAAAGGGTAAGGAGAAGAGGGGAAGCAAAAAGAAGGCATAGAAGGAGACAATCACGGAAACAATAGCGGCAGACTGAAAGAGAACGGAAGTGACAGTGGTTTGTGGCAACAACTTGACAGTCAAAGACTAAGAGTTGACAACAATGATAACACGAGAGGATAAGTTGAAGTTTTTGTCCGAAAGGTTTCTTCAGCGCTACAAATATTCGAGGAACTCCCTGATTAGTAAAGTAGTTTACTAGATAGGCGTATTAAGCAATCAATTAATCAATCAATCAACTAATATACTATTATATATATCTATAGAATTATACTTAGTATAGTATAAATACTAATATTCTCTTTTATATAGAAGAAGATATACTACTCTTTTTACTCTCTATAGTATCTTTCTTTTAGCGTGACTAGTTTCTAGTTATAAAAGAAAGTTCTTCTTCTTTTCTTAAGCCCGATAATGTAAAATCGAGCGAATGCAAGAGATAAAAAAAAATTATCGTGATTTTAAGAAAGAAGATAAAGGATTACGAACGACGACGACGAGAAAGATAAGAACGAGAATAAGAGTATAAAGACGAGAGCGAAGGCGAGAACGAAAGGCGAGAGCGAGAAGACTAGACGAGACGAGAATAGAAGACGAGAGTAAGAAGACTAGGCGAGAGTGAGAAAACTAGACGAGACGAGACGAGAGTATAAGAATAAGAATAAAAACGAGATTACGAGATAAACTACTTAATAAAGAGATTAAATCGTTAACGAAACTTAGAATAAGATCTAAAAAAAGACTCTAATATCGAGATCTAGATAAAGAATACTAGCGTTAAGATCTAGAGAGATTTTAGCGTCTTTAAAATTTAATTTTCTACGCGTAGAAGCGTTAAATCGATTATTCGATCTTTCGTAATATTAGAAAATAAGGCTTAATAGAAGAATTCTTATTCTCTATAGCTAGAACTAGATAGAATTTTAAGATAAAAGATAAAAAAATAAAAAAGAATAGAGAATGCAAGTAGCTCTTAAGAGGCTATCGTCTAGATATCGACTATCGTATAGATAGATATAACTAGATCGAATCTATATCGTAATATAAAATTAGTATTAGACTCTATCGTAGAAGTATCTCGTATCTAATAAGCTATTATTTCGAGGTCTTTCGTTTTACTTCGATGTCGCGTTAAGCTATTATCGATTATATAAGAAAAGCTAAAATATATAACTAAAATTTCTACATATAAGAGTCGAATTATAGTAACTAGTTATATTAATAGCTCTCTAGATAACTTATAAGCTAAGAAATAAAATAAATAAGAATTAATATTTATCTTCTTATTTTCTCTCTTATTAGCTTAGATACTTTACTTTTAAATTAGCTCTATATATCTCGATAATATTAAGGTAATAAGTTTATAGAAGACTCTATACTTATAATATTACATTATTCGAAGAACGTATTAACTTTCTAGCTTTTTTTAAGATATATTAGACTATTTTATTACTATTTTAAATTATAATAATAAGATTTAGACTTAACTTATAGTATTAAATATTCTTTATTATTCACGAAAATATTATTATAGATTTTTTTTTTTGAAACTAAAATTTAAAATCGCACGCTTATTCGCTATTTGAATCGTTACTCTCTATAATTAAAATAGCGTACTCGTTAAGATATAGAAAATTAATAATAGCTTCGTCTAGAAGATTATAATTTAGAATAAATCTAATATTACTACGTTAGCTAATCGAACGAAGCTTTATATTATTCTTCTAAAACTTCTCTGTAATCGTTAAAATATAATTCGATATATTTAATAGACGACTAGTCTAACGCTTAAGTAAAAAGATATAAGATTATCTATATAAAAGAATTAGAGTAAAGTCGTTATTAGATACTATACTCTTAGAGAACTTAACTATATTAATTCTTAAATTAGAACGAAAGCTTATAAGAAGACCTTACCTGATAGGTCTCTGTATAGTCTCTTATTAAAGTAAAGCCTTTCCTGCTGTCAGGGAACGAGGCTGGAACTAGGGCTACCACTTGGTATACTTGGTCTGATAGGGTCAGGTCTATTTACAACACGAAAGACAAGGAAGGAAAGTGGAAAGTGGGCGCTCAGCGCCCCTATATAGGATCAGACGAAAGCCAACACGGCTATCGCATAACCGTCGCATATACAACAGTGGGAATGGGGTTCTAGCAACCCTTGGCTGAGTAGGCTAGATCTAGACTAGATCTGGGCTGGAAGCTGGGCTGACTTCACACCGTGACACCTGCGAGGGCGACGAATACCGAATCTTTCAAGTACTAATATCCCTCACCTGCGACGTAAGTATCGACACCAGAATTGTAAGGGCCATGAGGTCTCTAGGCATGAGGCGGCCTGCCAGAAGTCCAGAAATCCAACATACATCTTGGCCAGATCCGGGAGACTATCCCTCTGGTGCAGCTGTGCGGCTATAGCAGTCGCATAGTAAGTTTGCTTTGCATGGGGGTGCACTCTCCCCTGCTAAATATGCTGCCTCTGAGGATTCCCACTTTGGTTNACACCGTGACACCTGCGAGGGCGACGAATACCGAATCTTTCAAGTACTAATATCCCTCACCTGCGACGTAAGTATCGACACCAGAATTGTAAGGGCCATGAGGTCTCTAGGCATGAGGCGGCCTGTCAGAAGTCCAGGAATCCAACATACATCTAGGCCAGATCCGGGAGACTATCCCTCTGGTGCAGCTGTGCGGCTATAGCAGTCGCATAGTAAGTTTGCTTTGCATGGGGGTGCACTCTCCCCTGCTAAATATGCTGCCTCTGAGGATTCCCACTTTGGTTCCTCAGGATTCAGTCTATCTAGTAACCAATATACGAGTTGCTCAGTCACGCATGCCTAGACCCCGTTACAAGAATCTACGAGATGGCGTTATCAATTTGGTTGACCGTATATAAGGAATATAATCTATTGATAATACTCTAGTTCTTACAAAAAATAGAGATGAATGAGGACATTGCGGTAGATGTTGTAGANAAATCTAATATTACTACGTTAGCTAATCGAACGAAGCTTTATATTATTCTTCTAAAACTTCTCTGTAATCGTTAAAATATAATTCGATATATTTAATAGACGACTAGTCTAACGCTTAAGTAAAAAGATATAAGATTATCTATATAAAAGAATTAGAGTAAAGTCGTTATTAGATACTATACTCTTAGAGAACTTAACTATATTAATTCTTAAATTAGAACGAAAGCTTATAAGAAGACCTTACCTGATAGGTCTCTGTATAGTCTCTTATTAAAGTAAAGCCTTTCCTGCTGTCAGGGAACGAGGCTGGAACTAGGGCTACCACTTGGTATACTTGGTCTGATAGGGTCAGGTCTATTTACAACACGAAAGACAAGGAAGGAAAGTGGAAAGTGGGCGCTCAGCGCCCCTATATAGGATCAGACGAAAGCCAACACGGCTATCGCATAACCGTCGCATATACAACAGTGGGAATGGGGTTCTAGCAACCCTTGGCTGAGTAGGCTAGATCTAGACTAGATCTGGGCTGGAAGCTGGGCTGACTTCACACCGTGACACCTGCGAGGGCGACGAATACCGAATCTTTCAAGTACTAATATCCCTCACCTGCGACGTAAGTATCGACACCAGAATTGTAAGGGCCATGAGGTCTCTAGGCATGAGGCGGCCTGCCAGAAGTCCAGAAATCCAACATACATCTTGGCCAGATCCGGGAGACTATCCCTCTGGTGCAGCTGTGCGGCTATAGCAGTCGCATAGTAAGTTTGCTTTGCATGGGGGTGCACTCTCCCCTGCTAAATATGCTGCCTCTGAGGATTCCCACTTTGGTTCCTCAGGATTCAGTCTATCTAGTAACCAATATACGAGTTGCTCAGTCACGCATGCCTAGACCCCGTTACAAGAATCTACGAGATGGCGTTATCAATTTGGTTGACCGTATATAAGGAATATAATCTATTGATAATACTCTAGTTCTTACAAAAAATAGAGATGAATGAGGACATTGCGGTAGATGTTGTAGAGGGAGGCTTACTCTAGAAATACGTTGGCTTCATCGAGAAGGAGAACGGCGCTCTATTCTGCATATTGTGTAGTATGATAAAGAAGTAGAACGGATGTATTTCTAGCGGGTGTCAAGGACGTTGTGAAAAGTTGGACTTATAGACCACTTCCGTATCAATCTTTGCGATGCGTATTGCAATCATTCTATGCCAGCTTTATACAACCTATTCTACTTCTAGATTCCAACTACAATTTTACCCAAAGCTATGACGTTCTATCCACAACCTGCAACTGTCTACCATTGAGTGCGTCAGGAAACGGTTTGCCAAAGGAAGCATTAAGACCTTGCTGCTCTTGAAATCACCGTATTGTCCGAGGAAACCCGCTGATCCGCCTTCGCCCTTCAATAACACTCTGTAGAAAGATACTTACAGACTCATCGAGATGATGGACCACGAACTTCATATTCTTTCGATATCGACGGCATATGTGGTAAAGATCTGTAAGGGCCATGAGGTCTCTAGGCATGAGGCGGCCTGTCAGAAGTCCAGGAATCCAACATACATCTAGGTCAGATCCGGGAGACTATCCCTCTGGTGCAGCTGTGCGGCTATAGCAGTCGCATAGTAAGTTTTCTTGGCATAGGGGTGCACTCTCCCCTGCTAAATATGCTGCCTCTGAGGATTCCCACTTGGGTTCCTTAGGATTCAGTCTATCTAGTAACCAATATACGAGTTGCTCAGTCACGCATGCCTAGACCCTGTTACAAGATCCTCGTCACTTTTATAATAGCCTACGATCTTATAATCGGTTATAAAGGTTAAATCGCTCAGATAAACCTGGTTTAGCGCTTAAATAATTAATTAACCTTATACGGAAGTATTATTTAGGGCTTATAAAATACCTTAAGGATAGACCATTGCTCCCCGAAACTATCTGATTGANTGGTTACCCGAGATCTCTTCTAGTCTCTTCCTTTTCGGAGACGCCGTCTTCCATCCGTCCTCTGTTTGGGCCGGGGCCGGGATGGGTTGGTCTGTCGCCGAGGGCTCCTTGTACCATTTGGGGGCATTCTCCCTTCTCTGCTTGAGGCGTTCTACCTCCCGTTGGCGGACTCGGCAATCCGAGCTCCATGCCTCGTGATTGCCTTGGCAGACTACGCAGTGTCTCTGCCCTTGGCCCTGGTGGTCTTTAGTGGGGTGGGCTTCGGCGCAGTGTCCGCACTTTGCCGGCCTCTGGCACGACCCTTGTAAATGGCCGTACTGCTGGCATCGGTAGCACTGCTTCGGTCTGCTTGCTGTCTCCCATTTTCTACAGCAGAGCAGTTGGCTGTTCTCTACTATGCCTTCTGCTATATTTTTATTACTTAATATAAGAGAATATTAAGATAAAGTAAGACGATGAAATTAATAAGTTAATTATAATAGCTAAAGCATTTGCAATAAATAGATACTATCGATAAAAATGTAAGGGCCATGAGGTCTCTGAGCATGAGGCGGCCTGTAAGAAGTCCAGGAATCCAACATACATCTAGGCCAGATCCAGGAGACTATCCCTCTGGTGCAGCTGTGCGGCTATAGCAGTCGCATAGTAAGTTTTCTTGGCATAGGGGTGCACTCTCCCCTGCTAAATATGCTGCCTCTGAGGATTCCCACTTGGGTTCCTTAGGATTCAGTCTATCTAGTAACCAATATACGAGTTGCTCAGTCACGCATGCCTAGACCCTGTTACAAGATCCTCGTCACTTTTATAATAGCCTACGATCTTATAATCGGTTATAAAGGTTAAATCGCTCAGATAAACCTGGTTTAGCGCTTAAATAATTAATTAACCTTATACGGAAGTATTATTTAGGGCTTATAAAATACCTTAAGGATAGACCATTGCTCCCCGAAACTATCTGATTGAACAAACTTGACATGACGGAAACGACGGTAGAGGGGATAAATGAGGGAGGAGGAGGTGTTGACGACGGTGGTAGAGCTATCGGAGGGGGAAGAGTGGCGGTAGGCCCCTCAGGCCCACCAACGCCACCTATATCGCCGGGAAATACGACAACGATAACGGAAGAGGGCCCATGGAGTCAAAAGGAGAAGATGGAAGCCAGCGGCCTTATGGTGACCGCGCAGATTATGGAGAAGCTCAACCCTGAGCAGATAGAACCTATGATGTGGCCAATGATTGTGGACGCGTGGCGACGCGTCCAGGGATATATATACAAACGGTAGAAGAATGCAGAAGGGAAGATATGACGCGTATTCAAATATCTCAGACGCGTCTAAGGGAGAAGGAAGAGCGTCTGCTTCAACAGACGCGTCCAGGTGGAAGCTGGGCCCAGGTAGCAGGCGGCCAACAACAACAGTGTCAAGCAGGGCCGGTGCCCTTTGCGATAGCGGCCAGAGGGCCACGTGTAGCGCCAGCGAAGAAACTAGACAACGCGAAGATGAGAAGGGTCACGGTAAAGATCCACGATATAAAGGAGAGGGAGGAGGCCTTAAAAGCCGATAGAGAAGATCTCGTACGAAAGTTTCGAAATGCCGCAAACGAGGCTACGAAAGATATTGTGGCGGCGTTCACGAAGCCGTCAGGGGAGGTGGTATTAGTGACAGCGACAGTCGAGGCCAGAGAGGCCCTGGAAGAGAACAAGGAATGGGCAACGGTCGGGTATCCCTCCGCGGAGATCAAACGCCAAACATTTCCAGCGATAGTACATGGAGTGAGGCGAGCAGCGGTAGATATTGAGAAGCAAGACTCCACAATTGCGAAGATTATAGAAGCGAACAGAGTCCTCCACCCGACTCTCCAGGTAGAGAGGGTATGGTGGTCTATAGGGGCAAGCAGACCAAATCGCCAGGGAAACGAGAAGATAGCATCGTCATTGATCCTAGAGCTAATAACCCCAGAGGCGGTGAACGAAGTAGTCAAGAAGGGTCTCGTAGGGGCAGGGAGCCTTTTGACCTGTGAGAGGTGGGAGAGGAAACCGGCTATTCTACAGTGCTTTCGATGCTCCGAATACGGGCATATGACCTATAGATGTCCTAATCCAGTACGCTGCGGAGAGTGCTCAGGTAAGCACGATACGAGGGAACATCACCCAGACAATAAGATATCAAAATGTGCGGTCTGCGGAGGGGGACATCCGGCATGGTCTCTTAACTGCCCTAATAGGGTAGCAGAGGCGAGAGGTAGACAGAGGCTGGGACGAAAACCCAGACTTTACGACGTGACGGGCCTAAGGGCCATCCCGCGAAAGGAGCCAGAGAGGGATACAGAAGGCTTTATAACCGTGGTAAATAAGCCGTCAAAGAAGAGAAAAGCCGACACGGTAGAGGTGAGCGAGACCCAAAGACCGCCGAACAGGCCTCCAGGTAGACCCCTGGGAAGGCCAAGAATACTCTCCTACAAGGAAGACGGACAATCGACCCTACCATCGAGCCTAAGGAGAGCAGCCTTGGTGGGAGGAAGGTCAACTTGGGCGGAGAATGAACCCAAGCAGATGCAGAAAGACAGCAGAAGCCCCATCTCCACCCAATGAAGGGAGAGACTCTTAAGATCTTGCAGTACAACGTGCGAAAGGAGAGAACGGGAGTAATGCTGCCTCTCCTAGAGAGCCCGGAGGTCCAGGAAATGAATATCCTAGCTATCCAGGAACCATGGCATAACACAAGAAATCAGTCGACGTACAACCTATCGCATAGCTCCTTCTATCTTATCTACAGTGGGGAGAAGGAGACAAGAGTATGTCTATATATTAATAAAAGACTAGATACCGATAGCTGGGAAACAGTGTTCTCTAGTACCGACTGCTGCTCGATAAGGCTACGAAGGAGAGATGGTCAACAAGGGGAAATAATAGATTTATGGGTTCATAACATCTATAATCCATCCCCGGCTTCATATAGTTCAACGACTGGCCTATCCACATTGCCGGTGATTGCCGAAGCTCTTCAGAAACCAGGGGAGCATATCCTTTTAGGAGACTTCAATCTTCATCACCCAAGATGGAACAATAGAGGGAGATTCACCTATCATATAGCGGCAGACATACTTTTAGACATTACAACAGGCCATCAGCTAGAGCTAGCGCTACCTGAGGAATCGATAACATGGAGAGCGAGAGGCCGCGAGTCCGCGATTGACCTGGTCTTTCTATCCCGGGGGATCTACGATACCCTAATTGCCTGTAGGCCAGAGAAGAAGCTCTAGTTTGGCTCGGATCATATTCCAATCTTCACCGAAGTTTACTGGGAACGGGACGAACAACCACCGCCATTACGCCGACGCGCGTGGAAAAAGCTGGAAGATACCAAGATATGCCTAGAGGTAGATAAAGGTGCGGGAGAGCTTGGGAGAGACCTTGGTCTTCCATCACTTCAGACAGCAGATGAAGTAGAGTCCTTCCTAGAGGGAATACAAGAGGGGATTCAGCGGATAGTAGAAGAAAATATACCATGGGCTAAGCCTTCAGAGAGGGCGAAGTCGTTCAACAAAGGGCGACGTCGATTACTCTAGGCCACAGTACCAGCGACATGGAACCGGCAGAGACGGGGATCCCACAGGGCTCCCCGATCTCGCCGATCCTATTCTTGTTCTTTAACGCCCCGCTAATAGAAAAATGTAGAGCGGCGAAGCTTCCCGTACAGGTGGGGGGCTTCGTAGATGACGTCCATCTGCTAGCATATAGTAAGAGCACCGAGAGAAACTGTGAAATCCTGGAGAAAGCACACGAGATCTGTTTAGAATGGGCAAAAACCCATGGAGCCACGTTCGCGCCGAAAAAGTATGAACTAGTCCACCTTACGAGGAGGCCGAAAAGGGTCAATCTAGCAGCAACGATTCGGATTAATCAGGCAACGATAACACCAGGGGCAGCGATAAGAGTCCTAGGCCTTTGGATCGATACGAAACTAAGGTGGGGCCCGCACTTGGCGAAGACCCAGGCGAAGCTCGTCAATCAGGTGAGAGCGCTGAAATTTCTTTCAGCCTCGACCTGGGGGGTCACGCTCCGCAAAGCCAGAGAGGTATATCGGGCGGTAATCATCCCGGTAATGACATTCGCGGCCCCAATTTGGCACGAACCGAAGGGGGCTAGAAGATCTATCGAGACACTGATTAGAAAGTTGACGACGATATAGAATGAGTGTTTAAGATCAGTTCTTAGGGCCTATAAGGCCACCCCAGTCCAGGTCCTAGAAGTAGAAGCGGAGATCCCTTCAGTAAGAATATGACTCGATAAGGCTCTACTTAGAGCAAAAGCGGTTCGGGGAACGCACCCCTTAGTATAGAAAGGAAACCGAAGGATTAGGAAAAGGCTCCGATTAAAAAGAGGGAGATAGGCGATTTTCTTCGTCTCGCTATCTATAAGAAAGGAGGCGTAGACGACTAGCTCGCTAAATCTTAATAAGGTATAGCTAAAGGAAGTTAGATCGAGAAGATAAATCTAGAGAAAGAGGATCTAGGACTAGTTGCTCGCTAGGATATATGGGAGATGGCGATATTATTAATAGAAGCTGGGACCGAGGGAGCGAAATCCTGCTCAGATAGACGCTCTCTTAATAGATAGAGTAGATCTATATAAAGATTTAAAGAAGGCGGAGAGCTCGATAACTACACAGATAAGGTTAGAAAAGATCGATCTTAATTACTTTCTCTATCGTATACGAGTCTTGAGAGTAATAAAAGCATCTTATATATATAGATAATATAGATAAGATACTAAATATATTCTACTATTCTGCTTAGATTATATAATAAGAAGAATAGAAATAATCTAGGCTACAGAATTAAGCGATTTTAACATTATACTATCGACAGCGAAAGACTTACGAGCGGCGGCAAGATAGATAATTCGAACAATTATTCTTTTATAATTCTTACTGACGAGAGTCTAGCTGGAAATAGACTTTAAGAAAAGTTAAAATAATAGAAGTGAGATAATAAATAGATAAACTAGATAAGAAGTCTAATAGAAGTAGCTCTATAGCTATTAACTCGCGAATTGAGTAATAAACGAGCTATAAATATCTAAAATCAGTAGATGAGAGAGTAGTAAGAGGAGTTTTTGAAGGAGACAATCACGGAAACAATAGCGGCAGACTGAAAGAGAACGGAAGTGACAGTGGTTTGTGGCAACAACTTTACAGTCAAAGACTAAGAGTTGACAACAATGATAACACGAGAGGATAAGTTGAAGTTTTTGTCCGAAAGGTTTCTTCAACGCTACAAATATTCGAGGAACTCCCTGATTAGTAAAGTAGTTTACTAGATAGGCGTATTAAGCAATCAATCAATCAAGAGTTTTTATTCGAGAATAATTTCTTCTCTAAGAATACTCGCGATTAGAGTCTTAATAATCTAAACTAGTTCGCGATAATAGTAGATACTTTTATTAGCTTAGGCTAGTATAGGCGTATAAATAATTAATTAATTAATTAATTAGTTATTTAATACTATTCTTATTAATTCTTTTTCTAGACTATTTAATATAGTATTATATTAATTCTTTCGCTAGACTATTTACTTCTTTATTATATTAAATCTTAAGCTATAAACTATTACTAAATAAATTATAGAAGAATATATAATTATAACTACTTAGCGATTTAGTGAGCTATAGATATAATTAGAACTCTATATCGCTTAGACTAAACGCGAAGCTAAGTATTAAGTCTTATTATAGTAAAAGAAGAGGAAGTAAAATAAGAAAACTCGTCTATAATATAAGAGAAGAAAGACTCTAAAAGTTATAGTTACGATATAAGTAGAATAAGAGTATATTATAAAGTAGAAGAGTACTACGAAGAAGTTCTACGATAGTAATACTACTATTATCAAGAATATAGCTTTATTCTCTACGATTCTACGATAGTAAGTTATTACTCGATATAACGAGAAAGTTATTTAAATCTAGTCTATAATTTCTATATATCTCTATATCTAATATATATTCCTCGATATAATAAAATAAGAGAAGAATCTTTTAGAGTAGAGTTAGTTAAGTTATTATAAAGAATTCTAGTTAATTAAAAGACTTTATATCGATCGAAGAGTTATTTATTAGAGTATTATTATTTAATCGATTCTTTATTATATTATATTAGATTGATCTTTTTATTCTTTCTTTTATTCTTTCTTTTATTCTTTCTTTTATTCTTTCTTTTATTCTTTCTTTTATTCTTTCATTTATTTATTATTTATTTAAATATAAAAGAAGATAAAAGCCTTTCGCACCTAAATTTAGTCTATAGCTTTCTCTTTTTCTATTATTTTACGAAGTATATATTATTTCTTTATTATTCTTTAGATTATTCTTTGAATTGTTCTTCGTATATTAAGAATATACGTCGAGAGATATATACTAAGATTAATATATATTTCTCTACTCTCTTACTATAAGAATATAATCTTTTTTTTCTTTTATAAGTATTTATTATAATTATTCTATATATTAGACTTAGTAATCTTAATAAGCTTAGCGTATCTATAAATACTTTTATTCTAGATAGATTTAAATAATTATTAAAAATATATACTATATTATAAAGTTAGGGTTAAAGTTTCTTGATATTTAGATTCTCTATCTCGTTTATAACTTCTCTAATATTAGTTATCTAGATAAGTTAAAATAATTTAAGGTTATTTAATAAGTCTATTAATAGTCTAGACTTTTTAAGTTAATTAAATACTTTATTTAAAATTACTATAACTACGCTCGATTAAAGATTTTATAAGATAGATATTATAATTTTTTATAGTCTTTTAAAATCTCTAATCAATACTAGATCTATCTATTAATAGACTTTCTTATTATACTTTCTCTTAGTATAGATTATTTTAATTATTAATATATAAATATCTTAGTTATTATAGATCGCTTAACTAAGATAGTCTAATATATTTCTATAGATAAGATAGATACTCTCTCGACTATTTAAGTCTTTTATCTATAGATCTAAAAGAACTTTAATTTCTTTATTACTATAATTTCTAACTAAGAAACTTAGTTTATTTTAAACTTCTAGATTTATTATAGTTTTAGTTCGAGCGTTTATAAGTAGTAAAATAAAATCGCATCTTTCGATATAAAATTTAATCTTTTGTCTTAGTGATAGCGAGGATTCTTATAAAATCTATTTATATAGAACTAAATCGTGATATAATTTCACATCTCGAGTCGAAGCTTTTGAGTTCGAGTCTCGAAGTAAGTCTGTGAGTTAAGTTCGTAATACTGAGTTAGTTTTTAAGTGAAAGTAACGTAATATATAAAATCGATATAGATAAAATTAGTAGTTTCGAGAGACGACGAGAGGTTTTCGACTTATAGCTTCGACTAAGAACGACTACGAGAACTTAATTTCGAGACGAAATCTATCAAGAGAGGGCGATAGTATTATAATTTTAGCTCGAGCGCGTATAAGTAGTAGAATAGAATCGTATCTTTCGATATAAAATTTGATCTTTTGTCTTAGTAACAGCGAGGACCCTTATAAAATGTCAGGGAACGAGGCTTGGTAGAAGGATTCTCATTCTCTATGGCTAGGACTAGGTAGAATTCCAAGACGAAAGATGAGGAAACAAGAAAGAACGGGGGATGCGAGCAGCCCTTAAGGGGCTGTCGCCTAAATCGTCGGCTATCGCATAGATTAACCTGACTAGACTGAGATCCACACTATGACATAAAATCTATTTATATAGAACTAAATCGTAATAAGATTAAACTCTATAAGCTTATAGATATCTAAGTTATTCTCTCTATTATATATTATTCTAAAATAGATTGATTTGATTTGATTGCTTAATACGCCTATCTAGTAAACTACTTTACTAATCAGGGAGTTCCTCGAATATTTGTAGCGCTGAAGAAACCTTTCGGACAAAAACTTCAACTTATCCTCTCGTGTTATCATTGTTGTCAACTCTTAGTCTTTGACTGTCAAGTTGTTGCCACAAACCACTGTCACTTCCGTTCTCTTTCAGTCTGCCGCTATTGTTTCCGTGATTGTCTCCTTCTATGCCTTCTTTTTGCTTCCCCTCTTCTCCTTACCCTTTTTCTTGTTTTGGGTTTCTTTGTCTAGTCCTAGCGGTAATTTGGACCGAGCCAATTGCTCTTGGGCCAGCGAGAATTGATCGAGACGTCCTATTTTGATCATCCATCGTGCGGCAGCGCGTATTCCGTGCTTCTGTGTCAAGATTTGTCGATAATCTGACGTGCCGACTTGTTCAATGAGTTCTCTTCTCTCTTTCGCCAGTTCCGGGCAGAACAGTAATATGTGTTTGACCGTCTGTTTTCTCCAGCCGCATGAGCANATGTTGCTCTTTCCTGTAGAAAACTTTCCGTCCATTTAACAATAAAGCTTGGCACTCGCTTGCTGCGGAGGTTGTGTATCAGTCTCTCATGGGAGACATTATCAAAAGCGCCTGCTACGTCTAATGACAATAGACTCGCCACCTTCCTTTTACCACATTTGCCGTGGTTCCAGACCGTGTGGACAGCCTCAGTGAGAGTCTCTAATGCGGTCTCCACTGATCGTTTCCTTCTTGCTCCCATCTGTTGTGCTGGCAGCATTTTGTTTTCCTCGGCTATATTGGTGAGTCTCTTTGAGATCACTGTCTCTAACGCTTTGCCGAGTGTATCGAGAAGTGCAATAGGCCTGTATGACTTCGGCTCAGAGTAGTCTTTTTTACCTGGTTTCTTGAGAATTATCGTGTTTGCTTCTTTAAAGTGTTTTGGGTGGTATCCGACATCGAAACAAGCTTGAAAGAGATGAGAAATCGAGTCTATTAGTTTTGTTTCTGTTACCGTTCGCAGAAACCTATTGGGAATTCCAGTGATACCCGGAGCTTTGTCTGCCGCTGGATGCCATATAGCTTCACGGACTTCTTTGTTACTGAGTCTACCGTTTTCTTCTAGGGGTTCGGGATATCTTGTTTCAGCAATGTCGCTTAAGTCCGCTATCGGTGAAGGGGGAAATAAGACTCTTCTTAAGGCTCTCACATAGTATATTAGTATATTAATATCTATACTACGAAGAGTATAGTCTATATATATATATACGATAGTCGTAAAGAATACTTATCGACTATTTAACTAAGACTCTAGATACGTATATATCTATAGACTATAAAAGAATCGAATCTAATAAAAAAAAAAAAAAAAAAATCGAATCCTCTCTTCTAATCTTCGTCTTCGCCTTTATCTTTAATCTCGCCTCGCTTTTATTTTTCGTCTTTTTTCTCGTCCCTTCTAATCTTTATCTNTGTATCGAAAAGTGCAATAGGCCTGTATGACTTCGGCTCAGAGTAGTCTTTTTTACCTGGTTTCTTGAGAATTATCGTGTTTGCTTCTTTAAAGTGTTTTGGGTGGTATCCGACATCGAAACAAGCTTGAAAGAGATGAGAAATCGAGTCTATTAGTTTTGTTTCTGTTACCGTTCGCAGAAACCTATTGGGAATTCCAGTGATACCCGGAGCTTTGTCTGCCGCTGGATGCCATATAGCTTCACGGACTTCTTTGTTACTGAGTCTACCGTTTTCTTCTAGGGGTTCGGGATATCTTGTTTCAGCAATGTCGCTTAAGTCCGCTATCGGTGAAGGGGGAAATAAGACTCTTCTTAAGGCTCTCACATAGTATATTAGTATATTAATATCTATACTACGAAGAGTATAGTCTATATATATATACGATAGTCGTAAAGAATACTTATCGACTATTTAACTAAGACTCTAGATACGTATATATCTATAGACTATAAAAGAATCGAATCTAATAAAAAAAAAAAAAAAAAATCGAATCCTCTCTTCTAATCTTCGTCTTCGCCTTTATCTTTAATCTCGCCTCGCTTTTATTTTTCGTCTTTTTTCTCGTCCCTTCTAATCTTTATCTTCGCCTTCGTCTTTATATCGCCTTCGCCTTTATCTTTATCTCGCTTTTATCTTTATCTTTATCTCGTCTTATTTTCTTATCTACTTCGCGAGAGCTTAGTCTTTAAAGAGAGAGCTATTATTACGATATAGATCTAATCTAGTTATATCTATCTATACGATAGTCGATATCTAGATAATAGTCTCTTAAAAACTACTCGTATTCTCTATTCTTTTTTATTTTCTTATCTTTTATCTTAGAATTTTATCTAGTTTTAGTTATAAAAAATAAGAATTCTTTTATTAAGTCTCGTTCTCTAATATTTTATTATATTATTTAAAGTTAATAATATCTATTTAATTAACTTCGTTATAGTATAGAAGACTAAAGTAATAGAAAGTCGTCTAGATTAAGAATAAAGTTTAATAGCGAGATTCTAGTCGAGACTCTAATATAGTCGATAATTATATCGATTTTTAACTTCGTTAATACGATAGACTAATATTAGAACGTTTATATTAATTCTTTATAACTTAAAAAGTATTATAAAATAAATAAATAGAGATAAGTCTCTAGAATATTCTCTACGTTAAGATCTACGTAGTATAAACTAACTTTCTGTTAGGAGTGTACCTAGGTGGTTGACCAAGATTCTATTGATGAGGAAGGAACTTGCTATATCTAGGAACTATGGTACATATAGTGGGAGAGTGTGCCAAGACCCTAGCCCATAGGGCTACTTGCCAAGTGCCTGCTTGACACACTCGTAACAAGAAGCAAGCAATAGCGACTAGATACAATCGAGACGTAACTCAAGCTATTTATTATATTAATGACTTAATAATACTATTTCAAAAGAATACTAAGAAATTGAAAGCACGTTGAAGAGAATCGTTTCGAATAGAAGCTTATAACGAAGCTTATAATCGCTTATTCGTTTTATAACAACTTAATAATAAAATTATTCGAGAAACGTATCATAAAGATCATCTAAAGGTGTTTAAGTCTCGTTTCGAATATCTCATCGACTTTAATTCTGATTTATCTTTGTCTCTCTTTCAGATCATCAGACGAAGTCGCAAGAAGTTCTCTGCCGATGCTTTCTAGACTCGAATCCGATGTTTTTCTGGAATTTTGTTCGCTATACTACGAGTATTACGAGTTTGAGGTTTCTTACAGCAAAGTATAATATTTCTTTTGCAGAATTATAATTTTCACGAGAAAAAATACGATTTCTTTCGAAGAATCCGAGGTTTTCTTCGAGAAGTTCGAAATGTTCTAATATAATATGAAATACAAAGAAGCAGTTACTTTGCTTACGTCTATATGCTTGCTTGCTTATTTGCTTATCATAGGCTTTTGTGTATAGCTTTAATTTTCATGTCGCGGGGGCTCCGGCTTCTTTGGTCGGCAGTAGTTGGAAGATGCTTTCAGAAGCTTTCTTCAGACTAGTCTATATAGCTTAGCGGGCTTGGCCTGGGAGGGGTTATGCTTTGCCAGAGCCTTCCGAATAATCTACATCTTCTTCCACCTACACGAGTGCATAGGTACCATCTGTTTTCTATCCTCAGATGAAGTCGACTATAAGGTGGTCTTTTAGGTAATCGACGGGGGGGTTGATTCCTCGCCATAGTCTGTTAGATAATTTGAAACGTCTTCGTGAAGAGGGAGAACTTTAGCCCCAAATTGAGATGCAATCAAACCTCGGTGTTAGTGAACAAAGGGGATTTATTTTCTGCGAGGGCAACGCGAAATCCGCATCGATAGTTGAAGAAGTGTGAAAGGATGGGAGATCACATGCTGTCCAGACAAAAGTCGAAGATGCTCATAGCCGTGATACACACATCCGAGTTGAGTGTAGAGGAGCCTGCCTTCAGAAACAGGCATGTACACTGAAGGTGATTACGTCAAGTTCGGACCGGGCCAATTGCTGATCCAGCGCTGCTGACTTGATCCTCTTCTAAACTTTCCCTTCTGCCCCCCAAATCTGCTGTTCGTTCCAGGAGGTCGCTGCGCATATGCTCCTCGATGATCTCTCTATCATCCTGGTACGTCATAAATTCGTCGTTGTCCATCTTCCTGTAGGTCCAGTAGAAAATGATTGTCTGTACCGCCAATGCAATGGCCAACCCGGCCCAGACCCAGATCAGATACGGATCGACAGTCACGGGCGTCAGGACTTCTCCCAACGCGGTTCCCAGCGCAGTGTTGAACAGAAACAAGGACATGACGACTGCCTTCATGCCTTTTGGGGAACGGGCATAAGCAATCTCGTATGCGGTGACGTTGCAGAAGCACTCGGATATGGCGCCCAGCGCCACGTTGGGGATCTGCCACCAGATGCTGATGGGAGATACGCCGGTGCCGATGGAGCAGGAGCTGGCATAGTAGCCGCAAGGGGAGGTCTGATAGACGCGCCACTGGACAATGGCGCCAATGATGCCGGAAATGGTAGCCAGGATGAACCCGAACGTAATGCGGCTGATGCGTCCGAATTTGATTTTGTACTTCCGCAGCATAGGATAGACGCCATACGAGAGAATTGGAATTACGACAATGATTGAAAGCGCATTGAAGTTCGAGAGTAGATCGTTGGGCGCACCATTTGTTGTCATGGCAGCACCCTGGTTGGTAAGGATGTTTCCGATACCACCGTCGTTGCTATTCCAGATTGGAAAATATAGGAAGATGGTACACGCTGCGTACGTGCGAGCAGTATCATCTACCATCTGATCTGTCCAGGAGATTGGGTTGCCATTGAAGGTCGTGATACCTTTGGCGGCGAGCACGCTTGGCTTCGCAGCGTCCAGATAGCCTCTCCCCCGGAGCCTGAACTTGTTCTGCTTAATTGCCATACCAGTGATCTTTAGTACATTGGTAAAGACCGAACCATCGGGAGCTTTCTTAATTATTTGCTTGTTCAAGATTACAAGTAATGTTGGAAGAAGAAAGTACAAGATTCCAGGTGTGAGGTAGGCAAGCCAGTAGCCAACATCCTTCTCGCAGTAGGTCGTAGCTAGAGCGAAAAAGGCACCCACATTGATCAAGGCATAGAAGATCAACATAATGCGCTGAACAGTAGACTCTGGGTCCATGATGACCTTTTCTCCGCTCTTGAGGACCCTGATATACTCATGTTGATGTACATACTGATCGAGTATTGTCGGCGCGATATTGGGCTTGAACATACCTGTTGGGGTTGTCAGCGACGCTACGAAAACGGGTGTACCTGGCAGAAAGATGCGACTGTCACTTACCCGCGCCGAACGCAAGCAAGAAAAAGCTGATCATGAACGGAGCCATGCCCTTGCCAGCTTGAAGCACGCTGGGGGCGGCTCCACCGATCATGATGATATGAGCACAACCACAAACGATGACACCTATCATAATGGTCTTGTACCGACCCAGCTTAACGTCTGCAACATACGCTCCATAGATGGGAACGGAGTAGGAGAGGAACTGGAAGAACAGCACGAAGGCGTTAGCGAACTGTTCGCCTCGACCAAGAGCTCCAGCAGTCTCCTGTGTGCCTGCTGGAGGGGCCCCAGCACCGTTGCCGCCTATCACAGTCGATAAGTTTCAAAGATCATGTTGCATGGAAACGGGAACACTTCATACCTTTGGGCAGTGGGAACTCGAGGAAGTTAGAGAAGACAGTCTGGACGCCGTAATACGAAGCTCGCTCTGTAAATTCAACCGCACACAACCAGTACGAAACGGATGGAATGGAGTCTGCAACCCTGCGCAATGTGCTTCGCTCCTCGTCCGTCGGTGAAGTATATTCGTGTTCGTCCGCAACGGAAAGCCTCCTCGCGTTCAGGATCTTCTCGTCGTAGACACTGAGACGTTTTTCGGGCTGGTCGACAGTCCCATCATTGAGGGCAAAAGCATTACTGCCATGGGGCTCTACAACATCTTTTGGGGGTTGTGTAGCCACGATATCAGCGAGAATGGCATTATTCAGGGCTGGCAACTGCTTAGCTGGGCTCTAGCAAATCAACAGGCCGATGAGGATACATACCCATATTTTCGGGACGCTTGAGTCTTCAGTCCTCCATTTTTGGTCGATGTTAGTGGAGAGTAAGCAATTAGATAGAAACGAGAAGGAGAGTAGGATTAGAAGCTATCGTGATGATAAGAGCTCTTCAATGTGACGCCATGACATGAACCGAATATCCCCTGACAAGATACTGCACATGATCTTATCTGGTAGCCATTGAGAGGACAAGGTAATCCATCTAGGGAAGGTGCTTATGGCAGGTACCTCAGTACCTGTAGGTCGTCAGGTACCGTTGCGTCACATCATATCTCTATCAGACCTCGGGCCTATCACAGCGTTCCCATCAAATACATAGAGTAGCAATTCGCAGCCAACTGCCTTTTCGTGTTTTACTCCGAGCTTTCCCCGTTCACCATCCTCATTTCCGTATCTTTAAGTGTTGGTTTGATCCTTTATTGAATTCGTCGCAGAAGGATATGATAACCTGGTTTCACCATACATCGTGCAGACAAGCGCTCGGTTCAATACTGTTAATTGAGTACTTGAGTCTTTTACCCGATGATCTGGTGACTTGTCAGAACAAAATACCTCACGACGTAACTGACAAGGAAACGCCAAGTCTGCTGCGCTTGGATCACGAACCATCTGCAGCATATTGCGTTATCCAGACTTTCGCTTAGCTAATTAGGCAGGTATGTATTCTCCGCTTCATGCAGGGATAAGTAGAATGACGTATCATCCTGGGTTTCGATGAAGCCTGCAGCAAAGTCGCAAATGTCGCTGGCTTTTCTCTGCTTTTCAAGAGCTCCTAAGGGAGATAGATAAGGAGAGAATGGATCCGGGAATAAGAGAAGTCGGGAGGGAAGTGCGACATGTATGATTGAAATTCGTGTTAGCAGTCCTGCTCTACTGTTGTTCTGTCCGGTAACCACGCGTTGATTGTCTAAAAGCACGGCGCATCAAAAAGCAGCCCTTTGATCATCCACAATTCACCTTCTTCCGCACCTTAAAGGGTGACTGGCCAAGGAGTCTATACCTTTCCAGAGTCAAAAACAACATGTAGTGGCAAATAATGTACATCCAACCGCAGAATTTGGGGCCTGAACTTCTTTCGACCATGAACTTTGCGCATATCAGATATTCTGCCAAGGTAGCATCAGATAGCGGGACACGCATTTGAACGATAATTTGATCTATATTTAATAATCCTGTTGCGCATATCTATGGTCTTCGAGATCTTTCCGTGCGGGGTAACTCCTCTAAGTTGGCGCTGGAGCTAGAGTAGGATTCATGCCCTGATGGGCCCAGCTTGAAGTCCCCCACGGGTTCGTATTGACCTCATAGGCGTGAAAAGGTCCCAGCCATCGAGCACAGCCTTGTCCCGGCCCGCAAAAGGTAGCCATTTGCCCCAACAACTGTGTGTTGCAATCGCTGGCGTCAAAGAAGGTGATACAATGATCCCAATTTGTCATGGATGCGTATCCAACATTTGCCCACCAGCTACCAGACGGTGTTGGCATCACGGTGCAGGACTGCGTGCCTGTGCCAGAAAGGACGTAGTTGGATAGCGATGGGGGCGTGTGCGTACACCATTGGCCGTTGGGAAGAAAAGCTACTTGCCAATCGGGTGGTGCGGAGGTAATGATAGGGATCTGAGAGCTAGTCATCGTTCCTGGTGGTCCTTTTTGACAAGCATCTGTTGATATCCCGTTGATGGTTGTGGGAGTCGCGCCGACCTCTAACCCTCCCTCACAGACGCAATTGACCGCGGCGTATGTACTCAAGGATGGAGAAGGCGTGGAGGTAAAGGTAAATCCCCCTGAGGTGATAGTCGTCGGATCGTATGTCTGGGTTGCAGTAATTGTTCCACTGCAAGAACATAGCCTGATCAGTATTGCAGTGTTTTTCTCTTTTTATATATCGGTTATTTCGCGCTGGTACAACTTACGTGGAAACTTTGCAGTCTTTGGTACCAGTCACTGTGTATGGCGTGACGGTCAGAACGTGGGGAGGAAGATCTCTAGTTGCGGGGTAAGAGCACGCATATTCAGTGGATCCATCTCGTGTGCTATACAGCATTTCATCCTCACAGGCACACCAAGTACTAGTCGCACCGGTAGGCATCACTGGTGCAGATACTGGTGAGCAGTTTGGACACGCTGCTATCGATGCATAGTACACTTGTTGTGCTGTGAAAAAGCCAAAATCGAAAGGTTCATTATCCTCTTCGCTATCATTCATTCCCCAGCACGGACAATCTTTCCATTGGCCCTGCTCAGTTGACATGGTCAATATTTTTGTATGTACTAGGAATGAGTTGAGCAAACCTTTCCACAGACTTTCCCGTCCCCTGCACAGCTAGTGGCGTTGCAACACATGGGCTGGGAGGTAAAAGTCAATACCACTTTCTGGTCAGATGAATCAAGTCTCAAACCTACAATTAGAGTCTTGTCTACCGACATAGAAGAGCAGCTTCTTGTTAATGCCAAACTCGTAGATGAAGCTTTCGTGGGTGATGGTGTACGAGCGATTGAGGAGATATTCCGAGATAATCGCTCTATAGACGCTTCTATACCTGGTAGTTGAGTTGAGACCTCAGGATCAGTAGCGATCTCGTCGTGAGGGATGATATTGGTAACGACGGGCTGGTTAGGCTTGTTGTAAAGAGAAAGCGAAATGACTAGAAGCGCGACGGCAATGGTATTCATGACCGGGTTCGATGCAGCGGGGAAAAATTCATTGCGCCGAGCGATTGCCACAAGATTAGCTACTGCAAGTCTCAGCTCTCCCGTGAGGACCGGGGCTGTTGTCGGCATGAGTAACAGGTCACTGATTATATCTTGTCTACCGCTCGCAATCGCCATGCTATTTGCGGCGTTGGATGTGGCACAAGAGACTGCGGAATCAAAAGAACGCTTTTTTGCAGTGGTGTTTGTACAGACTTGCTGATTGGCATTTGAGGTCATGAATTTTGCCAAAGATTGAGATATGGTGAAGCTGACGTCCCCATTGGTAGCTGTCACGAAAGATGTTACTGCACTTTTCCCAGAGAGATCAGTCAAGTCCCCTAGAGCAGCTGACAGTAAGAAAACCATTCACCTGGCTGTAGGGGTTGTCGAGAGCTCTGCTGTCATTACGGTTGCTGATGATATCAAATGCGAGAATGGCAGCATGAAGGAAGTGATTAAGGGTGGAGATATCCTCTCTAAAAACTTCATTTTGAAGTGTTTCGGTAGATGGCAAAAAGTGGACGAGAGAAATAGGTCAAGATATGGGCATTCTGAGAAGAGTGATATTTTCACTCGAAAGGCCAGCGTTCAGCCCTTCAATTGAGGCTATGTTCAAAAGATCTATTCTAGAGTACTTACTACAGAACTCGAGGCTTGTTATCCTCCGAAAAGCACACCTAAGTCTGCGTCAGGTAGATGCATTCAGAACGATTTCTTTCTACCTTCATTTATTACTCGAGTTTGACTGGTCAGATATTAGCATTTAGAATTGTCGATGACACTTAAAATGAAGTAAAGGTTGGAAGTCGCCCTAAGAGAAAGCGGTTGGTATTTACACTAACCTCGTATTAGTTAGCAGAGAAAGGAAATTAGTCAAGTACTAGTTGGTTATATTATTCACATGTTTCATTCGCCTCACTCGTTTCACTCTTAGAAAAATTGCGGTGATGTTGTTATTATCCTGGATTCGAACTTATACGCCAGAACAACGATAATCGATGCGAGTTTGTTAATTTAAAGTTGTTCTTCTCTAGCGACTCTCAAAATTTCGAACGATGCTTTGGCCCTTGTGGTTCCCAGAAACAACTTGATGGATCAAAGACATCAGCCAGTGCAGTTGTTTCTGCTTGGCGTGTCTCTCCCCACTAAAAAGCTATGAGTCATTAGAACAATAGTACTGATCCAGAAGTCTCTTAACATTATTATCGTCTTTCATATAAAACACTTGCTTATAGTTACGTTACTTCGAAGCTCCCGAGGAAACAAATCAATAATGATGATATCAAATCAAAATGCAAGGGAGAAGTCAAATTGATTAGGGAGGTTTGGATTTTGTTCAACATGTTACATTTCAATTTGAGACCAAACAATTGACACAGCCCTCAATTCTGCACTAGGCTAGGAAGTCTCCCTGTGCGCTTGAACTGTTATGTTCGCATCTTCCCAGCAGCATCATGAATTTTGGCAGAGTTATATGTCTTCATCCAGCTACCTCGACCAATTCCATCATCTCGAGTCGAACAGGCTGTCTACGTAATGCGCCAACTCTCGCTCTTTCTCTCTCTCATCGCTGCAACCTACGTGTCATGCCGGAATCCAGCCCTAGTATTTGATTCCCAATCATGCACGTCCGACGATATCGCCTTCCTCGGCCGCGAGTTCTCATTGGCCATGTCCAAAATTCGCATGGAAGTAGCGGCCCTTCAAAATCCGTCCGCAGAGGCTCTGCAAGATGTAAGAGACGTATTCGGAGATGTACGAAATCAAGACCCGTATGGAAATCACGTGCAGTTTGATCCTATCGCCTTCCCTCGGTGGGTTTATGGAGGTGGCATGCCAGGCAATCCTCAAGGGCAGGGACTTATAAATCTGCAACTATCCCCGCAAGGTCTACAGCTCCAGGATCTCGCTGTATTAGACGTGGTAAGTTCGCCTGAATCTATGCTCTAGAAGGTCATAAGGCCACGGTTAACCGTCAACGTTTACCAGTTTGTCCTCTGCAATACCAGAATCTGGAGTAATGACCAGGTCGAGGTGGAAGGTGAAGGACCGATGTACGTCAACTATTGTAGGTGTTGTATGTTCGTAGGTATTTTCGATGGCTGATCGAGTTCTCGCGAGGAAAGTCTTCGAGGATTATGTATCTCCGAGCGTCGTGGACCCATGCCGTTATGGACAGGCCCCATTTCATAGAGCAGTAACCACCCGTGATGGAAACTACCAGAAACCCTCGACTATTGTCATATGCCCATGGTATCTGGAAAAGATGAAACGCGCATTGTGGACGGACAGCAATGCCTTGACCTCCATAGCAGGGCGTATACAAGGCTTCCAACAGTGGCCAGACTTGAGACCAACCTACCAGAACACGGTTTTGATCGACTTTTATGTCTTTTTCGACGATACTCTAGTACATGAGGTTGTTTTATCTTCATGCAGATACTACCGTTGCTGACGATATCACATCAGCTCTGTCACACCTGGCTGGGGGGGCGATTACCCGGTACAAACACTGCAATCGTTGACATTTTTTACGGTAAGCTCTGTACTTTGCCCTCAGAGTTCATCGTACAACATACGCTAAGATCAAAACCAGGATATACAAGGTGTACATGGCTCAGAGGTATTTTTGGGGAAGGAGGTCCAGAATCCAATGCAGGTGCGATTGACAGACCCTTATTGTCGTTCAAAAGCTAATATGCTACACAGTCAGCTATATGTTCTTAAGTCTTAGTAAGGTTTCTTCTTTAGTGATGCTCTCGCTCGAGATGGTCAGTATTTTGGGCTCAATCAATCTAAAACGTCACGTAGGGAATTGGTTGCGTCAACAACTGGGTGCCCAAGTGAGTTCAGATGGGACCGAGATCACGTTCGTAGCCGCATAAAGACCGGAAAATATGACAAGACGATAAAAGGCTTTGGTAACGCCTTTACATGATATTGAAGGATTACTAAAGTTCGATAGCCTGGCTAGAACTTCACTCGTAAATCTCCTGAAATATAGCTAGACTACTAAATCTTGAATGTGCTTACTCGAGCTCCGTCTTTCACGTTATCTAATCACTAACACAAGCCAAGCGATCGACATTAGATGTACTCGATTACCTCTACCAAGCTAAAATCAGCAAGTCAAGGCGTAACCGTTTCGCACCTCGAATGAGCTAGACCAGCGGCGAGTCAGAATCCTTTCGGAGTGCGAGATTACTTGAGGCCGAAGGTCTCCAGCGGCACGGTTCCAACTACATAACCTTGACTTTCGTCCGACGGCTCAAGTCTACTCAAAGTCGCTTGTTCCGCAGCAGCAAGCTCCACGTCGAACAAGCGTGTTCGGATTCGACATATTCAAGCTGGAGGTAGTTCGAGTTGCGAGTGTCACCAGTTCCTTAAAAACAGCATCAGCATGGCAAGCCTAGGACAGGTGTTTCCAGAGGTGGAGACAGAGGTAAGTTGCCCGCCAAGCTACCTGAATACGAGAGGCTGATATCAAGTAGGTAGTGACCGGGCTTCTATTTGCTTTGGCGATGGTCACTGCCTCCATACGAACGGCTATCCGCATCAGACTTCACAAGAGAGTGTTCGCAGATGATGCGTTCTTGCTCTTCGCCTGCTCAACACTAACCGCACTAATTGCTACCGTCTTCCATGACGAACCAACTATCTATCTCGTGCAGGCTGTTTCGAGTGGCCAGTTACAGCAGGGATCCGCAGCATTACCAGCGAATGGAAGTTCGAGTGCATTGATCCCCACATATCGAAAGGCGCAATTTCTCCGGGGATCACTAAGTTGGCTCACCATCTTTGCCGTAAAATTCTCCTTCCTGGCCTTCTTCTACCCCTTAACCAATCGTTTACCAACACTATTTTTCTATTGGAGAGTGGTCGTCGCAGTCAACATACTTGCATCTGTATACTGCATCACTTGTGGTTTCTTTGGGTGTTTGAAATCTGGCGAAGAGACATGTGAGTCGTCCTGTTGATGCCAGGGTACTTCTGCAGAGCATTAATAAATGTGTAGTGCAATGCCTGGCAGGCTCGAGCTCCATGAGATTGTCGTTCTTGATTGGACTCGCCACGGCACTCGACATCGTCACTGACATCCTAAGTTCGTGCACAATTACTCCTCGATATAACACAAGGCTAATCATTTTCGACGACGTACAGTAGTCAGTATTCCGATGTTCATACTCTGGAAAGTAAGAATAAAGTTGCGCCAGAAAATTGGGATTGGTCTCTTCCTCTGTCTCAACGCCTGCATGATAGTGATCGCGAACGTACGCTTCTCCGGTACTCACACCCACGCAGATGTCGTTTAGGACTGGGAGTACTTCTGGCTTGAGGTCGAGGCATGTATTGCCGTTAGTATGGTATCCGCTTGTGCATTCGCCTCAGTCTTTGCCTCAAATGGACAGAGAGCCAGATTGAAGAAAGCTAGACCATGGTACTCCTCTACGGTGATGAGGCTGAGAAAGGGCAACAAGCTGTCTGATGCTCTTCACGACCTGAACAATCTTCCAACAATCCCTTCAGCCACATTGTCTGGTATGCGCACGTTGATTGGGTCTAGTAAACTTGGTTTAAGGGTTGATGATCTCTACAAGTCCTCAGATCGCAAATTTTTAAGCGATGGTCCAGGTCGTGTCTAAGTGTGCCTTGTGGGATAGGAGTCTGATTTCAAGATTAGAACTCTATGATTGGTTAGGATGAAGAGCTCTGTACCTTCAATAAGAGAAGCGCATCCCTCGCGTGGTTTACGCGTGACAGGGTTACAAAATTGGACAAGGCGAGATAGTAAAGTCAGGTACCATATCCACACTTCGCATTCCTTCTGTCGCAACCTTTGCCTATATAGGGCATTCAGGCCTGAGTAGATGGCAGCCTGGATAAGGTGCATCGAACGGGTAATGATCGCAGGGTAGCTATCTTACTTGCATGTAACCTTACACTACGGAGGCATGCGGTTCCAAACCGCAGGGCTGAGGCCGAAACTGCGGTCAGCTCACTCAGCATATGCAGGCCCCGCTCCCGAGGAGTGGGGATTCTGGCGCCATGATGCCTTGAAGCCCTGGATTCGAACGTGATCAGCAATGTGTTGTTCCAATGAATTTACTTATCTATCATCGATCACGCAAAGTGGTCTCGGGATAAGGTGATCATACCAAGGAGGATTACCCTATTGTGAGGGGTTCGGTGGCGATCATTGCGCGATCAACGGATTGTTAGATAAGGCGGGTCGAATCTCACTGCATAACCCACACATGAGGCTAGTTGCCTAGTCCCACATTGGGAGCCGGGGCCGCGAGATTCGAAATCGACATTGCATCATGGTCCTTCAGATCTGCAAGATGTTCACCGCTCCAAAGAGGCTTTTTGTTTTTGGAAGATGTGTCTGTGCGTGCAGCTTCAATTGAAGCGCCTTTTATATCCCACAGGCTATTGCTAGTCGAATTGAGCACAACGTTTCAACTGCGCCCGTTTTCATTGGCCAAAAGTGCACACAACGCTTGACCTAGCCAATTCTTCTCGGTTGAAAGTAGCCGCAACTTGTACGCATGGCTGACCAACCGTGAACTTGGTCTCGAAGCCTTTGTATCCAATCCGGTTGACTTCGGAGAGCCTATCTGCGGCCCGACCTTCATAGACCACCCAGTTTTCAACGTTTGTTGCACCGTTCCAGCTCATATATCCTGTATAGCAACCGCTACCATCCTTTTCAACGACCAGGTCAGGACGAGTGGTGGGACATCCCTGCCACGTGGCTTTGATACCGCGATAGCTCTGCACGATGTTATCGAAGCCGAATCTTCCAGTCCAGCGAACACTACCGCTGCTGCTAGAATCACCGGGCCTGAATTCTTTTATGACGGGAATCTGACCGTAACCCATGATGATAGCGCCATCGGGCAGCAACGTGGTAGAGCCCTGTGAGTCAGAGTAAATTGCATCGTTAGGGTCGGAGAGGAAATCGATAACCGCAGGATGAGTAGACTTGTTTGGTGGGAGCTCGAGCTGAAGTACCAGACCGTTACTTGGATGGGAACCATTGTCGATAGCTGTGTTGAAGTTGTTGAAATAACTAATTATAATGGATGTGTCGGTAATATTATGAGGGCGCGGATTGTGTTGCCAAGCCTACACAAGTACCGTTGCCGTTAGAGTAGTACGCGTCTAGATAAAAATATTCATGTCCTCCATATTGACGCGATGAGAAAGCAATTCAGTGAAAGTTCGTCTACTCACAAAATGACCATCTGAAGGCAAAGCACCAAAATCGCCGCCCGTGTCCCCCTGCAAAGTCCATTCTATGTCACCTTCTGTCGTAACAAGATAGGTAGTCCATAAGTGTCGGCTATTCACCAAGAAGTGATCGTCAATGTTGACGACGGAGTTTATGTGGAACCAGTCGAACGGGTCAGATTGACTGAAGCCCCCTCCACCAGCGAAGCTCAATTTGGTCTCACTAACTGGAACATGCTCAAGAGCACTCCATCGGAATATGATATCCCCATTCTTTGGATCAAGCTCGAAAAATAGGCAATCGAGGACCCAGCCGTTAGAAGGACCGCCAACTGATATCAAATCTGTTTCTGTCACGTTGTAGGCTGTCACAAGAAGGGTGTTTCGGTCCGTGACGAACGACTCATGAAGATCAGCTTGGCAGGGGTATGTGAAATTGTCTGGCGTCACAAGTCCAAATTGGGGGCAGACATTGAGGATCTCATTGTATGCGGCATCGAGAAAGGTCACGTTACCGTACCCGTTTCCCCTCGAGGTGCTTGAGCCGCTCCAGTACGTCAGGATAGTCTTACCCTCATATGATGCCACGCGAAAGTTGTTGGCATTTGTCATCGGACCATTCCAAACAAGCTGGCCGGCATCGGTCATAATCAACGGCGCAGTGTCATTGATGTTATCGGGAGTTATGAAGAGTAGACCCGGAGAAAGAGGCTGACCATCTGTTGTGATTTCAAGCTCTGGGGGATTAAATGGGGAAGATTTGAAGACTTGGTAGGGCCAAATGTCGCCGGAGTCGTTGACAACTTGGTGGGATTCTTTCCCTGGTCTGGTTTGACATGAAGCATTTGCACTGGACCGTGGAACCGACGCTGTGACTGCACTGACATGGTATGGACCTGAAGTGAGGTTGTCACCGTGTACTGCGGGTACATGGAGATTTACCCAGATGCTAATTGCGATAAGGGTAAACAAGCTTGCTGCATCCAAGGCAAACATATCGAATAGTACAAGAGGGGTGAATTATTACGGGCGTCAGATTGTTGTCCGATAGTAACGGTTGGTGGTTGAAGTATTGAGAGATAAGAGAATGCAAAAGAAAAAGGGGGGGGTTCTGCAGGTACGTTAATGTTCGAAGGCTTCTGGCGAGTTGCGTATTATCTGCAGGTGTTTTTTTGTTTTGTCCTTCTGTGTGTGTTTTTATTGGGTAGTGACAGTGTTCGAAAGTAGTAAAGCTTGCGCGGGATTTCCGTGAGGGGGGATACTCGGTTCCGCTGGAACTCGGAATTCTTGGTAATTTGATAGTTACAATCCGCTTCCTTCAGGATCGTTGGTCATCATAGTATAGTCAGCTGAGATATGTTGATCCTGCAATGCAACTCTGTGTTGTGGCTTCTGCTGTCTACCGGGAATTAATAACGAGAGGTTTTAGGCCTGGTAAGAAGATATATTTCTTTTCATCGAGCATTTATTCACCACCCTCGGCTATATGGACTTGATGCAAAATGTCCCCTGGCCTCTAAACTCTGATCATGTCGAAGCCACAAGAGACGTTTACTAAGACACAGTTCCTTGTAAGTGCAGTTCAGGCAAGGCCATGAATGAGGTAGATAGTTAATAACCATCAATGCCTTCCCCATAGGCTATCATTTGGGCACTTTCTAGCGTTGCGCTACTCTTCCTCGCCGCTCGGCTCGTCATCCAACTGAAAGTTTATGGTCGTCTAATGGTGGACGATGGCTTGGTAATCCTTGCCATGATCTGCCTCCTAGCAACTGATATCGTCAATACTACCATGCTTTCTAAAACATACACTGTTCAAAATGTCCAACTCAATCATGTTCCTAAACCTTCTCACTAACAGGCAATCGCCGACTCCTACGCCAAGTATCAGTGGGCAGATGCTTATCTGTTTTTCACCGGCATCTGGGCTGTCAAAGGGGCCTTTCTCGCGTACTACGATGACCTCACCAAACGTCTCACTTCCTTCCGTCGAGCTTGGTGGATAACTATAGGACTTACTGTCCTTACCTACATCGGCAGCCTTTTTGCGTATGCTTTCTTAGACGGAACAAATTTCAAGACAAACCTCAGGAACGAAGCTATCAAGTACCAATTCGCAGCAGACCTATCCACGGATGTCTTCAGTACGCCTCTACACTATTCTTGCTATTCTTGCAGTCGTGAGTGCTCCACACTGACGGTTCTGCGTCAAGTCACGGTCTTACCACTCCTCATGACTCTGAAGTCAAAAATTCCCGCAGGGCAAAAGCTCGCGCTAGCCGGAATCTTCAGCTTGAGTCTAGTCAATACAGTCTTTTCGATCGTTCGTTTCACTCTCAACTCCCCAAACCGTGGGACTGCCGGCCCCAGTTGGCTCCAAGCATGGTCTGCCATCGAGCAATCAGTTTCTGTGACAGTCGCATGTTTCGCAAGCTTCAAAGTCTTCGCGATTCATAAAAGGCGTAAATCCGAGCAATCTTCCTCGCACGGCCGCTTGAAAAACAGATCTAGCTCTAGCTCTAGTGCACAGAAGATTCGCCACGCGCCTGCCAAGACTGGTTTTTCGAAATCTCCGACCTCATCGGGGCAACAGTTCAGTGCAACCGGGGGATTCTGAATCCATGGAGTTGCAATTGCTGGATACTACGCCATTGAGCAGCCCAGCAAAGGCAGTAACGACCTTAAAGCACAGAAACGAATTCTAGACGGCTTTATGTACTTTGACGGGGATCTGACGTGTCAGCGTGTCACTTATTTTCCTATTGCCTTCCTTGCATTCTATGCGTATTCGATCATTGTTGTTCATCATTGCATTCATCTAGCGGAGCATTTCTTTTCCCATCAGCCGTAAGGTGGCTGACGGCCCAGTACCTAGATTCACCATGCATTCTGTATCACCAATACTGAGTCCTGCTGAGATGAAGACCTCTAGAGAACGTGAGGGGCCTCAGTGATCAAAGAGTAACTTATTAACCAACACTTCGACTTCTTGTTTGGCGACAAGGTTTCTTCTCTTGACCGCTTTTTTTTCTTGACCGCACCATTTGCATGACTAGATGTTCGAGCCGACCGTTGATGGAAAGAAGATGTGTACCGAGAATGATATTGAGTAAGCGCAATGTCATGTGTCATCTTAGCATGAAGATAGCAACTTTTCGGAGATGGAGCTAAACATAGATTGACTTATGAAAGTCTGGTTATTGTATCTCTCCTATTGCTCTTCAGCCTGTCAGTCTCTGAAGGAAACAAGATCTACAGTAGTCTGTGAGACGCAACTCACTCCATTGGCACTTTGAACTCCATCACATTTCATGTACAGCCACAGACTTCGGCAAGACCTCGTCAGACCCGTCTGTCACTATGCTTTCTCCTTTCGCCCCACATATCTTCGTGCACGCGTCACCCAACACAGTCCCATTATCGCTGGTCGTTCGCTTGTAAAGGCGGTTTCCTGGCCTGATCCCCTTCAGCTCTGACACTGTGTTTTCACTATTGAGCGAAAGACCTAACGCCATCCCTGTTCCAGCAAAAGTACCTGTTTGTACCCACCACAAGATCGCACCTGGAGTTTCGAGAGCTATAGCAAATTCACATAAGGACAGTCCTAATGGGACCCATCCAGGCCTTGCACTTGCTTCCTATCACCTCCCTCACGATGTCAGACCCGGCGATCAAAGAACACTGCTCAAGACTCTTCGACTATTCTCCGATCCTCGGTGCATCTCACCATGCGGTGGTTTGATGCGGACAGCGCCGACGGCTCAGGTCTCGAGCTTGCCCTCGCTGTTCTTGACGCTGCTCGCGAGGCCATCGCCTGATCGCGTAATCCATCTATAACCCCAGGAGCTGTTACGGCGATCGGGAAGCTGAGTGACGATCATAAGAGTTAAGCAGGTAATGTGTTTCTCGAGGAAGGAGAGGAAATGGAGAGAAGGAGTTTATTAAGAAAGTGGCAAGGTATAGGAGTATCTCACGAGGAGTGGAACGATCCTATAAGGCGTCGCAGGAGCAGAAACAACGAGGTAGGTCAGCTCAGAGCACTTTGTTTGCTTATGACTAAAGTGCAAGGTTCAACCAACCCCGCGAGGGCTTATGAAGAACCGCAAGGACCAAGCCCCCTCCTCACCCCGCATGGAAATTCTTAAACACATACCCCGTCCCCACCCTACTCCCGTACCCCTCCACCTCGACATCAAAGCTCAGCCAGACATTATCCCACAGAGTCATAAACGTGTCCAGCGCCAAGAGGGCAAACCGCCACATCTGCCAGTCCATCTGCAGCTCCGGCAGGAGGACCACGTCGACCGTGTTGATGTACCTGCTGCTGTACTGCAATTTCCTCGTCCCGATCTTGGCGAGCGGGGGGTGGGCGGCCGCGTCTTCGAGGGCGGCGTCGAGGGCGTTTTGGGCGGCGATGGCGTCGCCGAGGGAGTCGCCGTAGTCGTAGAATTTGACGGTGACGGGGGAGAAGGGGACGTGGATGTAGTAGTCGTCTTCTGGTAGGTCGCTAATGGGACGAGCTGTAAGCACGGGTCCTTGGGCGGGTTTTGACTAGGTTCTTGAAGGGGACGGACTTGAGAGGTCTTGAGAGGGTCACATTGAACTGCGGTGCAAGACTCGACGTTTGATGGCTTGACAGAGACAAAATTGGTGAAGATGGAAGTGCGGCACCGAAGGCAAGGGCGTATAGTTGAAAGGTCAGAAGACAGGACGCTGCTGAATGTATGACCATGATTGAGGTAGCTCTTACTTGCAGAGACACGCAAGGAATGACGTTGGACCCCACGGTATGGTATCCGCTTCGGCTACTTTGGCGCTTAAGTACTCGGCATCGCATCAAGGATCGCATCAAAAAAGGACCTATGAGAACGACGAAACCACGATATCCGTATAGATAAGATTAAGCAAGCCAATTGTTTAGGCTGAATGGCTTACAAGAGGTCACTAGACAGTGATTCAAAGAAACGTATTCTTGTACCAGCTCCAAGGAAACCTTCATGTACAGCGACGCATGTTCAAGATAAGTATGACGCTGTCAATTTCAAGAGGTCAAGAGACGAATCGAATGCTGCTTGACTCTGGCATTTCTCAATGATCGCCACAATTAGCGAAGAGACCCTACAGACCATGGAGTCTTTCTAAAGGAAGGAAACGGTGAGACTTAAGCAACCTAGATAAGAACATGGTCAGCGCCGTAATCAAGGTTAAGAATGTATCAACAGATCAAATGTTCGAAAGAATCAGCTCAACAGCACCTGGGGGGAGAAGCCTCTTGGTCGTTGCCAATCTCGTAAAATAATCATCAATGCCCACTACCTCACTCACCCCCGTCAAAAATCCCACTGAGCCAGCCAAATTTCCATCCACTCCGGCCCCACAGCCTTCAATCCGCCCATCGTGGGACTTTTCCTCACCGTCTGCTCTGTCTCCAACTCAACTTCCTTCCCACCAGTCTCCATCTGCTCGAAGAACTCCAGTAACTTGATACCCGGATTCTTCGCCACATCGTCGGTCCTTGATGCAGTAGCTTTCAAGGCCTCAAACCATGACTTGAAGCTCACAGACTCGACCTTGCCGTCAAAGTTTTTGGTGATGGCAGGGACGAGTGCTTCCCATGAGCCGGGCTGCGGATTCACGACGTTGTAGTATTTGGTCCAGGCTGCAGCTGATGGTCCGTCTCCGACATCGGAAAAGAGAAGATCGACTATGACGTTTGCGGTGATGTCGACCGGGATCCAGGCTACCGTGTCTTGGCCGGGAGTTGTTGTGGGAATTTTACCTAGATACTTAGAGCTAGCTATAAGCTAGAGACACGAGCTGTTTCAGCAGCTGCCCCTGGATTTCAAAGGCGGAGAGAAATCGAAAGTGGATCTTACGCTTGGCAGCCATTCCTGCTTGTTCCAAAGCCCGCTTTTGACCACAGGTCCTGCAAGTTGTCCAACGCGGCAGATTGCGGATGATACATTGGAGCGCTCTCGGGCTTTCTCCAGCAATTGTTCAGCTACGTACTTTGACTCGCCGTAGCCCATAGCTGAAGGAACACTGAAGTCGTAGAAGGCCGACTCGGGAACTTTGTCTTGCGGATGCTTGATCGTCCAGTTATCTAAGGTAGAAATGCTGGATGTGAACAAGATTGGTGGGCTCTTTAGTGACTGATTTGAGAGGTTGATGAGGTCTCGGCCCCCTGCGATGTGTGGTTCGAAAGATTCTAGATTCAAATTGAAGTCTACCTGCCACTGATTATCTATAATCACAGGTTAGCTGATCTTTTGAGATATTGAGTGAGACTGATGCATACGAATGATGAACGAGGCCTCTTTAACAAGAATATTGTAATCACTAGCACCCAGCCCTAGATCACTCTCGCCAAGCTTGGTGGTCAGAAAGTGAACCTTGTCTCCCCAATCATGGATTAAGCCTCGTGATATGTTGCCGTGCTTTTGCTTAGCTTCGCTATCAGATCCTCGATTTAGACAGATGACCTTGGTCACTTGTGTATTAGCCAACAAGGAATCCAGGAGATACGAGCCAAGTGAGCCCGTGCTTCCTGTCAGAACAACCGTGAAACCGTGCTCTTGGCGTGGAGTGTTGTCGATCTTGGGCTGAGGTAGGTCTTGCGAGTACTTAGCGAGCATTTCCTGCATCTTGCCAATCCTTTCTTTTTCCAAACCCTTGGATCCCACTTCGCCGTGATCTGCCAGATATTTTATGGCAGTGGCAAGCTTTAGGACAGTAGGGTTGGAGTATACTGTTCTTGGTGATAGAAGCTGTGCAATGGCTCCTCCATCAAAGTCCTTGAGCGAAGACCGAAGCTGCCGTATGAGGTTCATCACTTGTAGTGAGTCCATGCCAGCAGCAAAAAAATCTTGCTCAAAGCTGACGTTCTGAAGCCCTTCCATCCCAATCAGAATATTGCGAATACTAACCCTTAACGCATCCTTGTCCCTAGGATTCACCTGGATGACATTTGATGAATCTTCGAAGCCTGCAATTTCCTTGTAGAATTGATCGATCTCTTCTTCGTAGGCTTGGTTCGTGGCACGGCGCTTCACTGTGCCCTTGTCGGTTCTCAGCATAGGCTTACCATCCTTCGTAAAAAAGACGTGGTCACGATCAAGCCTAGCATAAGCAGGGGCAATTTCATTCGCTTTAGTGATGTATGGCGAGAGGCGGTCGAGAACTTCCTTTCTAGCCCCGTTAGTGTCCGCAACGCTTTCTTTAAGCTCCACAAGCGTAGCTGCCTCAAACCTCCCCTGTCCGATAACAAGAGCGCCAAAGACACCTGGGCAAGAGCGCAAAGTCGCCTCCATATCGTTAGGATTGAACTTTTCGCCATTGGAAAACACGATCACGTCGTCAGATCTTCCTTCGTAAAGCCATAGATCCGACTTTGAGGGATGCTTCGAGTATAGATCGTTCATTGAAAATTCAACTCGATCAGGAAAGGTGTAAAATGACCAGTGGAAAGGATCTGTTGAGTCATGGCGCGTGAAGACTTGTTCGTATAATCCAGAACCAACTTCGCGAAACTCAATTCCCTTCAACCTAGGATCAAAATGAAAGTAGGACCAGTCTTCTGGATCTCTATGGAGCAACGGGAAATACCCAGATTCTGATGATCCCATTACATTGAGGACATTTGTGTATCTTGAGATAGTATCACCAGCACTCTTGGCGAGAGGTCCTGATTATGGCAAATCAGCATCGCAGAAAACTTGAACCTTCTAAGACTGACCTCCAGCATATTGAGCGTATTTGATCCGCTTCAGCCTTTCAAGAGATATCTGCGATTGGCTAAGTTCTTCCAGCGTAGATGGCGCAAGAAACACAAGGTCCACACTGGTGTTTTCGAGGAGGTCATCGATGAGATCAGCACTGACAGGCCGACCAGGGGGCGGCCAAACCGTCGTCTCCTCAAAGTAAAGAGCGACTATCAGGCTCTGTAGGACACCCGCCACCTGAAAATCGGTCAGCCTAGTTTCTCGCACCACAAGAAAACGTAGATAAGGATTTGAATCTTACGTGAAAGGGAGGCAACCCTGTGCACACGCGAACTGGATCTTCAGAAACCTTTACCTGGGCATTGTATCCGTTCAGGGAAGATATCCGGTGTTGGGCATCTACCGTTGCTACCCCGCCGTGGTACAAGATTATTGGCTTGGGCAATCCCGTGGATCCCGACGTGTGAACTACAATGAATGGGTCATGCGCAGCGTCTTCGAAAGTCTTGGTGTACTCATAATGTTCGATGAAGTCCCCGCGTAGGAAAGCTTTGAGTCCTTCAACATTGAGATGGCGCATATCTCTCTTTGACAGTATGTGGTCGACTTTCGGTTCCACGGCGCTGATCAGAATGTTACAGTGTGTAGACTCCAGAAGGGCCAAGTGACCCTCGATACTGTTACGTGGCGATGGTAGTAGAGTCTGCTCATCGTGCTTAGCACCCGGGACGGTGCTAGCTACACTGAACTCACCTTGTAGCCCACTTTGGATGCTGCGATGGCAATGATGAAGTATCTGAAATCCACTGGCCGTGGAAAGCTTAGCGGAATCTTTCTGGGAGCAAGTATGCCTTACTTGGACCAAGATATGCGATCGTCTCGAAATTGACACTTTTCCCAAGCTTCTGGTCGATCCAGAATGCAGCTTGGTTGACTGCGCGAGCCAGACTTCGAGACGTAACATCATCGAAGCCACCTGTGAAGTCTGGATTGCGAGGTATTGTGGCATAGACGTGATCCGGGGTTGAAATTGCCATCTCGTCCACCAGTGTTGGTATCAACCTACGCCCATAGTCCGGCCCACCCTCGAAGGCGGCTGATGGGGCCATAGCGGTAGAAAAAAACACAAGTTGATCGAAGAAATAGAATGAGTCTTTGGATCAGAAGCTATGAAAAGACTGAGTGGCACTTTGATGGAGATTTTCTTGTGAGGGCAAAAGGATCCTTCCGCGGTCTTCTTGGAAGAACCTCGGCCAACAGGACAGGAAACGAATGTCATACAGAAATATTAGCCGAGGATTTACATGTTGAATAATGGGCTATAGAACGACTATTTTCTGGTTACTCTCTGATTACTCTAAGGACCTCGGGAGTAGAAGTAGCTAGATAGACTAATACTAAGGCCACTAGGGCGGTAGACCCCCACGGCTGACTGCCACTCCTTCAAACATTGCATGGTATGTGACCCATGTGTCGGCCTGCATTCTGCGGAGATGGTGTGGATTGCCAGCCAGATCTCCTCAATTATCGGGTTGAGCGTTTCTAGTATCCAATAGCAAGTCATACCTGTTACTGTTCGATGGAGTTTAGACAAATCATGGGCGGTCCTCGGGTCTGTTTATTAATCACTGGAGAAGGATTGCCGAATTTTGTTTCCCACAATTACAAAGATCAGTGAGAAGAATACAAAAGAGATTACCGGATGTAGGTCGCGGCAGCCAGACGACCTATCGTCTCTAACCGGCGTGCCTCTACTGAACATACTACCCTCTATTGTGAGACTCGCATATTTCTGCTGCCTTAGCGCTCAGGCATCGCATGAAAGCACGGCTTTCCAGCTACCACATAGATTATTGAGGTCGCACCTGCTTGATTGAGGCGTCACAAAGCCTCGGCCCGCACAAGGGACCATATGACTGATCCTGGTTGGTTCGGTCATCCTATATCGCCATTCGAGCATTGAGCATAAAGTTGTGCTCACTCCAGCCAAGATGATCGCAGCCGAGCTTGCTGTCGTTGTGGCGTTGTCATCCAGTAACCTGCCATGCTATACCGCTATAACCGATAATCTGAGTAAAGATTTCATTCCTCAGCGCTAGACCCATAACCTTGAACTCGCTATCATCTATAAGTTCGAAGATCAGCCCACTATCAGATTGTTTCCTTATGGTCTTGCAGTGATCATATCGCAGCTTCCATAAAAGGGTCGATCTCACGGCAGTCACGTAATGGGCGCCATTTGAGCTTATGTGAAGTTCTCCATGATGGCTTTGGCACGTGCAATGATATCTGCCAATATCAACAGCAGATTCGGTCTCTTCATCGGCCTTCAAAGACTCTGTTTCCTCCTCTGGTGCGCTTCCTGCTCGTTGAGAAGCCTTCGGTGGCATTGCATCTTTGCTGTGCCTAGCTTCCACTTGCAAGCGAGCTATTGCCCACTCGGCTACAACCAAGGCTGTCAGCGTCGGTTTCCAAGGCGGCAAGTCAATGAAACTTCGAACACGTACCGTCTGTGGGTATTTTCCAAAATAACCAAGTCAGCGGTGATACAATGTGTCGATACTCTGGCATGCGGCTTGCAATTGGAAATGTCCCAAAAAACATGGCGGCGGCTTCAAGTTGTGCCATCTTGACCATCAACCAGAGTGGTGTGGTGGTGATAAGCAGCCAAGCAAGTCCAAGGAATGAAAGCGACAGCATCGTGCGGTGTGGCCTCCGCCATTCGTAGAAGCTGTGAATGATACATGTCAGTGCTGCGTAAGGATGTAGCTGCAGGATAGAAAATCGAGAGCCTATGCAGAGCCACCACGCAGAATTCCGGGAGTCGACCTACTTTCTCATGATTTCTAGAGTGTCCGCCATGTCGGTGAGTGCCACTAACGATCTTGGTCCCAGTTCTTTGATCAATGCATCCACCCACCCACGGGAGCCATACTGCTCGATCAGCTGAGTGAGATTCGTAGCGGTCTGCTCGACATCCTCGGATCGTTTTATGTTTTCTCGAAGATCTTCTGCGGATGGCGGGTACAAATGGCGCCGGAGCACAAGCCACATTATGCTAAGAATCTGGAGGAATGACTATCAGCATCAGTGCTCCTGGAGCGATGAAATGGACTGTGACATACTGCAGCGCCCGCGAGATGATCGATGGCACAAAGAAGAAGGTACGACCCGAGGTACAAGCCTGTCTCCATAGGGTCTTCCCAGCGGTATATGTGCCGGATTTTCATGAGGGCCACTTGATACGGCGTTGATGCCATGAGGAGCCTCTCTAGACTGGTGTTGATGGCATCTTCATTTGCTGAAGGTAGGGCTGGGGAGTCGTCGATGTATTGGTCACCGTAGTGCCTGGCGTAGAAGCGTGCAAGCTGGACTTGGGTTCAGCATTCGAGCCTGTTCGAAGTTCTCATGTAAAATCATGGGCACGATGTAATACGTTGAGTATTGGAAAGAGCACGCACGTGCTGGCTGTACATGGCCCAGTTGACCTGGCCACCACCCTTCGGATCTCCCATCCTGAAATCCTTCTTCTGCGGCCGCTGTAAATCGAGAGGCGGTATTCTCCTGACTTTGAGGACGTGGCGATCCATTGTCCATCTGACATATTGGTCTTGTCTGGCCTTCTTCAAGTCTTCCAGCTCCCCCAGCGCCGACTGTTCCTCCTCTTTACTGTCCGCATCCGTCACTTTATCATAGGCGCGAACCAGATTTACATCGGCGCCGTGGGCTATCACTTGGTTGTCCATCACAGCAGCCATCTTTGCCCCACTCGCGCCATGTAGTAGGGAAGAGGCGGTATCGAGCGGGTTGTGAAGGAGATCTTTCACTTGGGGTCCTTTGTGTTCTGGTGCAGGATGGAAGAGGCGGTCATCGTCGCCGTCATGGCTGGGTGCCGGTGCCAAAGCAGGGGCTGTGGGTAACTGAGGAGCGTGCTGTTGGTTGGAGGTGTGCAGGAGCTTGTGTGTCTTGGTTTTTACTTTCGAGCGGACTTTTGCAGAGACTCTGCGCACGTTAGCAAAGCTCCTTGGGCTTGTATTGGCTTCTTCTTCGTCGTGAGCAGCGTCGAAGCTATCACTATCGCTGGAGCTGGAGCTGTGTGCGTACTCCTGTAGCGGGGCGACGATATGACGGTCGGCTTTATCGTAAACATTGAAGGATGCGCGATCCAAACCACTTGACGCGTGCTCGACGGAGGCAGATTTGCTGAGGATGCTTGACATGGCTGTGAGATGTTGGCTTAGAGGAAAAGGATCTTCGCCTTGATCATGGCGGACATGGGTGAGTTAAGGTCAGGCTCATGGTTGAGGAAGGCAAGAAATACTTTGGTGGAATGAGTGACATGTTTTGGTGTTTTTCTTCAGTCTGCCGGTCACGAAATGTATCAATGGCCGACCCCACTTTTGATAAGATTCTCGTAAGAGCAAGGTTTCATTTCTCTAGCGCCATGTTTCGTAAGCACGTACAGTACAACATACGAGTACGAACAAGGCCATTAGACCACAGGTTTCGCAGATGAATGTTTGATAAATGGTCACGTTCAATCTTAGTAATACTCTCATCTCGTGAGTAATAGATTTTCCTTTACTTATATACGGTTCGATACAAAAAAAAAATTACGCCTTAAAGTAGTAAGAACTCTACCCTGTGTCAAAATATCAGGTACATGAAGAGTGATGTGTAGGTTGCTTGAATTATCCTATCTCAGAACTCTCCTGGGGCATCTCTTTAACCACATAGAAATCTGGTGATATAGCCGACATGCGCAAAAGTCATAGCCGAAAAAAGGCTGAGAACCCAAATTCTGACACCCTGATCTCTAGCATCTTCTATCAATCGAGCATCTCGAAGCAACGTCGACCCTCCACTCCCTTAACGGATCAAAAAGCGCATCTTCGTGTCTAAGGACGTCAATCATCCGATCAGTAAACGAAATCGACTGTCCGTGGATTACTTACGACCTGATTACATACACGAGTACCGAGGCTGTACGTCTTGCGTACGATCATTATAAATATAGCTCTGAAAATCAGAAGAAACCTCGAACCAAGATACTGCGAAAAAATCAGGATCGTGCACAGCCATATACAGACGCCACATAAATATCTCGTATTAGCTAGTCCTTCCTGTGAGGTATGACTTAATCATTCAGGAGAAATTGCACGAAGGATCGTTCGAATTTTCTCTCTCATGGGGTCGGCCTGATGCAACTATGCAGAAACATTGTGGCAATGGGTGGCGAAAAACGATTGCGAGGTCCGGAAAGTCGATGTCTCTTCATGACTTGGTAAATGGTGTGCTTTCTCGAGGCCAGACGTTCGTGAAGGGCAATCTTAAAATGGCAGTGTTACTTTGTCATCGATTGTATAGCGATGACTTGTGATTGACACATTATTCCAGCGCTTCGATCTCATCTTCTAACTTGTCAAGTTCCGTGGCTCGGAAGATTCTCAGCCGTCAAGATGCGATCCTTGCACCCGCGATCCTACCTATGACTTTCAAGGCTCAGACCGCCGGATGCTCCGTATCAGCTCCGCCAGCCTCCGCTCCGCAGCTTGCACCTTGATTACTTGCGGTTCCCCCTCTCCCCTTGAAATGACCGCCTTTGTCACGCTACCAGTCAGCTTCTTCAAGCTCTGCAGCTGCGAAACGATTAAGAGCCGAATCACGCTGACTCGCTCGTCTCGTGTCTCGACCTCGTAGGAACCGAGGCACACCTTGACGTCATCCATTGGATCTCCTTGCGAAAGGTGTCTCTCACCCGTGGAATCCCCTAAGCATGGAGAACACTCGTTCGGACCGTCGAGGTATCTGGCTACGGTCGATTCGTATATAGAAGCTAGACGCTCCGTTACCGTCCCTAGAAGTAAAAGCAACTGTGGGCGTAAACAACAGGCGGAGCAATTCAACGCAGAGTTGCAGCGGCCCAGGGTCTCTTTTTGTAACACGAGGATTGAGTCTAAAGCTATCGTATCGAAGTTCCGGCCTTTGATCTCTAGGTCTTCGAGGAGAAAGGCCATGCTTCTCAAGCACTGGCAGTTCTCCTTCTTGTCCGTTGAGAGGGCTTCCATTTCCTGATAAGGCTCGTTGCTTGGAGTTGTTGGACATGCCGGCGACGTTGACTGTGGACTCGGTAGTCCGTCAGAGTAACATCCCAGAGATGGCAAAGGTGAATTTGAGGTACAAGACTTCGAGTCTAAGTTGGATCTTGATTCGAATGATGGAGACTGTTCGAAGACTGAAGAAAAATCTGTGCGAACTTAACGAATCGTCCTCGTTCGGGTCGTAAGTACACACCTGACAAGGACTGTACGGGCATATTTCCAAGCGATTCATAATCGATAGCGAGATCGAAATCTGGATCAAATTCATGTCGAGCTGAAAAGTAGTGGCTGTCTAGACAGTCGTCGATACTTTGACCATCGAAACCTGGCAAAATGTCACTTTGCATGAGACCAGATGTAGGAATATCATTATCCAGGCCATCAACAAGCAAAAGGCTGCTGATGGTATCATCTGCAACGTGACGCATCCTTTGTTTGTTTTCGCCCGGTGCTGTGACTTTTCGCTTTCGAGGCTTGTCTGCTGGCGATCGTTTTGCGGAATGTTGGGGAGAGTCTGCTTGGCTCAAGGCTGTTCTTTCGGCAGCGTCGCGTCTTCGACGTCCTCTGCCTTTGCCTTGCAAAGAGTAGACGCATTCACTTGAGGTACGTATGCACCTCTCACAGCCATCTCGTCCGCCACCGCATTTTTGCTGCAGGCATGGATCATTATTAGTAAATTGAGAATTAGCGATTACAGCATGCATACCAACCTTCTTCGCTCGGCACTTATCACATGCAGAGTAGCGAGGTCTTTGTCCCTCACCTTTTCCGTTCAGGGGACCCGTGGGTCGCTCACAAAAAAGGGTATCGTCAATGTGAGCATCGTAGCGCAAGGTCCCGAACATGGTCACAGAACAGCTCTCTATGAAAGAGGACTAAAAGTGCGCGGAATCGCAGGCTCTTAAGACCATCTGAGTTAAGAGAATCCTGACAACGCCTCGTGCATGTAATGCTGACACACTCTGTATGTGACCCAGTCCTGAGGTAGAGATAAGCAGAACAGGTCTGAAGAGAGAGTGCACGATGAATCGAAATTCGTAAGATTCATGACGTTGCGCCTTCAATCAAGAGTCGGATCAGACGAGTAATATGGAGTTAAGTAGACCCTGCATACTCGCAATCCTCCGGGCTGCGCATGGTTGCTCACCGCAAGTATGGAAGGAAGCAGCTTAGGAATCTTGACTCGGCTCATGGCCAATCACAAACTCATTGCATGTGGGGCGAGTGGGCAGTAGTAAGTAGCGACATCAAGCTGGCCATCAGAGCGAGCTCGCATTCAAATGAATAACATATAAGGTAATGGTGGTGCTGGAAGCGGCTAATGCGCGACCTGCATCGCTAAGGCCGACCCTAAAGTAAGAGCGCTCGCAGCGGGCTGCAGGCGATATCTTAACATCTCTGGGGGCCCCTTATTACTTATTGCTGCTCTTTCCGCCAATTTGTTTGACTGCTGGGCTACTTATCTCTATGGTGGATAGGTGTTGTAGGGGATGAGGTCAGCGTCAAAGAGACGGGGTTCTGCCTTCCACGTGATAAGTTACTCTTCCGACCCCTTTCAAGTCCGGCATCGCCCATCCATCACCGAGGCTTACGAACTACCCAAACACCTTCGCTTGCCCTTATTATGTGTCTTAATCGACAGACGACCTAAGACACGAGGATATATAAGCACGTGCACGGGGTTTTGTTTTTAGTCTTGAAGACAACGAACGATCTCGGACTAAAACAATGTCATATCAAGTAGAAAAAGTGGGATTCGGGGACGCCATTCATTCCGGCTGGAAAATGAATCTAACAGAAGACTCTCAAATTTCAGCTCCATCTATCGAAAGCTTTGAGCTGTAGCAGACGTAAGCGCTTACGGGATAGGGCTTCTTCGACGGAGCTGAGGGATCGCCACGGTGAGGTTAACGACATCGAATCATACATCTGAGTCAGCATCTTTTCCATTTGTACCATTGAATCTTTCAACCCGCCGAAAGACTTAATTTATATGTCAATCGTGTGGATTCTTTCACTTCCACATTGCTGGCAACTAAGCGCAGATGGATATGGTGTTTTACCATTCCTTCTATGAAAGGGGGCAGGGTGGAACGGGAAATGTGCTTGGCCAATCATGGCGGTGGCGTGCGCACCACCAGGCAGTGATGTCTCAGACTTAGCTGTGCTACCTTTTGCCTTTTGCTAGAACGCTCCAGCTCGTGTTTCCCATGACCTCCATTCACTTTCACACTCCCTTATCAGCATCAACGATTTCGCTGCTGAAGGATTCCATTCATCGCTAGCTACAATTCAAGATGGACCAACCTGTCTTCATTGTCCTCCCCGTCGAGCTAAAAGAGATCATCATTAGCCATGTGAGTCCTGCGGTCATTACCTCATCTCTTGTCCTTCCCGGCGCTCAAATCGAGGGCTACTATTCCTCAAATTCAGCCGCTTGTATCAGCCATCGAGGAGCTTTGACCTCCCATTCTGGATATCCGCTCAAGGCCATCGCGCTAATATCTTTCATCTTAGGTTCATCGTCCTAAAGACTTAGCCAGTCTCTGTCTCGTGTCCAGAGGTGTCTCAAGAATTGCTTTTCGCCAATTGTATCGGAATCTCGATGTTCCCAGCACTTCCAGTGACCACTCGCATTTCGAAGCCACTCTCAACAGCCTAAGTCAAAGTCGAGGTATCCAATATACTCGCACCGTCAAGATCGGGCACTCCAAGTTCATCAACTCCAACACCCATGGCCATTGCACTGCAATGGAAGCCTTCATCAAGAGCTTGCCCGTTGATGCAGTGACAAGGTTTGAGTTTGGAAGCTACGCTTGGCCAGCCATCTGTGGAGGATATGATTTGCTTTGGCAGTCTCAGAGAAACCTTCAGAACTTGCAAGTCGACTTCGAGCCCGCCAACCCAAACGGCCCGATAAACCCATTGAAAAATTATATCAGGAATCTGCGCAAGCTTTCCGAGCTTGAGGTCGACTTTGGGTGCACGCTGCCAGTGGTTCGGCTATGGCTGAGGGACGTCATGGATGGACACGACTTTTCCAAAATACATTTCCGATACCTTCGTCTATCAGATCCAGGAGAGGAAGAAATAGAATTTCTTCCGCTCCAAGATTGTCTGATCAACGGGAATCCCAAAACACTTACCCATCTTACACTCTTCGACGTCTATCTTCCTAGGAGCGATACTCTGACTCTAGACGCATTTCCTTGCCTTGTGCACTTGGACGCGCAGGAATGGTTTCCCTTGCTACCAGTACTAGAAGCGTTCCAGGAACCTCGTCTGACTCACCTACTGCTAAGGGACACGTCTACTGGCATGAACAAATGGTCTGGTCTGACAAAGTTCCTGGCCAGTTTCCAGACCTTGAAAAGCATTGTGATTGACCTACCAGAGCTTTGGATGCAACCGGACAATGGCGGTAGCCTTCCGCAGGCAATCGCGCACCACGCTCGCGGCTTGAATTTACTTTACCTGCAATGGGAGTGGATCGCAGAGTCCAATGTTCCTTGGGTCGCTAGAGTTCCAAATATCTGTGATAAGATGCAAACAGTTGCGTCAATTGACGCTAATGTTGAATGTCAAGGACATTGTTAGCTCGTGCAAAGTCAGTCTCGCTTCTATTTTGCTGTCGTAATGAATAGAAGAACTTCAGCTCACCTACTTTGCTAGTATCTTTTGGACGGCCTACCCCAGCTTGTCACATTGAATGTGCTACTCACGCCTGCATGACAGGGGGTTAGTAGGCCTTAATATCGCTTATATCGTTTCAGGCCTTGGTTGGAATGTTGGAATACGTGTCCTCTACAGGGGA